>JAMXBD010000392.1:0-600000 GCA_024138025.1 Combretum micranthum | reverse complement strand
AAATTCTTATCTGAGTTTACATTACAAAACATGTTTATTATGATATAATTGTATATAATATGTATAATTGTATAAGTTTAGTTCATAATAGTTTATATATATCACAGTTATAATAAATCAAGCAAAAGTTTATACATACACAGTGATTACAAATCTTTACATATATCACACATATACATATATAAGTTACATACAATTTAAATAAAACATTATTACAAAAATTGCTTAAGTAAAAACTAGTATTTCATATCTATATATGTATACATATAGATATTAGCATTTACAAGCTAAATGTCACAAACAAAACAACTATACTAAATATTTAATTGAATTAGTGTTATGTATATAATTAAATATATGTTTTATGTAAATGAAAATCTATAAGGAAACCATTAATGTAAAAAAAAAAATCTAGGACTAATTTCTTTCTACTAGCTTTTTTTCTTCACATACATAAATCTATTACTTCATTATAAGCAAGTGCCATGATTTATTGAAATAATAAAAAATTAAATTACTTCATATTTAAAATGATTTAATAGATTCATTTGACATAATTAATCAATTGAAACAATTTGTTATAAAATTTATGAAATTACACTAAACCAAGCTTAAGATAGGCGAATGATATTTTTAGGGTTAACTTTATTGATTTTTTTTTATTTTAACCTTGAATTGACAAATTAAACAATATTAGCAAGATAAACAAAGAAGGAATTAAGTACTTAAAATGTAAAAAGATAGGGTTAGTGAATTCCACATGGAGTTTGGAATACACTCCACTCTCTATGGATAAACAATGCTTTTAATCAAGTACTTCATGCACACTTTATTAGTCACCAAATCAATCCTGACATGTATGTAAACATATCTCACATAATTATGCACAAATAATACAAATGCAGTGTCTTTTAACAATATTGCAAATACAATCTTAATAGCCTTACTCAAATCTATCTATTCGAATTTGCAAACATAAAGAGTATAAAATTTCTAAGATAGTAAATAATGAGCCATCCAAATGTTTTGTAACATGCTAAAACTTTCTTATTTATAAGCTCTTAAAGAATTATGGTTGATGTCCAATTTGTAATTTTTTGCCCCTTCATTAAATGCTATTCAATGACTAGTTTTTGCATTCCTAGCCAAAAGAAAGGTTTTAGTGGGTATTACACACCATGTGCAATATATATTTGGTGTGTAACTATCAATGACATTCTAATATCTGGGCATATGATGGTAGTTACTTTAAAAACTATCCACCATTTTATCTATATGTTAAAATGCAATTGGCAATTTCTCACCGCATGTACATACCATCAAATATTTTTCCCCCAGTCAAATGCCATATACTTTGCCATCTGGATGCTATCTAGAAATGATTAGGCTTATGCACATGAAACTTAGCCTTTAAAGAGTATGTACTTCATTCTGCAAAGGAAAAACACTAACCAAAAACACCTATTATCATATGGACATTCTACCTTATCATTTAAATTTTAAAAACATTGATACATATTAATTATGTTGGCATCTAAACTCCATGTCTAAGTGTCTAAGCGATAGCATGCAACAAGCTCCCACAAAGATAAAGATGAGACTAAAAGAGACGCCAAGAAAATGTCACACACATCCATTAACACATGGATCATACGAGTAGTATATTTGAAATTTTTAAGTTAAGTTTTATGGTTATCAAGTATAAGTTTTTTATGAAACTTATTTAATTGTTCAATATTTAGTTTCATCAAAATCTCAATAACTGATGCGTACTTACATGTTATTTTTTGTAAATAATAGCGTTAATTAATATTATAAAGGGAAAAAGCCATTTTTGGTACTTGAACTTTTAAAAAGACCAATTCATTCTCAAGCAAACTTTTTGTGCTTATTTTTACTACCTACGTTAACATCATCATCTTACGTGGACCTTTGAACCAATAAGGATCTGACACCTGTCCATAGAAAAATAAAATTAAAACCCTCTTTCTCTCTCATGTTGCCTTCTCTCTCTACAAAAAGAAAAACAAAAGTTGTAATTCAAGGATGGGAATTAGTATACAACGATTTTGTTTTGGGTATTGAAGTGAAGTGCAGTGACGTGATGATAGAGGTAAGCAGTGTGAGTAGTTTACAGTGGTCATGGGTTGGTTTGGGGCTTTGGTAGCAATGGTTTTTCATGGTTACAGGATTTAGAGTGTGGTTGTGGACCTTGGTATTGACTGGAGATGGTTGCAGATGGTTGATCATAGTTTCAGGTGGTGGGCAGTTGTCAGCAAAGTCAATCGATGGTGGTAAGCTTGAAGCGGTGAAGGTAGTGGTTTTGATGGTTGGTCTTGTGGTGCTTCTGGGTTTGTTTTGGGGGTTTAAACTGGGGTAGTCAATGGTGGTTTATGGTTGTAAAGGTGGTGGGAATGGTGGTTTGTTTGTCAAGGTTGGTGATTGGGTGGTTAAAGGTGTCTTTAGTCTGAGAGAGAGTGTTGATGGTAGATATTTAGTTGGTTTCGGTGGGGTTATGTGGAAAGTGTTAGCGGTCGTCGACTGCTTTTAGAGCTTGTGGAGGCTATAGTGGTAGAGGTGTCGAGATGGTGATTATATTGGTGTTAGGTTTCATGGTAGCTTTAGAAGAGAGGGAGATGGGTTTTTTTTTTTTAAGTAATTGACACATGTCATATAGTAATTGTTTCAAAGGTCTACGTAGGATGAAGTTTTTAAAAGAGTTAACAGAGGCAATGAAAAGGGGCACGAAAAGTTGCTTGGGTATGAAATTGGTCTTTTCAGAAATTCAGGTACCTAATTGTCTACTTTGTCAAATTTCAAGTACCAAAAGTAGCTTTTCCCTTATTATAAAAAAGCAGTTAATCTAAACTATAGCACTTTAACTAAGTGCTTGCATATGGATGGAGCAAAGCGAGGAGGATTCATCAAACCAATAGTAACACTTATCCATGATTTAAACAAAGTGGGGTAGCCTAAAGCATTACACGCATAGCTCCAAGTGAGGTTAGAAAATGGGCAATTGAAAATTTGTTGAATTAAAGAGTTAAAGAAAATTTTTGATGAGGAAATACATTGCATAAATCGCTCAAAATCATATAATAAGGTTATAATTAATAAGAAATTATGTTTATGATGTGTTAAGTATTTGTGTACAATATTTATGTGTTTTTGTTCGTGCTTATTATTGCACGCTAATACAAATTACTTTAAAGCTCAAAACATAAAAGTTGAAGAGCTCTGTTTAAGCTTTTCGTAGCATCTTGAATCACATCAATCAGAGTCTAGATGAGAGATATGCCCAAAATACAAAATAATATTGACTTGCACCAATAGGTCCAAACCTGTTGACAAAAGGTCCAGACCTTTTTTTGCACATAATGTCTATTTCGATCCAGAACTGTCCAAATGGTTTCGACTACTTGCACAAGTTCCAACTTGTCATATTTTTCAACTAGCTATTGGAGTATCTATTGTACACAAAAAGGAGGGGGAAAGAGGACAGATGGCATATCTATATGGAGGCTATAGATACAAATCTTAAGGCATTTGAAGAAGGATGATTGAGCTTATTAATTGCTATCAAAACCTTGTAAACGCTCTCTCAAAACTTTAGTTGTATTATGTGAGCGAGAGACAAGTGTAATCTCATTTGTTCTTGTATTTTCTACTTATTGTAAAGGCACTACACTAATCTTGTTGAGGTTATTTAAGTAGAATCTTGAGTTGTGCCTAGTGTCCTAAAGAGCTTGTTATAAAGGCATAACTCAAGTATGTGTTGTATTTTGTGTTGTTTGAAGCTCCTTTGGAGCATTAATTGTTTGTGCGAATATAGTGTGTGAAGTCCTCCATTAAGGAGGCATTTGTCTGGACCGTATAGACTAAGGGATAGACGAAACTCCATGTAAAATCCTAGTATGATCCTCTTCAACTCTATCTCTTTTTTATTGCATTTATTTGTTATTGTTGTTTATGTATTAAATTACAATAATTAGGGATTGAAGTTTGAAAAAGAGCAAAATTAGGCACAATCACATTCCTAGGTGTTACATAACTGTTCTACAAAAACAAGTTATCATGGTCTTTCGATCCTTAATCGTAGAGATATTAGGAGGTAGTAGTAGTAATACCCTATGTGGATAATCTATCTAAGGTAGGCAATTTCCTTTACCAAACAAGATAGCGGCACAAAGCATGTCTTCGTATGGTAATTTTACACCAGACAATATGATGCCACTAAATAGCTTGAGAGTGTGAGCATGTGACGGTTGAAAAGTGTAAACCAATTTAATATTGTATTCTCCAAAGGAAAGGAGCTTCCATTTAAAGACATCTAGTTCCAACAGGACTTGTTTCAAAGAATCAAGAATAAAAAGTTGTCCATAAAGGTTTTCATGGAAATTTCCAATTTTGACCATCTATGATAGAGTAGAGACGTGCATTTTAAAGAGAGGCATGATTATGCAATCTCTTTAGTATTGTAAACCTGGTCAGTGGGACCTATTGGAAGCTATTATTCTAACCATAAAGAGATGGATAAATCGTTATCAATTTGTCAAACAAAGGTACCTCGAATCAAATATCTAAGTTTTAGGAGTTTCCTTCAAAACTAAAAGCAAATTATTTGGTGTTTTAGTAGCCTAAAAGCTTTAGCGCTTAAGGTGAGTTGAGTGAACCCAATCCGCTTAAATCTCCCTCTCTCCACCTCTATAAAGGTTCTAAATGTGTTTAGTTTGGGTGACCTTATTCCAACTGTCTAAAATCAAAATGCTAATGCCATATTTGTTGTAAAGACTACAAATTACTTTCCATCTAACTTTGGCTTTCATAGACACATTTGGTATTCCACTCTAAAGGAAGTTCCTTATCTTTTACTCAATTTGTTTTATAAGCGACTTGGAAGGAGGCAAATTGAAGCCTAAAAAATCTGCATTGAAAAAAGTACAGACTTGATAAGTTGTAATCTTCTAGCAAAAGAAAGGAATTTAGAAGTCCACGATTTGATGCATGAAAGAATTCTTCTAGAAGTGCATGACAATCTACTTATTTAAGTCTAGTAAAAAGCAACGTGACTTTAAGGTATCAAACCAAGAGAATTCTTTGTTGAAAGCATGTGAGCTAATCATTTCATCTTGCAACTAAATGTACATTAAAAAAAAAAGATGAAACTTTTTCCATTATTAGCTCTCAAGCCTAAGAAGGAGAGTAACCATTGTAAGGCTTACTGAACCAACACCATTGATTCTCTATTTGCTTTGCAAAAGGTCATTAAATCATCAGCAAAACACAAACGAGTGATTTTCTTAGTCTCAAAGCTAGTGAAAGGAAAACTGAAGGTGGTAACTGGTCCCCTAAGGATACTTAGGAGAACTTCCATCCCTAAAACAAAGAGATAAAAGGAGATTAAATCTCCCCTGCCGAAAACCTCTATTACTTAGGAAGAAATCCACTAGTTTCCCATTAATATTAATTGAAAATTTAGGTGTAGAAATGTATTGCTCGATGATGAGCTTGTAGAGATGAGGAGGAAAGTTAATATTCTGAAGGACACAAAGCATAATTTTTCAATTAATAGTGTCATAAGCTTTTTGGATATCTACCTTTAATGTGCAATGGGGTGAGCTAGTGTCAAGGTGACACCTAGCCATTAACTCCTAGGTGATAAATATATTATCAAGATTCTCCTACTTGAGATGAAGTCAACCTGTTCTTTACCAACTAGATAAGGTACACACTTCTTATTAATGTTGCCAAGACTTTAGATATAGCTTTGTAAATGACATTGCAACAAGCAATTGGATAGAAGCTTGTCAATTTCGATAGGTTTTCTAACTTTAGCACAAGAGAAAATGGTTATTTAGTTCCCTTAATAGGAAACCCTATGAAAGAAACTCCTGAATTGTCATCCTTACCTCTATGCTTATGATATACCAAAAACATTTAAAGAACTTGGCTGAGAAGCCATTCGGGCCATTGGCTTGGCAAAAAAAGTTGCTCGCATTTCATCAGCATTATAAGGAGCATTTAACTTATTCACTTGAGCTTCATTTAATCTACATATGATGAATTGGTGGGCTTCGTCAAGGGAAGGTTAGAATTTTGGTTATGGAATAAATATTTGAAATAATCAATTGCCACCTTATGGATTTCTTCATCACCTTTTCGATCTCTCCCATCTTTTGTATGAAGGTTGTTAATGGCATTCGGTTGTAGTGATTCACCACAAAATTGTGAAAAAAAAAAGAAAGGTTCTTATCACCAAGCTTGAGCCATTTGATACAAGATTTTTTTTTTAAAGCTCTCTTTAACACTTTTAAGGAGATAGTATTTTTCAAAAGTTTCTTGTTCTTGTACCGTTAAGCTAGTGTCTCCTTCCCCCAAGATGGCAGACTAGACAGATCGGAGGTAGAGATGGGCAAACAAGCCTAGCAGGGCAGGGCGGGCTGGGCCGAGGCGAACAATTTTTGCCCGTTTTTAAACGGGCTAAAATTTCTCGGCCAGGGCCCAACCCGCTTTGGCCCGTGGGCTAAACAGGCCAACCCACGAGCAAAATGAAAATTTTAAATTTTTGTTATTTTTTTATGTTAATTTATGTAAAAATTAGAATATTTATATATTTTAAGGTCTCATATATATTAAAAATTATTTTTGTTACGATTTTGATTACTTATAAATGAAAACAAGTTTTTAAATAATTTATTAGATATCATATTACATTTAAATCAATAAATATACACTTAAAAAAATGTTATAATGCCTATGATGCATGTTTTAATTTATTTTCTTCCATAATATATCATAAATAATCACAAATATGTTATTGTTTTATTCTTAATCTTACATTTTTCCTCTATTTTTTTTTCAATACTCTCGGCTCGTGGGCCGACCCAGCCGCGGGCTAAACGGGTCATGCCAATTTAGCTCGCATTTAAACGAGCCAAAAAAATTTGGCCATAGCCTGCTTTTTTGAGTGGGTAAAAGGGCCACGGCCCTTATGCCCAACTCTAATTGTAGGTTAGCTTTAGGTTGTTTAACCCTTGTATGTAAATCTAAATATTCAACACAGTTCAATTTCTTCAATTTTACCTTTAGCGATTTAAGCTTGGAGATTAGACAAAACATCTTTGACCCAATAACATTCACTCCTCAAATTTCGAAAATAATCCCTCTGAAAGTTGCATTTTCAGTTTACAAGTTAAAGAATTTAAAAAGAATAAGTTTCTACTTACCTGCAAAGTCCAGCAATGGAGTGGTCCGATAATATGGGAGACCTGAAAACTGCCTGGCTCCTAGGAGAGCTCAATAACCATTGTTTGTTCACAAGGACCCTATCCAGTTTATGAAAGACAGGATTTTGTTGCTTGCCTATTCTACCAAGAAAAGAAGTCCACCCACAAATCGTAGGTCCTTAAACTCAACTTCATCAAGAAATGTTGGAAAGTCAATAATAGCTCAGCTAACCAATGTATTTCTTGTAACATTGAAGGCCCCAAGAACAATCCAAGCATCATTAGTGAGGTTTAGGGCGAGAGATAAAAGACCATTCCGAAAAAGCTTCTGTGAGTGTCATTGTTAGCCCCATAGACAAAAGTAGAAATAGAAGAGACGTTTACTCTCAGACAAGCTACAAGACAATAGAGAAATTGTTCATGCTCTTGCAAAACTCGCACATCCTAATCTCTTGAATCCCAACCAGTCCACATTCGCTTCCTGGCATGTGAATTCACAACAAAATACCAGGGGGATTAACCGCACATTGAATAATACCTTCATTTGCTAAGTTTACCTTTGTTTCTAATAACCCCATTCCCCACCAGACCAATGACATTCTCTACACAAAAGTAGCTAACATCTCTAGCTTTGATTGGGTCACTAAGACCTCTAATGTTCCGTGAGGCAATATTCATTTATTTACAAAAGAAAAAAGGAAGGTGTTGCTACTTAAGTAAAGTGTTGTTTGTGCTTGCGGCGCTTCTTCTTGGGATTACTAGTGGATTTGGATCCCTTGTTACCATGTGAAGTGCTATTAGAAGCTATTTAACCATCAATTCTGATCATCAAAGCATTGGGTGGAGTATTTTCATAATCCTCCATTAAATCTTCACCAACGTTGAGATACTTAAGTAGCTTAAGTTTCTCTAAGCTGGAGGATTTCTAGATATTTACCTTACTACAGGCACTTTGGGTTTCTAGGATAAAGGGGAAGTGCCTCGCTTTCTCTTTATGTTTCTTAGAATTATCCAAGAAAGAGGTAGGTGTTTTTACCGATCAAGGCAGGTAGGTCCTCAAGGCTCCATAGATGATTTGAGGGGAGAACCAACTTCCTCATTAACACCTTCACCTATTGGGTGTCATAGGGAGCATGGAGGGGAATTATGAGCAAATTTAACGACCTCCATTTTTTGTTTCCCTTTCCTTTTCTTACCTACCTTAGTCCATTCTTTAGTGCCCTTAGGAGTAGAAATGTGTGCAACCCCCTAAGCTTTAGGAGAGCATGATTGGCCAAAAACTTTGCAAACATTGTAGCGATGAGGCATCCACTGATATTTAAGAGAGATTGGAGCGCAAGCACCATTTTCCCTTTCAACCTCCACTTGACTCATTAACTCCTATCTAGCATTAATCTCTACCAATATACCGACTTGGTTGGCTCTATTACGTAAGATATGAGTGTGTCTACTCTGATGGGATTCCAACACCATTTGCAATATGGTTTAAGCCTTCAGGATTTAGAAATTCACAAGGAACCCGGACAAATAAGGTCTAAATTAGGGCATTAATGGGTTGAGGCTTTTCTAAAGGCATACCCTTCCATAATTTCTAGAGAACAAGAAAACATTGTGCAAAGTACCATGGTTTCTCTAAGGTAGCAACAAGGTCGTGGTCTTTAGAAAGCTGAAAAATAAAAGAAACCTTCATTGTTGCTAAGAACTCCTCAAATGTTATACTCTGTCCATAATCTCATAACATTGGTCTAGATAAGGGAGAAAGAGATCTTCCATTCTAGAAAGTAGCTTACCAAGGTAGATTCTCAATATTTAGCTCCTTCCTCCTCCACAAAAATGGAATATGTACCTTAGGAATAAGACCACGCTGAATAGGTGGGATAAACCTAAATTGGAAGTCCGAAGGAGAAGGCACATTAAGAGCTGCATAAGTACCAACATAGCTCTTAGGTTTAGCCTGGTTAGTAGAGGTCCTTACCAGAACATGAGAAAGAGGCAAAAGCAGTTTTGAAGTCCGATTTTGTCACTGGTTTTAGTTTTCCACTTTATCAAGGAGATCATTAATTTCTTGAAGAGAGGTATTTCTAAAGTGGAAACACTACGAGTAGCCTTCTTGTTAAAGTTAGCAATAGCATGCTAAGAGGAGGGGGGAGGGCATAGTCCAGTATGTGAGAAACAAACTTTCTAAGGTCGTAGAGGCATATGTATCAAGATTTCTCTCTGGACAAAGTCTTTTGGCCCTTAATTTAGAGAAGGGAAAGAGGAGGAAGCTTTTTCCTCAAAAGGAGTAGTCTTAGAAATAACCTTGGGAGTAGAGACATCCTTTTTTCTACAATGGTCTTCAACTTTGGGAGTAAAGGTAGTCTCTGAAGGTGTTTTGACCCACCTTAGTGATCTTACGATTGGAGCCACTTTGCATTTCAAAAGCTGATAGATGGGAACAAAGAAATGGTGGTGGAGAAGGACAAAAGAAGAACATAGGGAGGAAAAAGGGAAAAAAAAAGGGAAGATGAGATAATAATGGGTAGAGAAAAATGGGTTCAAGGTGGTTCTCTCGAAAGAAAGGAGAGCATTTTCCTCTCTTAATTTGACCTTATCGATTTGGTAGATTCAATTGTGAGTATTACTAGTAAGTTAGCTTATCCTACTTCCAAACTATAGGTCTCATAGGTGGCTAAGTCCCTTCTGTTGAGAATGTGGATGAGTTTGTCCATCTTGACCCCTAGTAGCCTACCTTGCTAAATCCTCCTACACATCCCATGTTAACATTGAGAGTAAGGAGAAAGGATTGGCAAGTAACTAAGTGGTAAGGTTACGTTGATAGAGGTCAGGTCTTTTATCTAGATCAATGGTCCCATCATATGTTTTAAGCATGGGCAACTTCATGCCCACAAAGAAATGATCTTCAATAATAGGCTGAATCAAAGGGCTTTAACCATTAAAAAAAAAAAGTCTCTAAAGTTTGAGCATCCTTTTCGCTTTCCTTAATTTCTAACACTCTCTTGAACTCCTTTTTCATCTCTTTAGGTGTCAAATCCTTAAAACAGTTTCCCTAATACATGGGAAGATCAACGAAAGATGGATCATCAATATGTGTTTGCAAAGCAGCTAGTGCCACCAAAGGGTTTTGTAGCCCCTAATATACCATAAGTGTGGGAAACCATAGGTCAACCTACACTTGAGACAAAGCTTAAGCTTAAGGATCTTTTAGCATTGCATCCTTCGATGATACTTGTGATGCAATTGTCTGAGAATGGGTGGCTAATTTCTCTATTGCTTCTTAATACTAAAGGGCATTAGTTCCTAGTCCAAGGTCCTCAAGGTGTTGTTACACTTGTCGATCATAGTTTATCAACTCAATATTCTGTTCAATAATAAGATGGAGCATAGTTTCTGAATTACTCAACCGCTTCTAATTCTACAAAGAGCCTGAAATGTGAAAAATAATGGGGCCTGCATGGGAACTTATAAGTTCTTAGGGTTGTTAGGAGGGCAAGACTCGAGTATTGCATGCCAAAAGTCTAAAAATTTACTAAACAACTACTTAGATTTTGAGATAGAGTTGTTAAGTTGTGAAGATCAAGGACTTAGGCCACTTTCTTACCTTTAAACTATAAAGACATCCGACATTGAAAGTTTTGTTAATGCAAGACAATGTATCTAAAGAAGAAAATAAAAGAGGAAATTACTCCAAGAGTCGTTTCTCACAAATGATGCTAAATGTCATTAGTTTAAAATCGATAGATGGCAAATTGAGTATTAGGACTTAACTTTAGGCTTGTAAGCTAGGTTTGCAAAACAAAACATCGTTAGTGATGCTCTCTAGGATTCTCTAGCACGACCACTTTGATGCTCAAATTAGATTGTACCACAAGTGTATGAAATAAATAAAACAAGTGTAACGTTTACCAAAGTTACATACTTGTCTTCTGTGATATGCAAAGGAGATATTTATTGAAGAAAAACTCCTGTGGTTGTGCATATCGCATGACCAATGAGTAGTAGGTGGAAACAGTTGTTATGGACATGGGAGCTAAATCACTAATCTACCACTAACCATTTCCTCCTTTGAAGTTGACATCATTTACTTAGGAAGTGTCAAGTGGTTTGGTTTAAGGTCCGCCTAATGCATAGCTCAAGTGGTTAGCCTACCAAAATAATATCGAATTAATGTTCTTAGGGCTCGAGATGGATCAAGATAAGTAAGCCTCAAATCTAATGGAACAACTCAAGTGTATAGTGGGTTAGATTGGGTTTGGGAAGCCCATGCTCCATAATTGATCATCAACAAACTAGAAATTCTACAAACTCATTAGTAGAATCATCTTATTTAAATCATTCACATGGTTATTAAAAATTAATAAAATGAGAATTTAATGCCTATCTATAAATTAAATAATCCCATCAAAGCACAATTTTCTAAAACCTTTATGGAAGCAATCTAAGATGGCTAGGGTTAAACAAGTTTTTATCAACTAAATAAATTATAAGAAGCATACAAAAGAAAAGAAAAACCTTATATAAATCATTTAAAAAGAAACAAGAAAATAAAATGAAAGTAAAGCCTACATTTTCCTCTTATGATACACAGAGTTGAACATAGAATGGAATTGCGATTTCAAATTCCATTTTCATTTATTTGTTTGGATGCATTCTGCAATTCCTGAAATTCAAAGATTTCAGGTTTAAAAAGGAATTTAATTATGTTCTTTAAACAGCTGAAATCATGATTTAATGATTGCTATTATAATTACTTTTTCATCCTTTTATATATTTATTTTTCACATTTATTGTTAAGATATTTTTCACAAATATCATATCCATATATATTCAAATAAAAATGAATTTATCATTTCACCGCTCATTCCATTCCATTTTGCTCTCTTTCCATTCTAAATAATCCTTAGATACCAACTGTGACATTAAATCCTTATTCCTAAATTTAGGAGGAGATTCCAAAGAATAATAGATAACATATTAAAATATGAAATATTATGGATTTCTCATCTCTCCATGACCATTAATGACATTAATTACTTGGATAAAATTAGATTAATATTAATTACCAAATTACTATTTAAAACCTGCGAATCATTAATGCACATGTTGGTATGTAAGGTGCTAATTTTTTGTGATTAGCAAGGGGAAGTTACAGTTGCTACATACGAAATCATTATGAGTTTCAAAAATCACAATTATTAAACGTAACTACATAAGTTCGGAAAATCACGATTATTGAAGGCGACATAAAGCAAATCGCATCATAAAATAGATTTTGATGATGTTTTTTTTCCCCCCTTGGGAAGATAAGACTCCTGCTTTGCTCAAATATTCCCATCCACCTAGTCGATCTGCCCTTTTCTACCAGCAAGTAATAAACAGCATAATCCCAACAAATACCAACCCTTCTCTCTCCCTTTCTTTCCTATCCTACTATTAAGAAGCTGGACCCAAAAGCTCAACAAATACCAGCACTTGCTCCACCACCACCCCGTTTCCATCACAGCCCCAAGCGTCTGTCATGCTCACAACAGGACAGGACGAATTTGAAAGCTCGTACTCTGTCAATCATTTGCATTCTGATAGGTTTCACATACATACCCGTGGTCTGGAACACGCAATAAGAAACAAAATATAGAAACTCCTCAAACTAAATATACACCAATACCTCCTAAACAAGTTCGCAAATTGCCTTCTCCTACACTTGCTGATACAGTCTTTAACTCACATTCATCTACTGCCAACTTCAATGTCGTATCACATTTTAAATTTTAATTCTGCAGCATCACACCCCCCAAATTAACCTTTCAGATCTGCAAAAACTTAAAAACCTATTACCAACTTTTACAAAACGTGCACCTAGTTGCATTTCGGCATGTAAATCTCAGTATCTCTTCATATTTAAGAATCCTCGCTGTTCAAATGGTCCAAAGTATCATCACCTCGTAGACTGTACAAAACTGCCTAAAAGAAGACACAAATTTCGCACATGTATGACTGGCAAGCTTTAACAAGCTCGTATTTAAAAAAAAAAAAAATGGAACGGGCTAGTTCTTCATAAGTAAATGGAGCCTTCATCCAGTACTGGCATATTTTTAATAAAAGCAGCTTGCTTACTAATACCAAAGGTATATGCCAGTTACCTTACCACTAATGTCTCCTCACACAATAGTGACATTCTCACAAGTCACAAAGCAAGGGATTGGATTCACAACCATAAACTGATATCACAAAATTGCTATTAAATTGCTTCAAAGCATTGCAACTAAATTAACTGGAATAACAACAACAGAAAACTAAATACTCCATAATCTAGAAATTCTGTTGCATTCTCAAAAGGATATGCGAATAGCAAACACTGAAGTATGTAAATAAACCAGCACAGAAACTTTTTAGAACAATGATGTTCCCTTTCCTTTCTTATCTCCACCAATTTCAAAGTGCTTGCACCTCTGCATAAGAGAATGCAGAAACCATGAATAAGCACAAAAGCAAAAAAAATCAAAAACCAAGAAAATGACTAACTTGTTTAGAACCAATTACCTTGATGGGGTGCTGGGACACGTGCTTGCAGGCCTGGCATTGAAGCCTCAGCACAATCTTCTTTGTAGTTTTTGCCTATCAAAGCAACCAATAAGTATGTAAAATCCAAGATTTCCTTTGGACTAGGAAGTGTGGCAATGACCATGCAAGAAACATGTTATCCTACCTTTTTGTGGAAGACAGGCTTGGTCTGTCCACCATAACCGGACTGTTTGCGATCATAACGCCTCTTTCCCTGGGCAGCCAAGCTATCCTTCCCCTTTTTGTATTGTGTCACTTTGTGCAGGGTGTGCTTCCTGCAATCCTTGTTCTTGCAGTAAGTCTTCTTTGTCTTGGGAACGTTCACCTGACATTCATAAATAAAGGTTCAAACCAGTTAACCATAATGACAACGATGGGAAATTGAGATCTGCATAAAAATGATTTACAACATTAAACAGCCAGAAAAAAAAAATGAAAGGTTAGTAAAACTGTTTTATCCTTAGATGGGTTATGCCTAGGTACCCACTTGCAGCTTTCAGCAAATAGCGGTAAAAAAACAACTCAGGCTCAAGAATGAAAAATCTTTCAACGGGTTAAACAGGATCAATACGTTCTGAAACAAAATCTAGCGAAAGAAAGCAATTCTCCAGTCCAGCATGTCTGAAACAAAATGTAGTTTTCCATATAGAAACATGGCATTTAACACCGCACTCCTTCAGTAAACCAACTCTGCGGCTTGAACAAGAAAGGTTCGTAATTTTATCAGGATCCATAATAAAAAAAGTATGCTCCTACGACTACAATTTCAAAAATTACCAGAAATAAAATAGACAAAAATTTTTAAAAATTATTTCTAAAAATATTCAATCTTTACAGAACTTCTGAGAATTTCCGAAGCAATGGAAAACCTACATTTGTCTTCTCACTGTACGTGGATGAACTCCAGACGACGATTTAGGTTTCCACGGACCTTAAATCCCATGAACTTCTATAGTATTCTCATTCTTAATTTCCAAGCAATTAAGTGAAAGTCTACTAGGGTTTTTATCAGTAAGATATAACCAATCAAAACCCTAGAACCCTCATCACAAAAACCACATCCAACCGAACATAGTTCTCAACAAACAATTCAATGATTGATAATTCGTTAAAAACCTAGCAGATCTGTAAAGCGAGAGCACTTACACAGACTACACAGACGACACAGACGACTCATAGCTGAAGGGAGGGAGAAGGAGAGACTGGCTTACCATTGTTGAGTTGAGATTTGAGACTTCTTGACGACGCTGGTTTTCCCGTGTGATGAAGTTAGGGTTAGGTTAGGTTAGAGAGATTATATAGAGCACCTTTTTAGTTCTGCTTGTGTGGGCTTCGGCCTGCTATAAAGCCCATTAATATTCAGTTCCCCGTCTACTCCTATGTCCCTCTCTTTTTTTTTTTTTTTTGGCTAAAATGTCCCTCTCTTTTTTAGGGTCTGTTTGGATTGTCTGTTTTTCATCTTATCTGTATCTTTTTTAAAATGATATGTTTAATATATCCGATTTGCATCTAAATTTTATCTATATTTGTTCTATTTGATCTTTTGATGAGAACTGTCAACTTTTTTTTATCTATATCTATTTCTTGATAAATAATTTGTTAGCAAAAAGTTTAAAAAAGTATCTGTATCTGTCGGAAAAAAGCCAAAACAAACAGACCCTTAGTCTAATTGCTTTTCACTTAAGATAGTTTTTTTTTTTTAACTTTTCTTTTTGCTGAATTATATTACTTCCCTTTCTTCGACCAAAATTAATTAGTGACTGTTTTTTATTAATAAAATAAACTCATATAAAATTTTTTTTAATACAATAATAAATTTGTAGATTTTACTTTTTTTTTTTCTAATCAAGTAACCAAAAAGAAAAGGAGATCTTTTTTTATGTTACAATTACTTTATTTCTTTTTCTAATTAGAAACCTCTTTTTAAAGAAAAAATGATTTTAACACTGTCAGGAAAAAAATATAGAGGGTAATCTTTTATTATGGTTAGTTTCTTATTATTTTTACATCAATGGTTAAATAATAATAGTGAAAAATTAGTTAATCAAAACTTGAAACTTCCCAATGTACATAATTAATCTATTGATATATTAAGTGAATACAAATTAATTCGACTAAAAAATTTTATACCAAAGTTTTTAAAACCATATTACACATTCCATATCTATTAGTCATGTATGTTCATAATTAACTTTCATCCGTCTTCACTATCCTAGATACCCTTCATTTAAGTTATATTAATTTTCTTAAATATTTGTGCACAAATACTCTCTCTCTCTCTCTATATATATATTTATATATATATTCTCTTTTAACTCCATAATTATTTTGTAATTAATATTTCAATACTTTTCTAAATTTTGGATACAGACACATTGTAAGCGCCTTATATTGGTTAAATGACCAAAAGCTCTTTAATATTTATTATAATTTCAGTAGTAAATGTATAATTAAAACAATAAATATTATTATAGATATAATGGTTATGATGGTAGTTATCGTATAAACAAGGTTCTCTTTTTTGTCTCTCTTCATTATAATTAGAAATCGCCCTTTTCTAATCAATTCTACATTTTTTTCATTCATTATTTATTTCTCTCACATTTTTAGATTATCTATTCTTTTTTTTTTTTACTTCAAAAATCATTTAATATTTATATGAATTTATTCAATAATTTTTTATTTATTGAATATTATTATGTTAAATTTTATTTTTTGCACAAATTTTCTTTGTGCATGTCTACTAATCATATAATATAACTGTACATATACTAGCAACTACATACCACTTATGGATGTACAAAAATCAAGTACAATAGTAAAATAAAAGTTGAAAAATTGGCACCTCTATCAAATCACTACTATGATTCATGATTTAATAATTTAAGAAAAATGTATAAAAATAAAAAAGGAAGTAAAATATATAATTGCAAAAATAAAAGTGCATAAATAGTTAAAAAAAAAGAAATATAGCAAAAATATATCATACATGTATTTATATATTAAATTAATTAGAAGCTTTTCTCCTTCTTAAGACCCAATAGGTCTTGTAGGTTTCCTATATCATATTTATTTGGTACAAAAAATATTATATTACTACTACTATGACTATTTACTATTTCTTTACTTGTTTTATTACTAACTACATCAATTTCTATTTTTGCTAAACTAACTTGATCTTCTATGTTTTCTTTTAAACCTTTTTTTTTTTATACATTCTAAAATTCTTGAAACATTGCTAGTGGCATTGATAAGGTAATTTATTCAAAGAATGGGTTTACTTTGAGGGCAGGTTTGATCTCTCGTTAGCAAACTATTCGAGTGTTGATATTGTTCTACTAATAAGGCCATGATAGGCTAAAACCAATTGGAAAAGTTGAGCCTCCTTGACATACCGGGGATTGTGGCAATGTTAGTGTGGTATGCCTTAAGAGAATGATTAACTAAGAAAAAACTCGAGTAAACAAGATGAGAGAAAGTTGGCTTATCATTCATAATATCAGTGAATGATCATATGATATAAAGCCCATTTAATATTTAGTTCCCTGTTTCATCCTATGTCCCTCTCTTTTTTAGTCTAATTGCTTTTCACTTAAGATAATTTATTTTTTCCCTTTTCTCTTTGCTTCATTATATTTCATCCTTTTCTTCGAACAAAATTAATTAGTGCCTATTTTTTATTAATAAAATAAACTTATGTAAAATTTTATTAATAAAATAATAAATTTCTAGGTGTTACTTATTTTATGATCCAATGACAAAAATGAAAAGGAATTTTTTATGTTAAAATTACTTTATTTCTTTTTCTCATTAGGAGCTTTTTTTTTTTAAGAAAAAAATGATTTTAACACTGTAGAAAAAATATAGAGAGCAATCTTTTATTATGGTTGGTTTCTTATTATTTTGACATAAATGATTATAATAATAGTAAAAAATTAGTTAATCAAAACTCGAAACTTCCGATGTACATAATTAATCTATTAATATATTAAGTGAATCAAGTTGATTCGACTAAAAAATTTTATACCAAAGTTTTTAAAACCATATTATACATTTCATATCAATTAGCCATGTATGTTCACAATTAATTTTCATGGATCTTCACTATCTAGAAACCCTTTATTTTAGTTACACTAATCTTCTTAAAATTTTTTTTCACATTTTCTCTCTCTCTCTCTCTCTATATATATAAATATATATTCTCTTTAACTGCATTATTATTATTTTGTAATTAATATTTCAATACTTTTTTTAAATTTTGCATACACACACATTTTGAGCGACTTATATTGCTTAAATGACAAAAAGCTCGTTCTTTAATATTTATTTTAATATCAATGGTGGATGTATGATTAAAACCATAAATATTATTATATATAGCGATTATGATGGTAGCTATTGTATAAAGAAGGCTCTTTTTTTCTTATCTCTCTCTTCATTCTAACTAGAAATCGCCCTTTTCTAATTAATTCTACATTTTTTTTTCATTCTTTATTTATTTATTTTTTTACTTCACAAATTATTCAATATTATATGAATTTATCCAAAATAAAATTTATTTATTAAATATTATTATGTTGAATTTTATTTCTTGCACAAATTTTCTTAGTGCATGTTTACTAATCTTATATATATATATATATATATATATTAATTTATATATAACTATATGTATACCAGCAAATGCATACCACTGATGGTATACAAAAATCAAGTACATAGTAAAATAAAAATTGAAAAATTGGCACATTTACTAGATGACACTACCTATGATTCATGATTTAATAATTAAAAAAAATGCATAAACAATAAAAAAAGGAAACAAAATATATAACTACAAAAATAAAAGTGCATAAACAATTAAAAAAGATGAAATATATAACCACAAAAATATATCACACATGCATTTATATGTTAAATTAATTAGAAGCTTTTCTCCTTCTTAAGACCTAAGTGGCCTTGGTAGATTTCTTATATCGTATGTATTTGGTACAAAAATTATTATATTACTACTACCATGACTATTTACTATTTCCTTACCTATTTTATTACTAATTGCATCGATTTCTATTTTTGCCAAACTAACTTAATCTTCTATGTTTTTCTTTTAATTTTTTTTTATATTTTTCTGAAACTCTTGAAACATTGCAAGAGGCATTAGTAAGGTAATTTATTCAAAGAGTGGGTTTACTTTGAGGGCAAGTTTGATCTTTCGTTAGCAAACTAGTCGAGAGTTGATGTTGCTCTACTAATAAGGCCATGACAAGCTAAAATTAACCGGAAAAGTTGAGTCGCCCTAACATATTAGGGATTGTGGCAATGCCTATATGGTATGCTTTAAGAGAATGATTGACTTGGAACAAACTCGAGCAAACAAGATGAGGGAAAGTTGGCTCGTCATCCATGATATAGATGATCATATAGGGATGGTCAAGCACCGGCACTTGAGAAGGAAGACCCTTCTATCCGATGACATGCATGCCCTTCCTCCCTTTCCTTTCTTCTCTTATTTATTTTCTTCTCCTTCATTAAACTCTTTCAAACTTTCTTAAGTTGAGTTTATTGCCAAACCCCAATCCTTGCTTAAGTATTAATTTTGCAAGATTAAGTAGGGATTAGCACCAACTACATCTTTTATCATGTTTCTCACTAGAAAATGAAGGAGATGAGATAGAAATCCAAGCTTCCCACACAACTCAAGGAGGAGATTAATGTGAGTTTAAGTTCAAAAGTTAGGATCCATAAAGTTTTACAACAAGTCAATAGCTAGTAAATTTAAGAATGCATTGTTTTATAATTTGATCAAGCTAAGTTAAAATTATGGCGTTAAGGAGGCTCTAGGAGGCATATAAGGTAGTGTTTGGTGAATTCCAAGGATTTAAGTAAGGTAAATCTCTTAAATATAGTCTAAGAATGGATTTGAGTTGGAATATATTGAGTTGATGTTTTGAATGCTAGTGAATGGCGTATAGTCTGTGCATGCAAGTGGTGGTCAACATTTGATGATATGGGTTGTTTCATTTTGCCTAGAAATTGATGATTTAAAGTGGAGTGTTAAAGGAAGGGGTGGGTTTTGATATAGATTAAGCGCATGATTAAATGAATGTTAGTCATATGGTGTTTAGGGTCATATTGGATAGAATTGGTGAATTTCACATCCAATTTGAAATGGTAATATAGAGGGACCAATTAAATGCATATTTGATGAATTACAATGATTAAGAGTGATTGGTGATAGTCTCTAAAGTGTAGAGTTGATGAAGCAATTTTGGGCCCAATTGAATTATTTGGTGATTATGAAATGTGTTTAGATGGTTGAATTAACATATAGGCTATTAATCATGTCATTAAGTATGGTATAGCTAACATCACTGATAGTTATTTCATAAAGACCACAAGTACAAATAATCACTTTAACTCAAATTAAACAAAATTCCTCATCATGATATCTAAATGATCTAGCCTACTTAAAATTTTACTATTATAATTATTATTATACTCTATTAGAATTAAATATAAGATTCATATTTTTATATATGCACCTAGATATTGTTTCTCCTAGAATTTATCATGAAGAATTCAAAGAAAATATAGTTAAATCCATTATCATGTTTTTGAACTATGGAAATTTCTAGTGTAGATTATGGTAGAAGTTGCTGAATTCATAATCACTAATCCCTTATCAATTAATTAGAACTTTACAAATCAATTAATTCCGATTGCATTACTTGAATAAATTAACATACTTGCTAATTAATTGATATTCCTCTTGATGAATTTCTCTATAAGGTTTCACCTTAGCTTAATAAAATTATGTTGTCTCATTCTTAAGATTGCATGAATCATACATATTTAATTTTTATGAAACACTGTTGTATATAAATTTAATAAACTAAATTAACACTCTAAAAAAATCAATCTAATTCCAACAAAAACCTAATTAAATTATCAGAAACATTTCATCAACTCTTTCATAAAATAAAACTTTACATGATAATTTAGGGTTACATAAGTATAGATACACATAACTTCTTACTCCATAAAACAGACGAATAAATAGAACAATAATACGATTTCATCTGGTTAATAATTATTGAATTTGAATCTTCAATGTCGACCTTCCCTTTCTTCCCATAATACTTCTTTCAACATACTCCTAGCAAAGCTTTTCTAATAATATTCACCGTCTTTTTTTTCCAACATGTTTATAGGATTATTTATAGATGTGTTTAAGTTTGTGTATCTCTCATAATTTAACTAATTACAAAAATAATTTTCATTTTCAGCATGATTAACAACACAATTTAATATACCTACTTGTGTTCTTCATGGAAATTCTCTTATTGCAATCATTCCTTCAAAATTTAAACTCCAACAGTCTCCAGGGATACATTATATCAAGCCTTAAAGTCTTCCTTTGATCTTGAACATTAAAATTGATATGAACTTGATTAATTCTAGTTCATTTCATTCTCTGACAATAATTATTCCTTGAAATTAAAATAATAACTCATCATGTGTAGATCCGTTCTAAAATATTTATAAAATTGATTAATAACTACACCAAAATGAACTCAATAACTAGATATAAAAATGAGTTATAAGCCATTTTGAGAGTATAAATGTCGTAATTAAATAGTTCTAATATTGATTTAGGAAGAAGTTAAAATAATAATGCAAGATAACTTGGTATATAGATTATGGATATTATACGTCATATTGGATACTTTAGAACATATAATGGATTTCATGAATTGAATTTGATATATTGAGTTTATATGGTTAAAATTATGACGATGTAAGTTTAAATATGTTTTGGAGAATTTTATGATCTCATGGCATATGGTTTAAAAGTTTGGCATGCGGATATGAAATTGGCATATTGATGGGAAAAATGTGATTTTATTAATATGATGGACTTTGATGATTATGAAGTGCTCATGGAATATATAGTTTACATGTGATTTGAAACGTATGTTGGAGTATATTTTGATTGTTTTAAGCTTAAAGGAACTAAGAACACAAATTAGAGATTGGATATGGATATAAGGACTTTTTTTTTTTTTGGTTGGGGAGGGATGAATCAAACTTGGTACTTCTCACTTGAGAGATCAAGGAATATATCAATAGTCTAGAAGGCCACTGGCATGTGATATAAGGACTTATATATTATATTGGGATATAGAAGATTGGACATGTATATTATTGAACTAGTGTTTAAGAGCTGAAATTAAAACTTAATTTATGCTTTAATAGTTATAAGAAATAGCATGTTTCTTACTTAAATTATAACCTTTACGTGCATACATCATCAATATAACATGCCTATGACTAAGTAACATGTTCATAAATAAAAATTTAGATTATGACTCATGGTGATATAAAGTGTATATAACCTTTCACCAATTTATTAGTTAATTTATGCTTAGCATACAAATAGTGATCATTAATAGGCATTCGTGTTACTAGTTATTTGAATTAATTATATTAATTTATTTTTTAAATTTACATTTCTATTGCATCATTCCAAGTTTTTGCAAACTAAATAATAAAATTTGTTAGCAAACAAATTAGATAAACCGATTTTTTAGGTTTGTCTTATTAGCGTTATATGTGGCAAAACTGGAGACGCTAGATCACAATCGAGGCAGGACAAAGGTAGGTTACCATTCAATTTGGTGTATTATAGCTAGGGTCATGGTGCTTTTGCATATTCATATGAAGGATAAAGTTAGCCACGATTTCCTCTCAATGAAATTTGAGATGCATGGGACAAGTTAGAATTGGCGGGAATGTTTTTAAGTTTGAGATGGAAATAAAAAAAACAATAATAAAGAATTGAAAATGAAAAAGAAAGTTGAAGTTGACACTCATATGTGTGTGAAATTTTCTTTTCCTTTTTGTATCTTGAGGAGCTACCATCATCATCCTTTCTTTTTATCTTCTTGTTGAACTTCGAACTTCTTGAAATTTTTTGCCATTAAAGTAAGCTCCTCGTCCTCATCATCATCTTTCTCACTAGAGTCATGACTTGTAGCTTTTAATGCAATGGCCTTCCTACTCAATTCCTCTCCTTGTCTCTTGATCAACTCATGTGTCTTGAGTGTTTCGAGAAGTTCCTCTTTGCTTATAGTACTTAGATCATACTTCTTCAATAGCAATTCTCTTAGTCTCTTAATCCTTGGGTAAGGACCTGAAAAGTTTAGAAGTGATTTCCACATTAGTAAAATTCTTCTTGAGTATACTCAAAAGTTTTATGATGTTGATGAATCTATTATGAATTTCATCTATGGTTTTGTTAGGTTGCATTTTGAAAATTTCAAATTGTCCATGTAGAAGACTTATTTTAGTATCTCTAACTTTAGATGTTCCTTCATAGGTTTTCTTTAATTCATCCCATATGTCTTTTGCGGTTTTACAAGTGTATATTCTATTAAAATCACTTTCATTTAACCCACAATGTAATATTGTAAACCTCTAAATTTTTCGGTATTCTTAGAAATAATCATAGAGTTAAATGTCTAAAACTAAGCCCTAAAAATCAACCCAAATTAAAACCAAACTCAAACAATATCAAATACGAAATCTCATGACCTTAAGAGAAAGAGAACCTTCATTAAAAAAAAAATTCAATAATCGTTCGACTTGAAATCCGAACGTGAAATAATTTATCTATTGATCCCTAACACATAAATCGAGACGGAATATCCAAATAATATTCAACGACAAAATCCTAAAACCTTAAACCCTTTGGTTAATTGTAGAATAAAAAATCTAAGTTAATACCGAAAATCAATCTGAGTCATCATGTAACCTAAACTCGATTAAATAATTTTGATAACTATAAAATATTAAATAAATCACAAAAATAAAGTAAAACTTAAATTTTGAACAAAAAAAAAATAATACGGTCATAAACCCCAAAATTTTTTGATCTTATGAGTAAATCAAAAAGCCGGAAGTCAAACCGAAACTCTAAAGCCAACTTAGAGCAATAACAAAACTTAGTGAATCTAGACCAACAATTCTGTACGCAAAATCCTAAAATAGTAAGAATAAGAAAACCTTAGATTGGTTTGAAATAATGTGATACAACCTACAAAGATCAAATTCGTAAAAAATTGATCATTTAGGATCGAACGAGATCAATTCTTAAAAAATGTGTCATGGGGCTCGAGATAACAAAAATATTCCATAAATCAATATAGATTTGTAATTTTGTAAGAATTCATAAAATATTAGTTTCGTAATTTTTCGGCATATAAAAATATCATATATAATATTTTTACATGTATTTTTTTTTGCTACCAGTAATTTATTTATCTTATTTACTATTCATTATACTATTTATTCATATTCATCTATTTCTACTTTTTATTACAACCTATCTCTTATAACCTACACATTATGTCTTACATTTACTTTTTACTAAGCTTCATTCATACTTTACTTACTTTTCTTTACAAAAATCATTTTTTTTAATCTCTCTCTCTTTATGCCCACTATTTATTTTCTTATTTATTTATTTATTTATTTAATTAACTCTAATTTCTATCCACAAATCTATAAATACCACCTTTCCTCCACTTCTTCACATATTTCTTAAACATACCAAAACTCTCTCAAATTCTCTCCACGGATATTCTTTCCAAAATTCTCTTCCCAACTCTTTCTTCTCTTCATAAAACTATCATCCACCTATAACCAACAATACTTCATTCCTTCTTCAACCAACAAAAACCCTTAGGTAAAAATTCCTAAAGCTATTTTCATATTGCATATTTTATAAACCTATGGGTATTATGGAAGCAATAATATGTTTATGTCTTATTTGGCAATGTTCTTATTATTATTGTTATATTATTATGTTTTATTATTGCTCTTAATCTAACATTTATATATTACTAAGTATATATATATATTTTTTTTCTTAGAGCTTATAAGCGCACTAACATAACTTTTATTTATTCGTGCTCTTATATTTCAAGCAATATATCTATTTATTTCATGCAATTTTATTAAGACTAATCTTTCTATTATTAGAGTTGTTCTAATCAAGTCATAATGATTTTTTCTTTTGTTTTCTTATTTTCTTTATGGACTTGCCCATGTCTAAGTCTAGGAAGCTTTGATTTAAGCTAAGATTTCTCAATACTTGACTTTTATTATATACTTATTTTATTTCTATGTCTTTTATCTTTATTTGAATTATTTTTGCTAATATTACTTAGCTACAAGTTCATATTCATACATGACCGTAATGTTGTTGTCTTGATAAAATAAAAGGAGTTCCTTATTTAATAAAGAAAATAAGACTAAGCTCACCCAAGAAATAAGTTTTATCATTTAGGAAAGATTTTTCATTAAAGACTTAGAAATTTTATTTCAACAACATTATTTTCAAAAATTCAAATAAGTTCATCATAAATTTTTTAGTGTTATGCAAAGTTTCTCCAACACTTAATCATGTGATTCCACACACTCTCTTTTCAAAATATTAAAATAAATTTATTATTAAACCATAATGTTGACAATTCTTGATTATGCAAACTTTTCTTAAAAACTTATTTACGAGATTATGACCAACACTTTAATAAACACTAAGAACAAAACAAATTTTTCATGTCAAACTAAGATCAACCCACTAGTTAAAAATCCACTTAGAAATAACATCGGTATACAACTTAAAGAACTAAGTTTTAAGAAGTAAATTCACTCTCTCTTTATGAATTTAAGGAAATACAAATAATAGTTACAATAATTAGATACCTATTTATAACAATTCAAAATTTTAGTTTACTTCCAACAACTCCTTAAAGACCTAAGTGTTGAGAAATTAATAATAAAGAAAGAATTATTATGAGAATAAAGAGTTAGAACAAGCCATTCATTTAATATCCTTCATGCTAAAACTTAAAACATTTTAAATAATAAGACCTAGAATGATTTTTCTTCATAACCACATAAAGCTTTATGTTTTGAAAAATAATTAGTTAAAAGAAGTTTAGTATGAAAATAAAATTTTTATGAACTCTAACATAAGTATAGAATCATAAATTAAGTTTCATATTTACAAAATCTACGAATTAAAACTTTGTTTAAGGATCAAACTTAATAAGATATATTTAGAGTTTTATGCCACTGATGAATAAAACTATGTTTTGTAAAATAAATTATTAAATAAAATTCTTTTCAAATATGAGACCTTTGAGATTTAAAAATATATCGAATCATGATTTTCTTGTTGACTGAGTCACATGTTTACAAACTAGCAAATTTAATCATAAATCAAAGAATGACTTTTTAATAAACTCTATCTTTTGCAAAGATTGTTTACAAATTTTATTTTTTAGACAACATTACTAGAATCATGCATATAATATGAGCCTATGCATATATTAAAAAAGGGTTTCTCAACTGTATAAATATTTATGTATTTTCTATAGAGTTTTTAGATGAAATAAAATTTACAAAAAGTTACAGATTGAGGCTGGAATTTTTGTGTTAGAACTGTAACAACCCATTTTGGAACCCAAGCGAATTCAAATATTCAAAATAACCTTAGAAATAGATAGATCTTTTTGAGCAAGTAGAAAACGACATATTATATGCGAAATTCCGAGTTAAAATGAGCAAGTTATGACCATTTTAAGTTGGGGTTTCACATAATCCGAATTTTGACGAAAATAACAATATAGAATTAGGAAGTTTGAGTAGAACTTCTATAAAATACTCATTCTGAGTATTTCTTTTATCTAGGTGATGAGGAATATGAGACTTTCCTTCCTGAAGATTACTATGATTAAGAAGATTGTGATATAGACGGATAAATTTTCCCTCATAGTTTTGTTACCTTACTTGTATTTGTAGATAGTTGCACTAGATTTATAAGAACAAGATCAAATGACCATGTACGAGGTTATGGGTACTTATGTATGTGCTCCTATTAATGTGTGACGAAAGATGCTAAGCATATCAAAACGAACAATTGATTGTTTGAGTATAACGTCAATATTACATGCTACTTATGTTTGTATGATATTTGTTTGATCATCATTAAGCATACTTTAATTTTATTTGGCTTTAATATAACTAAATGGGCATGCATTGCATTTTTTCGAGTCACATGTCAAAAGTTGCTACTCCTATGTGAAGAATCGAGAAGGTCCGAGGCTAAGAGGGCTCGTAGCCATACTCATTCTTAGGAAACTAAGGCATATCGGGGATATATACTAAGGATAAGCCATGTTGATCGATCGCTGAGGGTAGGGTGTACTCAGGGACTAGTAGTGAAAGATCGTGAAGACCTTCAAATACCATTCCCTAACCCTCAATATGGAGGGCATAAATTCGTTATGTGTATGATTTCTGGATACCCATACATAATTGTTTGTATCAAATGATTGTTGCATAACATGCATAGCATATGCATGAATTAATAAATTTGTTTGAAATCACGGTGCGAATAAAAGGGAATATCTCATTAAGCTCGTTGTAATTGTATACCTCCATAGATCTTTGTTGAAACAAGTATACTTGTATCTCTATTTGAAGATCATGATATTAAGCAAAATCATGCACGGATTCTTGAACTCTTATGGAAGCAGTGAGAACATAAGATGAATTCCCTTTCTTGTAATGTCTTTATGAGTAATATATGTTATGTTAATATTTTGGAAATTTTTAGGAAATGCAATTATGCGGTATTAAGAACATTAGAGGTATGCCCCTAAGAGTTGTAATTGACCTTATTTATGTTAATGATAAATATTTCTCTTACCTTGTACTTAAATGTTATCAATGTAAATTACACTACTCCGATGCGTTCTCTTAGTTATGATGTACACCTTGTAAATGATATGGAAGCCTTTGCATGACAAAGGTAGTTATTTCTAGGCTTTATTATTTTGTACAACAGGTTGTTACGTTTAGGGTATCTTTTGGGATGTGACAAATATATTCATAGATATTTCATTTATATAAACTTTTCCAATCTTCTTCACTATAGTCTCTTTCTTTTTTTCCCTTAATTTTGAAAGGACCATCTTCTATTACATTCCACATTAACCTATTCTGTGCTTTTAAGAAGATTTTCATTCTATACTTCTCATAGTGATAGTTTCCCTCATTTAAAAGTGGAGGCCTATTCATTTGTCCTTCCAGAAACCTTAGTGCATTTGATACTATGATCTTTACTCTAAATGCGGTTAAGCACGAAAAAAAATATAGACATATTTTGATACCTAATGAAAATGCATTAGAATATACTTAGGAGGGAGGAGGGAGGAGGGAGGAGGGAGGAGGGGAGGCGAATTGAGTATTTGACTTAAAACAACCAATACTGAATTTTGATGTAATAGATCAAATTAATCTTTGATGATCACAAATATAACGATAATATTGAATAAAAAGAAATATAAAAGAGATAGAGAAAGAAGATTAAAGCTCAGATATAACGTGAAGTTCGGCTTGCTTTCTAATCTCTACGATCACATAAAACGCCTCCAATCGATGACTTGACATACTTTATTAATCTCAAACACAAAAGCTCAAATTGAGCTATCTACCAGTTATAACACTTAAGACTATAAGGACCCGACCCACTTAACTCATAGATTAAGCATGCCAAATCCCTCGACTACGCATAATACTCAAGCATTAGGAAATACCCAAGCATTATACGTAAGGTCGTCTAAAAAGAAGTGTTTGTAATGATTGCTTGCTTAAAACAGATATAACATTCACATGATTTGAATTAAGAAATACTACCACTACATAAGTAATAGGTCATCTCATGCATATAAAACATACATCACATATATTAATTAAAGATTTCCTAAGGATCACTCAAAACACATAAAACTTACATACAAGCAAGCTATGTTACGTATACCACTTAAAATAAAATTACATTTCAAGGATTAGCAAATAAGCCTAGGCACTTCACAAAAAAAAAAAAAAAATCAAAAGTCCTAAACAACTACTACTAGGTCACACTCCTAATCATCTATAAAAGTCTCCCAGTCAGTCCTATAGCCTATATTGTCGTATAGCTCATCATCATAGTCACTTGCAAGATAGCAGCATGAGCCAAAGGCCCATTACACAATAGTGCAACCAAATACATATGCCATGCACACTTAACTAAATGCAATGCAACAATTCATCATAACTTATTTATCTTTAGTTAAGTGAGTAAAACAACACCAGAGTATTCAAGCTCTAATTCAAGCTTGGGAATTCTGGGAGTCCTAAGTAACAACAGCTGCTCAGGGAGTTGATATAGATAGACCGGATATCTACATCTCCTATATCTAACCGATAAAGATTATTAATAGCATCATCTAGGGTTCACGCTTCTTTATACACTCCACTTGTCTCGGTCTATAACATCAATTAGTTCAACAGTCCCATAACCTTGACCTAAAACATATTATTTTCTCCCGAGCCTAAATAGAGAATATACAGATACAGTTAACCCCATTAGCTGTCCACTTAGCCATTAAGATAAACCACCATTGTATCATGGTGAACCATTGCATCATGACAAAGATATAGACAAAGTGCCTAAACTACCGTGCCATTGCATCATGACAAGGTTGCCATTCCTCGGACTAGACACGACTCAACCACAAATCATTTCAATAAACTTTTCATTAGTCTTTAATTAAAGTCAAATGTTAATATGCCTGTCCTAAGCAATAATCAATCAAATTATTATGTACCTAGATCAGATTGAGAATCAAAGGGAATCTCTAACCGAGTATCTATCTCTGTTCTATACAAATCAACTATATCAACATCACTATCTTAAGTCAAGCTTATACTCACATGTTTAAAACTTAAGAAGTTATTGAATCTTATTTAAAAACAATCCAAAGTCATCACATGACATATATATATCATATAACATCATACAAGGCAAAATCCTTGATCAAAAAGTCATATATCATGTATTGGAAGATGTTGGAAGAAAGTTAGAAAAATTGAAATTTGTAGGGCCCATGCTGGCAATTAATACCGACAATGTAAGACTTAAAGTCGGCAGTATAAGGATACGTTGGCGTTAAGAAAAATACATTACGTACACAACTTTTGGGTCTTTCTACCGACAATATAAACCTCAATGCCAGCGGCATTCGAGCTGCATTTCAAAAGATCAGAAGCCAGAACCTTAACGTCGGCAGGTATGCCGACAGCGTTCAAGGCGGCGTACACTGCAATCCAAGTTGCAGAATTCCTCTATTTTTCAAACATGAAAATTTTTACATTTAGCTCTTCCAACTCCTTCCAAACCATAATATAACCTTCCTAATACATGGTATAAGAGCCCTATATCATCAAGCATACACAAACTCCCTTCTAACATCATTGAAACACAAAACTCCTTCCAACCATTAAAACACACTTAGCCATATAATTTCATTCTTTCTTCACATTCATTACTTTAACATAACTCAATAATACCAACTTCTCATCACACTACACTCAACACCATCATTGCACCTCCATAAACAAGTCCTAAGCTATCTCAACTTCACAATATAACAATACACATATATATCCAACATACATTATATTTGACAGAAAATTCATGGATTAAAAGAGAAATAATGCATCTTAAACATCATATAAACTTACCTTAATGTATATATGATGGTTGGGATAGATTTTGGTGTGTTGGGTGTAAGAAAACTTGGTTTGGGTGTTAGAAAATATTGCCTTTATAGAGTTACGAATTTTTTCTTCTCTTGGTTTTGTTTTTGGAGGTGTAAAGTGTAACAATAAGGCTTGATATTTATCTAATAATAATTGATTTTTGAGGCAGATTTTCTAAGGGCTTTGGCTTTAATTGGGCTTTGATTTTTGGGGCTTAGTTTGAGTTAAATAAGGCCAAAAATCTACTAAGTTTATGAGCTATAATCTTAGTTTAAAATAAACTTAATTCATCATATATTATTCACTACAACAACAATTAGCATTACATAATAATTGATAACGTGAATAAACTATCATCCTAAATATATTTACCATAGATTATTATTTAGTTATTAGTTCATAACACATACAATTATTTCAAACATCACAATTCACACTAACACACACACACATATAAAATCAAATTTAACATGCATTGAGTATGAATTTAAACTTTGGTCATTTCAAAGACATTAATAATATCATCTCTTTTATAGTGCTCTTTTACAAGTTGTAGATATAAGGTCAGCGCACTTAATTTGATTTTCTTTCTTTACAAATTTTGAAAAATAATGATTTAAGTACAAGAGTTTATGAAAGGATATAAGGGTCGTTTGTTTGCAAATGTAGGCTTAAAAAAAAAAACTTTTACGCCCTTATGAACAAATCATGCCTTGAATTTGTCCACATCAAGGTTGTGGTTTTGTTGTTTTTACCGACTTGCTGGTACAAGCCCTACAAGTACAAACTCAACACACATGCACAATTTCCTTTAACTTTAAAGACAATAGATCTTTTTATTTATATGGCTTCTTTTAAGTAATTGGAAACAATATATTAATCTCGAAGAAATTATGTAATGTGCATTTATTACATGATCTTCACAACTTTTGTTCTCATCAAAATCACATGAAGAAATAATCAATTTAATACAAAATGCAAATGAAGATAAAATAACACTTACCCGTTTGGAGATGTATATTGCTATACCCATAAAAGAAACCCAGAACGAGTATACAAACAATTTGATGAGCATATACAAAATAAAATTATAAGCATTCTTAGCTCTCTTTTTTTATAATAGATTTTTTCTTATTAATTCATATAAAAACATATTTAAATTGTACAACGCACCTAATGATGATAGGCTTGAACGGAGTCATTGCAGTCTCAATAATCTAAATGGTATAAAGGAAGTAGTGAAACACTTGATGTATTTCTAAAGTTATAGAAAAATAGCATAATGAGCATGTTAGACTTTGTGAGAGGGGTGTCATTATTTGATTTAAAGGAAAAGAGAGTAGCTAGTAAGCAATATGTAAAACCATCATAAGAGAACATATCAAAGCAAGATTGAGGAAAAATGCCAAGAGATATGGAGGTAGAATTGGAATGAAGAATGAAACAATAAAGAACCAAAACGACCAAGGAAATCGTGTTAATGTTTATCACGAATGCAAATGTTTAATCTAGTTTAAACATTATTTGCTAACATTCTAGGTAACTTGTTTCCAACAGCAATGTCTCTATTGATGCTTGTAGTGCACTAAATCCACGTGCTTTGTGTAATACACATTCATCAAATGACATGCATAGTCCTTCGACCCAGGTAATTATTTAATGTGCATAATTTATGAAACATATGGTTTTACATACTAATTATATAATTCAAAGTATAGTATAGGTTTGTTTAATAGTTTTATGATGACGTACTTATTAAGTTTTTAGTAATAAATATAATGAATTTGTAACTAATTTTCTATCTTTCTTTTATTTATTTATTTTTTGTTAGGATGATGATGTTGAAAGCAATGGTGTTTAAATTGGATTCATATAAATCTTCACAACATAACATATTAGAGGTATAGTTGAGGACTTCATTATTAATTTTGATTTTTAAGTTTATATATCTTATTGAGGACTTTGTTATAAATCCATGTGTTGTAAATTTTAGAATAACTACAAGTTTGAGAACATTTTTATTACTTGTATGTAGAATTGTGAACTTGAGAGTAACTACTTATTTCAGAAATTAAGAACCTTGTTACTTCTGAGTAATAACAAGTTTAGAAACATTTTTATTACTTAGTAAGTAATATTATAATTATAATTTATTTGGTTACAAAATTATTTATAATAATCATTGGTTCTCTATTACTATTAAGGTAGCTGTAGCATAGTTTGGTTTAGTTCACTTCTCGAATCGAACCAAAATGAAAATTGCATTTTTTTTAAATTGAACCTAATCTTACAATTTGGTCCGCTATTTTTTTTAACCTAAACAAAAGTTTGAAATAGTTCAGTACACAGTTCAAATCATTCATCATTTGCACTACACATAATGTAGTAAAAAAGAAACAAACATAAATGAATTTGCATTATTAACACAAATTAATCAAAATTGGGATATGGTTTCATTATTAAATAACCATTAGTAAAATATAAATATATATGATATTATACACATATATTAATTTTGAAATAGAAAGATATAAGATTAAGTAGCACAAGAAATGTAAAATAGTTATGGATAACATTAAGACAAAATCAATTCATGATCATTGTTGGGCAGTTTTTCAGTTAAGTAATATGCGACCCTACATTCAAGCTATTTCCTCTAATGCGAACTACAATGAGGAGGTGTTTGGTATAATATTTAAAATTGTGATTTTTTCCCCACCACTTAAACAAAATTCTTTTCATGTGAGCTACTCTCTAAAACTTCCAAAATTATATAATATTTACTACAAGGTAGATCACCATAGGCATCCTAATTTCATGGCAAGTGGATGACATTTAGTCCATGTGCTCCTTCCTATACTCATTTTTTCTATAAACGAGCACAATAAAAAAACACCTAATGCATTTCTGACTCCCATAACAATGACCAATGTTCTTAACCACACTATCATGACTCCAACAAAATCAATTGCCAATTCTTTAGGCAATCAATGACAGTAAAACTATCAAATTGGAGCAAAAAATAAATCAATCACTATGGTTTAGATAAATTATATAAGGTTCTAACATTTACGGGTAAGTTCATTTAAGGTCTTAACATTTCTAAAAGTTCAAAAGAGATTTCTATATCTAGAAAAGTGTCTTTTGAGTTTTAATTAAATATTTCTTCTTTTGATAAACGTTAATAGAAACCTTAAAGGAAGGGTTTTCTGAGTTTTAATTAAATATTTTTCTTGTGACACATATTAATGAAGACCTCAATCGATCCATTTTTATAAACGGTGGGACCTTTTTTGAACTTTTCAAAATGTTAGGACCTCAGATAAACTTAACCCTAAACATTGGGACCGTCTAGTATAATTTACTTCTCGTGTTTTAGGCATCACTGGTAATTGTAAGCCTATAGAAGATTGACATTTAAGGAGGACCGTATCATTACTTTCCACAAATGTTTTCTTGCAAGAAACAACCCAATAACTGTCCTAGATCAGCACTTTGCTCATTAATGAAATACAACATATGAAATTTCAATGTCATAATCTAGTTCACATGGAAAATAAAGTCAAAAGTAGGTAGCATTATGAACCTCAAATTTGTGGTCACGCAATATAAGGTTGTTCAACATCTCTACTGTCTATTTCTACCATAAGTTCTTATAGCATAAAATTCACTATAAAAAGATAAGAAGAAAACAACGAATAAATGGTTTACCTTTTCTCTTGTTTTCTTCCACTCACCCTTTGGTTCTCCCTTGGAAGAAGAAGAAGACACTACACACCAGACACTAGATAGGCACAAGAGAGTAAGGTATGGCAGAAGTCGGAGCTAGAGAGTAGTGGCTACTAGTTGAAGATGGAAACAGATGGACAGATGACAAGAGGAGATGAGTGTGAGGCATGAGCTGAGTTGCGTGTAATAGAGATAAACCTAAGAAAAGTGCCCTAAATTATTTTTCTACTTGGCCAAGGTAGCCACCTTAATTTTTGAGGTGTAGGTTTTTTTTTTTTTTAATAAGATAGTGAGTAATCAAACCGCGAATGGTATCATCATCTCCAAATTGAACCGTAAACCAAAGCAAATTAAAAAACCGAAATTTTCAGTTCAATTTAGTTCGATCTGGTTTTCGATTTGGTTAGTTTTTTTCTCATCCCTAATTATTGTATTAAAAAATAATACATATTAAGAACAATTGTTACTGATAATTATTACAGTAAATTATTGTTTTATAATTCATTGCCTTTTATATTTGAAAGTGTTGCATTTGATTAATATTAAAGTGTTTCCTAAATTATAAAATCGATTGCTTTTTAATCATACGAACTGTTGTAGTAGCTTTCATAACCATTACCGTAGCCAGCTCTTACCGTTGCTTTAACTATATGATAAATGGTTGCAAGCATATATACATACCACTGGAATTAGTTTATATAAACCATTGCTTTTTTTTTTTTTGGTTAAAATCGCTACCCTTTCTATGAAGATATATGACCTTTAATCAATCATCCTAAAAACAAATTTAAAAATGAACAAATTGATTTTTAATCAATATTTATCAAATAATAAATATCAAATGAAATGATATGAACATATATGACATGTAACCAATCATCCTAAAAAAATTTATAGTTACGACTTATAAATAAAATATTATTTTATTTTTCTAAAACGGTTTGGTTTGGTTTTACCGAGTGGTTTGGTTTACCCCTTTAAACCAACTATAAATTTACGGATTGGTTCGAATTAAAAATTTTTAAACCAAATTGTTAAAAAAAAACCATATTTTGATTTGGTTTGGTTTAGTTACATGTTGGTTCAGCTCGGTTCGATTGGTTTTTTTTACGTACACTATCGGTAACAACAAAATTGGGAGGATATTTCTACAGTGCAATCATCCGCCAAATCCCCAATCATACAAAATAATAATAATAATAAAAGAAGCGGGAACTAGTCCTTACAACAATACTTTTGGTTCCATGCAAACAGATAATAAATGAGCTTGTTGAACCGTCCATCTTTCTACATTAATAGCTTTAAAATTTTTATGTTCCAACTTAATTAAACTCTGGGGATTATAGAATCTATTTCATTTCTAAAGTATCATGTTAGAATTATTAAGAATGAAAAGTTCGATGGTGTAAATGCTTTCTCCTAGGCTTGCTATTCGGACGTCCACTTATATACATATTATTAGTTATTATACGTATTGATATATTTATATATCGTATATGTAATTATTTCTATTAATGTTATTCAGTTAGCAATACAAGCTATCTTAAGAATTTAAATTATCTCCAATAAAGTCTGATCCCTATTTGGCTATATTCAAGACGACTCTATAGTTTGGATTGTTTTTGCACTTAGAAATTGAGCTTTTGTTCTAATGATTAATGAGACGAATTTGCTTTTTGACCTTCCTTATACATCCAAAAGTTTCCATGATTCAGTCATATAATCGGAAGTTTAATTCGATATTTGTACCATGCTGTTATGAATTTTTATTTGAATATTTTATCTATTGTTGTATTGTAGGTATATCATGGTTGTTAAGATAAAGAAATAAATAAATCAAGGTGACCAAAACTTATTTAGGTACTTTTAACGTCGCAAATGAACTGAGCCAAGCTAAAGCATATAAGAACCTAGGCTCCAGCTTAGCTTTATAAAAGCTCTTGACATTGCTTACAAGCTCAAAAGTAAGGATAATCTAAAAATGAGAAAAATACTTAAACTTTACAATATGACACATAAAACACCACAAATACACATTCTACTTAATTTTTTGGATGTGGAAGAATAACTCATCAATAGTTAAGTCAACACTGTTTTTTATACTTAGAGACTATCTTTCATCATGAGAGTTAGGCTATATGGGGCTTGTTTCTTGTACATTCTTATAGAAGCAATATATACTTAGTTTGTATTACGTTAATTAGTGAAGTCTTGAGTTGAGTTTATTATATTCTTAAAGCTTCTTGTAAAGAATCAACTCAAGCAATTGTGTTTATGTTGTGGTGAAATCTTTAGTTGTGAGGCATTGTATTGTGTAACTCTTTAGAACATTTATTGAATTGAATAAAGGGTGAAGTCCTGCTTGAGTGAGACATTGTGATATCGTAGAGACTGAGAGGTGGTTTGAACTTGACATTAAACCCAGTATCATCTTATTTAATTCTATCTCTTTTATTTATTGCAATATTATTCTTGCTATCTATTTGTTGTAGTGCATGAATTAGGCATCAAATCTTGAAAAAAAAAATCAAAATTAGTAATAATTCGCTGCAATTTAGGTGTTACTTAGTTTCTATAATTGGTATTAGAGCTAGAACTCAAGGATAAGTTGCATCTAGAGTTAAAGATCATGACTAGTAACACTTTATTATTTTTAAAGGGTCAAGCAATAAATAAGCCATCAATATTGACCGCTATGTCTATTGGAAATGCAGAATGAAAATATTTTTAAAAGCATAAAATTTGTTTTTTATGGAATATTGTTGAAAATAGTCTTGTAATAGTTAGAGGCGAGTATATGGGTTAAATGGGCCGGGTTGGGTTGGGTTAGGTTGGCCCACAAGTTAAACGAGCCAGGCTATTTTGGCCCGCTTTTAAATGGGCCAAATGTTCTTGACCTAGGCTAGGCTCGCATTGGCCTGTGGGCTAAACGGGTTAGCTCGTAAGCTAAATTGAATTTATTTTTTATTTTTATTTTTATATTAATTTTTGAGAAAATTGAAATACTTATGTATTTTATTGTTATATATATATCAATGGTTAATTTTATTGCTATTTTAATTACTTATATATAAAAAGTTTTTTAAATAATTTGTTGGATGTAATATTATATTTAAATTAATAAATATGTACTTAAAAGAATGTCATTATATAGGCAATTTTTGTATCAATTAATCTTCTTTAATAACATATAATAAATAATCATTAATCTATTATTATTATTATTATTATTATTATTATTATTATTATTATTATTGTTCTTAAACTTTTCCTCTCTTTTTTTTTTAATTTTTTTACGGTTGGCCTGTGGGCTGGCCTGGTCCGTCATGGGCCAGCCCGCTTTAGCCCGTAGGTTAAACGGGTTGGGCCAATTTGGCTTGTTTTTAAACGGGCAAAAAAAAAAAAAAAAGGTTGAGACCTCTTTTTTGAGCAGGTAAACGGATCGGCCTGCGGGCTACTGTGCGTATGCTTAGCTTTAGTAGTAATTATAGAAGGCAAAAATAAAAATAATTACACTAAAAATGGAAAAAAGAAAAAGTGCAATTAATTGAAGTTTCTATGAATATACTATATTATAGCTTAAATAAAATGACTTAATAGAATTTGCACTTGTAAATCGAATAAAGAAATTTGGGATAATTTGGAAAACACATATGATGGATGTACTAGACTTGAAGACATAAAAAATAAGTTTATTTTGTGAACAATTTGAAAACTATAAAATGAACCTAATGAGTCTTTCATCAACATTATAACTCCTTTGAGCATCATTGGTAAGAATCTCACTAATAAGGAAATTCATTCCAAACTTCTTAAGTCATTACCAAATGATTGGGAAGCCAATAGAAAGTAGTGCATGATTTGAGCAAGATGAGCAAAGAGGAGCTCCTTGGCACCCTCAAAACCCGTGAGAAGATCAAGAGATAAAGGAAAGAGTCAACCAAGAAGGAAATTGCTCTCAAGGTCTCTTGCTCCAACTCAAGCAATAAGAGTGAAGATGATGATGATGAGGAGCTATACAAGCTCACAAAGAAATTCACCAAATTCTTGAAGGAGAGCAAGAAGAAGAAAGATGAAGCCTCTTCTTCAAAATTAAAGAGGAAGACTATTGCATGCTTCAAGTGCAATAAACCGGGGTATGTTCAACAATATTGCCCAAATATCAAGAAGGAAAAAAATGTGGAAAGAAGAAAGCTTATGTGGCCACATTTAACAATGACGAATCATTTGACTCGGATGGAGACATGTGTCTAATGGCCCTTGATGATGAGCTATGCTCTACTTCCTCACATGTTCCTTATGACAAGATAGTTAATATGTATGATAAACCATGTAAAGAACTAATGAAGATAAAAAAAAGAAGAATTGCATGCTCAAATAACTAATGAAGAAAGTAGGAGAATAATTAGATGTGTTTAAAAATGAATATAACAAAATGAAAGTTGAAAATGAAAGTTTGCATGAAGAAATTGAGTACTTGAAATTGGAAATTAATAAGTTAAATAGTAGAAATGATAAATTAAGCAAAATAAATGAAAAATGAAAATTAAAAAACTATTTGCTTAATATTGAAGTTAAAACTTTAAATGGTGATGATAACAATAATGTTAGTAATAATGATTGCATGAAAGAGCTAAACGAGCTTAATAAAAAAAAAAAAGAAATTGAAAACTAGCTTATGTGAAGCAAATGTAATCATAGCTAAATTCACCAAGGGTATGAAGAATTTGAGTACTCTCCTTAGAAAGCAAAAATGTGATTCAAACAAGTATATCATTGGCCATAATAGAAACAATAGTTGCAAGCCTTATAAAACTTGGTTTGTAAGAGCTACTTATAGAACTTGCTACTATTGTGACAAAGTTGGTCATACTACACATAATTGTGCAATAAGAAAAACTATACATTTGAGTCACAAAAGCAAGTTTTTATGAGTATCTAAAAGAGAAATTCTTGATTTACCTAACTCCAAAGAACTCAAGCAAAAGTAGGTAGTAAAGAAGTAAATGTGTTCTTATAGGTACCTAAAGGAGCTTCAAGGGCGATGGTGAGGTATAATCTTAACTTGCTTGAGTTAAATGATCTCTGTCCTTGGTGTTTGTGTAAATAATGTGTTGAGTGCTTAAATTATGCTTTATTGGTGATTAAAATGTTTTTTATGCATGTTTTACGTCAGAAATGTGTTGAAATTGGGTTTTAAATGTGCAAAAATGGTTTTTTTTTTTTTTTATGTTTTAATGCTTAGACCATGTTTGGTCATGCTTAATGGACCTAAACAAAATTGAGTGAACATTCAAATAGAAATGATAGTGCACATTTTTGGAGAAATTCATGCTTTTGATGATAAAAACTCGCATGGGTTAGAATTGATCAAACATGTTTAAAATAGCTACTTAAACTTGAAATATTGGCTATGCTTAAATGTAAATTAATAGATTTTAGTGCACATAAGTGCTTATTAGATAAAACTCTTATTTGAATATGCATAATTGCTTAATCCTTGAAGTTTTTGGCTAAATTTTTGCACAAGAAAATTTGTTTTATCCTTTTCTCTGTGTGTGTGTGTGTGTGTGTGTGTGTTTTTTTTTTTTTTGGTTACATTGATTATAGGGTTAATGTCAAATTTGGTACCTGAACTTTAGTCGAAAATTTAATTAGGTACTCGAACTTAAGAAAGTTTAATTTCAATACCTAAACTTACTTTTCAAGTACATTTTTAATACCTCAGCTAACTCTGTTATATTAGCCACTGATGTGTCAAATTTTGCTAATAAGAAGCTCCCACGTATAATGTTAAATGAAAAAAAAAATCAGACAACATAACCAAACCTGGTTTAACCATGGTTTGGAAAAAACAGGGTTTTGTTTAATGAATCTATTTCACCAAACCCATAATTTCATAGAGGAAGAACAAAAAGGGAGATTGACTCCATCGAAACTCTAATTTCCCCAATGTTGTGTACATATTGTACCCATCCATATATCCCCATTGTTGCCCACCTGCTATGTACGGTAGGATCGGGTGTTCGAAGGAGGAAGGGGTGAGACAAAGCCAACAAACAAGGCTAATTAATGAGTAGATTGTGGAACCACTCAACATCATCAACATCCCGATCGCCCAACAATAATGTGGATCATATGAAGTACTATTGCGGACTAAGGATAAGAGTCATTGTTGCAAGGACTCCTATGAATAATGGGCGCAGATTCTTTGGATGCCCTAGATTCAACAAGGTTCATTGTGAACATAGTCATCCTTTGTTTGATTCAAAATGCAAATATTATGTTTTTTCGTATCTTTAATTGTCATTCATAATGTTTAATAGGGTGATGGTTGCGATTATTTTTGTTAGGCTCATAAAGCGAATAAAGGTCAAATAGAACGTCGTGATTGTGATTGTAATGAATATAGTGAGAACACACCCGGATCAATGGTTGAAGATCGCATGAATGAATTGTAGAGGCTAAGGCATGAAAGCTTTGTATTACGAAGACTTTTGTTAGACAAGAATGAGGACACATTGGATGAGGTTGTCGCATGTAACTTACTTCAGCAAGGAGAAATCTAAGAAGAGGTACATAATAGAGGATGCAAAAATATCAGCTTCTTATGCAAGTATATACTCATGCCCACATGGATTGGAATTTTGATGTATTTGGTTGTTTTAGGTAGTGAAGTTTTTTTGAGTAGTTTGATTTACTCCTTTTGTGTCTGAAATGTGAATGAATGTTTAAGATGTGGTAGAATGTCTTTAGAGGGTAAATCAATGTAGAGAAATGGCATATGTATGGTCAATTAAACTATGTACATTTGTTTCAATGATTAATTGATGCCCTTTGTTCTTTAATATTGGAAATCTTTTTCGATTTTTTCATTTCCATTCACTGAGTGATAGCATTGCTCGCATAAACAGTGTTGTTAAAACTACCATAAACTATCATAAGCGAACTACCAAACACACATGACATGCACATTAGCTTGTCTTAAATGATTGGTAAAGTGACCATTTAATAAAATTGACTATATAATAGCCTCTCATTCATTTGTGGATTGTCAAAGAGAATGAATTAATTGTGGTACTAAGTGAGGATAGCTACAAGGCATAAGGCACAAGTAACTTGTTGATTTTGAAAGAGAATTGAAAGAAAAAACATCAAAATATCCTATGATTTGAGACAGTCTCTCAATGGACAATCGAAAAGAGTCGTTCCTAATGTTTCGACATATATTGTTAACATGTCCAACAACAAACTATGTGGAGAAAGTAAAATTTTCATCTCCAGTATGCTTGGATAGAATATAATGTTGGAACATAATAGTTTGGAAGACATTGGTTAGTGAACATCGTGCAATTACTAAAACATAGCCAGTAGTCTTAACATTAAATCAAGGAAGTTCAATACATCAAGCTTCCGAAAAAAAAAAGAACCATATATATGGCTTTATAGCCTTTAACTAAGGCATCCAAAAGTAGACCGTGTTATGGCCATCCAAAAAATGAGATGCCACACCTCATGCCCCCCAAAAACGAAAATAAAAAAGGGATTATTAGTAAGCAGTTCCCATTTATAACATTACATCAAAACACTAACATCTAACAAAAAAAAAAAAAGAACTACTATTCCATGGTACGATTCTCTTGCGTTACGTTCCCATCACCTTCATTTTCATCACTTGACTCCTCCAATTCAATGAATAGTAGACCATCAAATTTTTTCCTCCTACAATGAGCCTTTTTAATCCTCTTGTTTTTGCATCTTGGCTTTAGTTTTGCTAAGAAAGTTGTGCATGTAATTGGGTCTTTTGCTTGAGCATCTTCCATATTAGCTCACAGTTGTTGTTGACATCTTTTAATTGATGTTGTTGGTAACTTGGCAGAAGTTGGTATCTTCATGCAGGCTTTCTTCATGCGAGAGCCTTTTTCAATCACCCGACCTTTATGAATCGACCGCTGCATGGCATAAATTATGTGAGCACATTGCAAACAAGCCATGAAATATTGCAAACAACAACTTACAATCCCTTCTACTTATGAACGCTACGATTGAGAGTAGATAATAGATTGTGTGCATGTGGAAGGCTAGTCAAAGGACTTATCTTGGTCAAGCTTCTGGTAATTCATGGTGTGACTATAATGGCATCAACTAGATTGTCCATGCTCTGTTGAGTGGGGGGTATACTATGTGCATCATCCCATTGAAACAATTGCAAAGAAAAAACACTCAATTATCACAATACAAAGTGCGTTCAAATCCTGTAAATATTACACGAGTTAAAATCCCATTTACATCATTGTCCTCTTCCTTATGTCCCTTGCTTGCACATGAATTTGGCTTACTCTTTGCATAACCGATAAAGGTTATTGCATTAATCTGCATCGTTAGATGGAAGGAGACATCTAACCAAATGGAGTGGACTGCTCACTCTGATGTGCAATTGCCATCTATTGTTGTTTATATGGATCTCTCTCTATATGCTGTGAAACCACCACATACCTTAGTTAGATTTTTAGAAGGATCTCTCACTTTTCTATATAATACACAAAGCAAAAGTATTTAGTTTTCTTGATGACATACCTTATGCTTTGAACTATTAGGATCATTATATGGAGGATGTTGTTCTGCCATGTCCTATTGGTGCAACCCACTCCCTTCAGCTTTGCTCGATGCTTGTCATAGAAGATTGACATTAAAGGCATTAATCACAACAAACACATTCTATTACCCTATTCAATTAAGTAAAATGTGATGGACCAAATACTGTAGATTACTCCTTCTAAGTTAGGCATCCACGGGTGTTGTGGTTGTGTTTACCACATAACTGGCACGTCATAACTCGAGTGGGTCTTTTATAGCCCCCCTTGCGCTCACCCTCTTCCTTGTTCCCACTTCTCTTAGGACGACCAAAGGGATTCTTTGGGACTAGAGGATCAAGTACTTCCATTGAAGTCCTTCCCCAAAACTTCACACCGGGGACAGGCATTATAGCATGCTTGTATGTTTTCCTATAAGTTGTTGTTGTATACCACTTACTGTCATAATAGTCCATGTTATGCCCCAAATACAGTATACATGTAGAAGCATGAGCACAAGGAATTCTACATAGTGACCATAGGTTACATGTGCATTTTTAATTGCCAATATCAACAGCACATGCATCGACCCCTGTTGCACTTCAAATTCTAGGTGGCCATTGGACAACACATGGCAATTCGAACTTGCATTTTTCATCCGTTCTATCCACACACATGTTCTAGGAGTAAAGTGGTTTGCCCACTTGCTTCCTTCTTCAATTTTGTAGCAATCTTACACCCGACTTGTTTTTTGATACATTCCATCATCGACACGATAGGCAAGTGTCTTGCTTCTATGATTGTTGCGTTAAAGCACTCTGACATGTTGTTGTCAAAAACATCATATTTTGTGTTCCACTTGAACATTACTTAACACTGATGTTTTAGATTCATTTTAAGAAAATCATCCGCAACTTTTGGTTTGACTTTCCTTGTTTTCATGATAGTTTCCTCTAGTTCTCCAAAAGTTATTGCCTTGTAAGCTGCCCAAAAGAGGCGTTGGAGTAGATTACCCTTATGTTTCTTCCTCTAGTTAGCAAAAAAAATGGCGTGCACATAATTGATGCTCAACAAGGGGATATGTGTTGGACATTACTTATGTCACTAATTATGGTAAATTCTTGTCGCATACTAAGGCCAACAATAAGGTTCAAATTACTATGGAACCATGCCCCACTATCATTGGTCTCACCTTCTACATATGCCCATGTGACCGGGTACATCTGGCCATTTGCATCACGTGCCACAACACTAAGGATCTTACCTTTCAAATCTCCTTTTAAGAAGCACTGGTCTAGTCCCAAAATAGGCTAACATCCTTGGACAAATCCTAGCCTATAGGTATCTAAGCAGACAAACATTCTCTTAAAATATAGTAAATGACTTGGATTAGGATGTTTAGCTAGTACCTCAATCATGTTTGCTTGTTCCTTTGATGCTTTTCTTAAGGCATTTACATAGTCCCATAGCTATTTAATTTCATTGTTGTCTCATCCCGTATCTGCATTAGTGCATACTCCTTGCTCGATGACATTTACTACGAGTGATATCAACCATCAACTCTTCCTTTGCTAACTTTTCCATATCGATCGCTGACATCTTTAGCATTATGCGAACATGAGAAAGAAAGTGCTTTGCAAGAACCTTATATGTGGCATGACTATTTCGAAAAGATGGCCGGCATCGCTATGTTTATCTCTAAATGTTTTGACTGCAAATTCTTATGTCCTTGTCTCGTATGAAGCAAAGATGGTAAATTCACATTTGGGGTTTTTGCATTTGAATTGAATCCTTCGGTTATCATTCAGAGTTAACCTTAGTGCATGTCTATCGTGTATGGAATAACTGTTCATTACATCCTTAAATTGCTACTTGTTAAAAAACACCATGCCAACACAAACATTTGGAGCTAATGTATCTGGGTCATAGTGATCTTTGCTCTTGACATGCCTATGCGGAATCACACCACTAGAGTCATCATCATCATCACTAGAATTTGTGTAAAAACTACCCTCGTCTTCAAAAATGGGTTCTCCTTCCTCTAGAAACACCACAACCTTTGTTTGCTTTGGGTTACTTAGATTTCAAACCTTCGAACATGGGGTCTACATCAATTTCGAAGCCATCAATTTGCAAAGATCCTTTTTTGGCTAGGAAAGATTTCTTTTCTTCCTTGTAGCTAGTACTTCTTCGTCATCATCATCGGATAAGTAGTTAACTTCAACAACCTCCTCTTCCTCCTTAGATTCCAAATTTGTGTGTTGCATGCTTTTAGATTCAAGACAGTCCTTTTGCATCCGACCAGGAGTGTGTTCAATGTATAGATGACCACCACTACTTCATCTCAGTATAGCAACCAAACCGTTATATGCAACATTGTCACATAAAGGCAAGGATAGAAGTCCATCCACTAGTGTCTTCCCAGGAACTAAGAAAAATATCTTGTCAATGTTCATAAAATGAAGGTCTCCAAGGAAATAGAGAAGTTTAACCTGGTCTATCTGCTTCAGTTGAACAGTTTAACAAACTTGCTTACCACCTACGTATTCCCTCTTAGCACCTTGACTCTAAAAACCATCTCCCACATATACAAAGAGGTTTACCCTGTATACAGACAAAAATAAGAATAAATCATTTCACCATTCCCACCATGTATGCACTAAGAACATGCAATGAGTAGTGGATTAAGTAGATCCACTCATTACCACTATGCAGATCCACTCAGCAAACACTATAGGGAAGCTCCCTCCACATGGACAATGAACATTATGCATTTCCAATTAGCTCTCAATACATGGTCACTTAACATACACAAATCAAAATGTTTGGGTTAGACTAAATAGACACAAACCCATTTAACATATACTTGTATTGTGTTTCACAAACTGTAAGATGGCTAGCATATGATAAGTAGTTAGGGTTTCTTGAATAACAGCAATAGACACACACACACACACACACACACACACACTAGCTCACTACACCGCATAGGGTTGAAATGGAAAGAGGAGGGAAAACAAAACTTTAAAAGTGGTTCGTAAAGTTACATTTCACCTGGGTTTGTGGCACCAAACGTCATTCTCGATGTACCTTCATTCTTTGATTGGTTGTTGAATGGGATAGCTAGTGTTTGTGGTGTCACCAAGGTAAAATAAACTATTGTTGCTTCTTTTGAGGATAGAAAGATGCTCTTAGGTCAGATAAAGATGATTACGTGCTCTACAGTGTCGGCTCTCAACTCAGTGCAACTTAGGGTTTTCATTCGTCCTTTACAAGACGAAGTCAAAATTTAGGGATTTCGAATCTTCAGTGCAAGTTAAGGTTCTTATTGATCCTTCGTCTCAATTTCGTTGATGTTCACTCGATTACACAGCATATGCACTCACTGCTCATCGTCACTGTTGTTGTTCACTGGGGAAGATTTATTTTTAGCATTACAGCTGCCCTTGTAAGTGTACACAATCACATGCTTATCATTCTCTCCCACCTGCATCTAGCTAACCTAAGTTTAGTTATGTTGTTTGATTTTTTTTTTCATTTAAAATTCCATGTGGTAGCTTCTTATCGGTAGAATTTGACACGTCAGCAGCCATTATAACATAGTTAACCGAGGTACTGAAAATGTACTCAAAAAGTTAGTTCATGTACTGAAATTGAACTTTCTTAAATTCAGGTACTTAATTAAAATTTTGACCAAATTTTAGGTACCAAATTTGACATTAATCCTTGATTATATATGAGTTCATGCATGTTTGGATAGTCAAGACCTCTTTGTGACCTTGAAATGTTGAGAAAATGTTGTAAGGTTGTAATGAACTTATCTTTTTAGGCAAAACACTAATACTAAATAGATATCATGCATGTATTGTATCATTTTCCTTCCTATGGCATGGAGTGTTTTTGCCTTTTTTATGTGTCCATAAGGATAGAAATATTAAGTGCATAATTAACATGCAGGAATATTTTGTTTGTGTTCGCTTTGTTTGATTAAGTGTAACTTGGGTTTTCTCTTAAGTTAAGTATCAAAGTCTTTTGGTCCTATTTGCTAAAACTTCTTTAAACCCGGATGCTTAACTAAGGGGGAGTGTTAAATTGAGAGGGAGTTGCTCTTCGCACCTTGAAAAGAGAGTCCATTTCGCGCTTACTTGCTAAGCCTTGCCCACCCATGCCCCTCTTCCTTCTGAAAAGGAAGTCCCTAGACTGATGTCTTAACCCTCAGACCCTTTTCTATTCGTAGACACGGGGAATTGCTTAAACTATGTTTAATAAGAGGAGCCATCTTAGGAAATGATTTAACTTCAAAGACAGATGCCGCCACTGCGAGGCGAGGGAGTAACTTGTCTGGTCTTGCGGTGCATTCACTCACGTTACGAGAATGAAATGAGGCCCCAGCTCATTGTATGTTCAAAGTGTGTTTTTGATGAGGAACTTAGTTGCACAATTAACCATTTAATTATGTTAAGTTACACTTAATTAGTTATACATGTTTGATGTGAAAATGTGTTGAAAATGAGCAAATATTTGTATTTGTGTTTGTGTTCGTGTTCATATTTGTGTTTGTGTTTTGTGCTCTATTTTTAGCAGAATTCTGTAGGTCAGGATTGCACCGGCTCGTTCTACGAGCTCGCTGGTATAGTTTTTCTCTACATAATAACTTTATGTGGGTTTTAGGGGTCCTACCAGCCTCCCTTCCAATTCGCTAGTGTGCATAAAGTATAAGTAACTTTTCTCTACTGATGAGTTGATATGGCTAAAACTAGCAATTGGAGTGCATTTAATATCTGATCGTTGAAGATGTTTTTGGTGGCAATAGCTAGGCTTCTAAGAGTTTTTATAGATAGAAGATGTTTGCGTGTTATTAGTGTTGGTTATAGATTATTTATTGCTAACATAACCTTGTTAACACCCTCTCTAGGCATTAATTTTACATTGTGTTGTTTTGTTTTGTATGAGAGAGAAAAGTATAATGCCTTTTGTCTCATATTTTGCTATCAAATTGTAAGGCATTATACTTAATTTGTATTAAGTGATTTAGTAAAGTCTTGATTTGAGTCTATTATGTTTTAAAAACTTAACTCAAGCAATTGTGTTTGTATTGTGATGAAATCTTCAATTATGAGGCATTGTATTGTGTGGCTCTTTGAAGCATTTGAATAGAGTGTGAAATCCTCCTTAAGTGAGGCATTATATGATCATAGAGACTAGGAACGGACCAAACTCCACCTTAAACTTGGTGTGATCTTCTCTAACTTTATCTCTATATTTATTGCAATATTATTCTTGTTGTCTATTTATTGTTGTGCATGAATTAGGCATTAAAGCTTGAAAAAGAATCAAAATTAGCAATAACCTTTCTACAAAATCTAGATGATCAATCAAATCCCTTTCTTGATCAATTTATGTGATTTAAGGGAAAAACTTGTTATGAATGATAAAATATAGGCAAGTGAACTTAGCTTTCCTATTTTCACCTTTATAATTATGAAGGAGAGATAGAGCTTGCACTTGCATGCTTTTTTGCATAGCGAAGGAGACTAGGGGAAAAGGAGAATAATATTATTTTTTTAAATTACAAAAGTGCCACTAGGATGGAAATAATCCTACTTTTGTCAAGTTGACCTTGTCTCTTTGAGAGATGTAGGTGCATTGCTACAGTGACCTCATCTTTTAAAGAGATAAGGTCGTCTACTTATGAACTTGTCCCTTCAAGAGATGAGGTTAGCGGGGCTAATACCACCCTCCTCCTTCTTTTTCTTCCTCATTTAAACTCCCCTAAAATTCCCAAATCCTCTTGCGCTCTAAACCCTAACCTTGAATTTAATCGAACCTAACAAATTTTATTGTCAAATTAATGTGATTTCTTAGTCAATTTTGATCATATTGCATTACCCAACCATCGATTCGTGCTAATTGTAATCGATTAACCTTGGAATCAATAGCGTACATGCCAATTTCCACTTATCACACTTAATTTTCAGTAAGTTGCTCTAATGGATCATTTGAATATTTTTTTTCATGTTTTTTGATGCTTCATTGTATTAAAACTTGTATGTTGAAGTTACATTGTTGATTTTGAAGCAGCATTGATAATTTTAGAAAAAGATTTGCATGTGTTTAATTTTGATAAAAGTCATTTCTTCAAGCTAGATTTTTTTAAATTCAATAAAATTCCTTTTTTGATGTTTCAATGTGTGGCATTCGTGGTAAGCTGATGTTGTATTGTGTTAACTTGTCCTCGTTCTCTAATTTCAAGTTATTATTTATGATGTTTACATTGATAATTCTCGATATTCATCCATTTGATGTTGTACTGCTAGAAGCCACATCAATGTAATATTTTGGTAAGAATGAGATTAACAAATCAATGATAGTAAATGTAGTCGATAATAGGGAAGTACAATTCATAACTCATAATCACATTTTATGCATTCAATCTTGTTTCTCTAAGCTGGCAGGGTAGGGTGGAAATGGATAAGGCTAAGTTTGTAATATATGCTCATGGCAATATTGTCAAAGGGAATGATGGTTTTACTTATGATAAGCAGCTAGTGTTGTTATTGTGTCTAGGACCTTTACTTATGAGCAAATCTTGGCTACAATATGTAAATGACTTAAGATAAATAGAAGAACACATCAAGTTGATCTATAATATAGGGTTGCCACTAGAAATAAGACGCTACGTTATGATGAGATTCTAGTGACTGATAATGATGCTGCTCAAAAGATGCTGGTGTACATAGAAGGTTCAATGGCCGTATATGTTCAAATATTTGAAAAGGAGTTGTCACACACCCCTAAGGGAGATATTGACATTCAAGTAAATGTTGGAAGCCAAGGGCTAGCATATCATATCACCAATCCTACTCAGACAATAGATAGTAGCTATTTCTAAATAAGTAACTTTGAAATGAGTACACTACGTTAGAGTAGTGGGATTGATACTGATGTGATGTAAACTCATCAGTTAGCAAATCTAGTGACAATTATGGTGAAGATGAAAATGAATGGGTGTTAGGTTTACCTCAGCAAATCACTTATACCCATATAACACATAAGAGTAATGACTAGCATCATTTTGTGGCTTCTATAGATGTTGATGCTGTAGGAAGCTCAAAACCAGTGCCATTTTTCACACCAAATTTGGGTAGTAGCTATGTTGCGTTTGATGGTAAGCAAGAAATAAGTGCTGCAAATTGGAGCTTTGGTGATGAATTCAAGGTTAGAATGCAGTTTGAGAGTAAAGATCATCTTATACAGGTAGTTAAAATGTGGCATATATTGAATCATTACAACTTCAAGGTAGTATAACTAAAGCAGTCTCTTCCACTCACCCCTACTTCTGAGTTCTAGTTCTTAGCAGCACAAGCGGGAGCCAGGGGTAAGGCCTTCAGGCCGCTGATGTAACTCCCAGGGAATGTCTTTCTACTAACTAAGAAGAATCTCCTTATAGAACCACACTAAACAAACTATCTATAACCTCAGGGGCTATAATAAGAGTAGCTAGTTTGCAGGGGTTGTAAGTAAAGACTCAGATTATGTTATAAGAAATAGGGATAATGACAAAAATGGTACCTTAACTTTTGCAAAAGGAATAATTAGGTACCTGAAGTTTGGTTTTGAACAATTTAGTACTTGAACAAAGTTTTCGTTAACATTTTTCATACCTGAAGTTTGGTTTTGATAATTTTAGTAAATGAACAAACCTTTTGTGGACTTTTTTTCATATCTTATTTCACTTGCTTAGGTATGAAAAAAGTCAACAAAACTTTTGTTCAGGTACAAAATTGTCAAAACCAAACTTTAGGTATAAAAAATATCAACGAAAACTTTGTTCAAGTACCAAATTGTTCAAAACCAAACTTCAAGTACCTAATAGTTCTTTTTGTGAAAGTTCATGTACCATTTTTGTCATTAATCCATAAGAAATATAGGGGTGGTTTTACTTCACAAAATATGAGGGGCTTCACACATGCTTGGATGAAATCACTGGACCATATCATTCTCAGTTAGACTTCACCCACATGCCCAAGTGTATTATAATGGAGATATGAAATTCCCCATATGTGAGAGCGAAGGATCTCCAAACATCCATCTTAAAGGAGTTTGGGCATAGGGTCCATCTCAAGAGAATTCATTCCCTTCGTATAGCTAGATTAGCACCTAGTCACTGAAAAGACACTAGGAATACTCAAGAGGGGAGGATAAATTGAGTATTTGCCTAAAATTTCGAAATAATTAATTTTGAAATCAACGGATTAAAAATAAATGGATTTGTAGCAGATTAATAAACAATAAATAGAATGTATAAAATAAAAGTGAGGGATAGAGAAAATCAAGCCACAAATATAACATGGAGTTCGACCATTTGCCTACTCTCTATGGTCCACCAAATGCCTCTTTCAAGGTCTTCACCAGCGCTTTAATTAATTTCAAAAGTTGGCTCGAGATAGACAATATTACACCCATAGGAAATAAAATATTTCCCCTCTCTCTGTCTCTCTTTCTCTCTCTCTCTCTCTCTAAGTGCTTTATATGAATGGCAATAAATAAGAGCTAAGCACTAGAGTAAATTTTCTCTCTCTTAATATTTGCAAATATTATGTACAAAAGAACAAAGAAAATGAATTTGTCTAATTGCAATTAATGAGCTCGTAAAATAATCTGGCACTTCATTCTTCACACGTTGGTCTTCTAGACTTTGTATATAAATAGCCTTTGAAATTCAAAAGTCTGTTAGACACAACATTTATAACCTATCAAACATCAAATGGACTCCAATGGCTCTTTTCTTACCACATCAGCTTTAGACTTTAAGTCGTCACGCCCAAACATTGTCCTTGATAGCCTCTCCACATGCGCGTTTCTTGAGCCTCAAATTTCAACGTGTTGAGCCTTAACTCTTGATTTGTCAAGGCCTAAATTTGACCATTGACAATCGTTTTGACATTTGCATTTGTCGAGTCTTTAGTTTTGGGTGTGTTAGCCTTAAACTCGACCTTTGACATGCTCCTGTTTTGCCCTTGACATGCTCCTGTTTTGCCCTCGACATACTCCTGTTCTGCTAAAAATCTATAGAAAAACTTCCACAAACATGCACAAAACACATATATATTCATGAATAATTAAGTGTAATTTACAACAAATAAATGGTTATTTGTGTATTATATTATCTCATCAAAATTCATATTGAACACTCAAGTTCAACAATCTCCTCCTTTTTTAGGAGCAAAATTTAGGCACAATTAATCATATTTACTACAGTATACTCCCCTTCAATTAAGCATCCAAGTTCTAAGAAAAATTTCATTTTATAGTTTTCAAAACAGATTTTTGATGCTTAATTTTAGGAAAATAGAAACTACACTTAATATATCAAATTCTCCCCCTATCAAAAAGGCTTCATGCATACTGTTAATCATGCATCCTATATTCTCTCCCCTTTGTACACATCTAAAGGAATAATAAAATAGATTTAGTATGATACAAAAACAAGGATAAATGCATATATAACAAATAGAATCAGCTCCAAAATGCCTTAACACAGAGGACTTCACTCATTGTCTACATCCATGTAGGACTTCACACCACTTGTTTATACTCGGATAGAACTTCACCATACTTACATATGCTCAATAGGACTTCAACACACTTACCTATGCTCACATAACTTCGCCACACTTGCCTATGCTCACATTGGACGTCATCACATGCCTATACATAGATAGGACTTTACCATAGATTTACCTACATCCATGTAGGACTTCAATCACCACTTGCCTATACTCTGATAGGACTTCACTTACTTATCTATGCTCACATAGGGCTTCACCACAGATTTTCCTACATCTACATAGGACTTCAAACAATTTGGCTCAACACTTGAGGACTTCACAACACAGCCAGCTCACATATACCAGATTTGCAAACATAATAAACTTTCTTCATAAAATCAGATATGCGGCAACTAAAATGCACTATATCAGAAACATGTTCACAAAATCATATCAAAGCAAGCATAAAACAGATTTCTAGGCACATACTATATTTAGTAGCTTATTTATCCCAAAATTCTATTCTATGTCAACTTGGTTCAATAATATTTAGCAGCCATCTTGCTTGATCTTCACAAATCTCTTCTAAGGTGTAGAAACGATCTTCACTTAAGGGTTTAGTAAAAATATTAGCGATTTGATTGCTTGCATCAATAAATTCCAAGCTGATATCTTTGTTTAGAACATGACTCTAAGGAAATAATGTCTAATTTCGATACTCTTGGTCCTTGAGTGTTGGATTAGATTTTTAGTTAAGTTTATAGTACTTGTATTATCTTAAAGAATTGGAACACTTTCAAACTTTAAACTATAATCAAGCAAGGTTTGTTTCATCCATAAAATTTATGCACAACAACTACTAGCTGCTATATATTTAGCTTCAGCTTCAGCCATTGAGAATACAACCGAGTTTTGCTTTTTTAAAGTACCAAAATATTAAATAATTTTCAAGAAAATGGCATATGCAGCTTGTACTTTTCCTATCTCCTTTGCATCTAACAAAGTTAGAATTAGAGTATCCGATTAGATTGAAAGAAGTAAATTTTGGATAACACAAGCCAATATCAATCGTGTCACGTTCTAAAGGGTACCCTAAATGTAACAGTCCGCCGCATGCTAAACGAGACTTAGGAATCACTACACAGTCATTCAAAAGTCTTGTATTAGATGCAAGGCGTTCCCTTATGACGATAGAATACATATGCAGTTGGAGATAGATAGTTTAACTTACTAGAATAAGCATAAAAATATAAACCACAAATATCTCAAGATCATTTACAAAATGCTAAGGGGCATTTCCCCCACAAAATAATAATTCAGATATTAGTTTTAATAACAACCCTTTTAAGGTTTCCTATGAAAGTCTATACAAAGCTAATCATAAACTTCTAAGGGAAACTCCTAACTTCGCATTACCTGATTTGGCTAAGTCTGGGGACGCAACCATAGGTACGAGAATTGCATAAAAAAAAGGCTATGGGGTATAAGCTATGCTAGCTTAGTGAGCTTCACTTTCAAAATTAAATACGTAATCCAACAATGAGGCAAACAAGTTATATTAAATAATCATATGAAATGCACAAGCACGTGAGCATACTATATATAAGGCTTTCCAAGTCCTATGTTGAATGGATTTACGCCCTCCATTTGGGGTTAGGTGTTTCAGGCCCATATGACCATAGAGTTCAATTTTACTCTCAATCATTTAGTGGTTGTTTCAGGTGCCCACCCACTCATTAATTATGTAGTTGATTTAAGTGCCTACTCCACTTCCATTTTAATTCAGGCGAGCCCTTGCCGATAATCGAGTTTTCAGGCCCATCCGTTGCCTAGCTATTATGCCTTTTTCCCACAAGGTATAATAACAAATGTAATGTGACTCAATATATGTCATGCATGGACAACTTAGTTATATGGTCATGGCATATTATTTAAGCGAATTATAGGCGATTATAGAGATTTCAGATACTCTAATTCTATACTAAATCATATAAGTATTTATAACAATTCCCATTTCAATATTCTTATCATCAATTCAACCAAATAGGATTCACATGCACATACTAATTTTATCTTGTCTTAATTTTAATGCCACTATCATTACAAGCACAATCATAAGCATGTAATTTAAAGAAAGTAATTCACTCGCCATGGACACCGAACTCTAATAGTAGCAATCCAGAGATAAGAATTCTTCCGATTCAAGGTGCCTAAACAAAAGAAATACCCAAATGTGTATTTCAAACCATAACTAATTCTAACTATTAAATAGAAACTCTTACGTTCGTAATTTTCGTGGTAGATGGAAATCTTAACTTAAAACAGCCATAACTTGGTCATTTTAACTCGGAATTTTGCAAATAAGCTATTGATTTCTATCTACTGCAAAAGATCTATCTATTTATGATTTTGTCCCTAAGTTTTGAAAACTTTTAGATCTTTAAAATTTCGGATCAGATATGATCAGTAGCTAAAAATTGCACTTCCAAAATTATTTTATGAAATTTGCATTGTTTCTACCAAGTATATTATATGTGCATGCAATATCTACAAGTTATTATCATGCATGACATGATATGAGCTATCTATATGTGTATCCTTAATGATTTCTAGTTAAAAAGACTTTTTGGAAAACTTTTACCTTGTAACAACTTCAAGAACACTTGGTTGAGAAAAATAGCTTTATTTCTTTGAAAATCATTCATATTTTTACTAAGATAAGGTCTTGATTACCTATATGCCTAATACCTTTTATATTAATAAAATCTTCATTTAGAGTTAGAAAATAGATGTTCGAATAAGGGTTTGGCCTAGTTACGAATTTTATAAAATTTTAAGGAATGAGAATATTGTTTGATTATGTTTGAAACCTTTCCTTCATTTTAGGATTATACTTTGATAACATTCATTTATTCTTATCAAAATTAAATCTTTATTACATCTATTCCCTAAGGCTTCTATTTTTCTATTAAAATCCTCATTTTGGCTATATGCGATAGTTCTAATGGCTAGATGTGGAGACAGCATCTTAGACTTAAAAGAAGTGTTAGTTTGTTTTCCCTTTTGACATGCATAGTAGATCTTGTCCTTTTGAAATTTTAACTTTGGTAAACTTTTGAGAAGATCCTTTTTAACGAGTTTGAAATGATGTCCATGTAGCATATCATAATTTTCTATGCCATAGCTAACTATTGTTATTTTCAGAATATAGATAGGTTTCATTTGAAGATTTAAAAACATCTAAATTGATTTTGTAAATATTTCCTTGTCTATATCCTTCAAAACATGCTTTGTTATTGTTAATTCTTTCAAGAAAACACCTTTTAGCAGAAAATGTTACTTTACACTCATTGTCGCCAAATAACTAATACTCAACAAATTATGTTTTAAATCTTCTACAAGCAAAGCATTTTAATACATAAATTTGGTTAATGATAATGTTATATTCTCCTAGAACAATTGACTTTCTATTGTCTCTAGAGTAACGCTCCCATGAACCTTCAAGTTTAGACATGCAAACTTGGATGTGTCTCCAGTCATGTGCCTAGAGCATCTACTATCCAAGTACAACTTGTTGCTTCTGCTTAAGGATCCCTACAAAACAAATCATCATTTCTATGGTACCCAATTTAGTTTGGTCTTTTTGGTTAGGGGGAATAAGAACTTCTCTGTAAGGAACCCAAACCAGCTTGCTTCGATGATTTAAATGCATTGATTTTCTTTTTGCACAATTATGTGCAATATGGCAAAATTTGCCACAATAATTATATCCCCTATGTGGCTTTTAAAAAATGTGTTTTGTAGGACTTAAAATTATTTTTTATAGCTAATTTCATGTTTATTTGAATCACACTTTTGATTCCCAAGAAGTATTTAAATTCTTTTTACCATTAGTGAATTTGGCTATAGGGGCTTTTGAATCATCAAGGCCAGCTTTTAACATTATATTTTCATTTTTCAAAGATTCTAGCTCTTTTATGATCTTATCACAAATACTATCAGCACATACAACATTATCATTTTTATTTAATGTTTTAACTGCAATATCTAGCAAATCATTTTCAATTTCTAATTTGTCATTAATTTCCTTTAACCCATAATTTTTGTTTTTCAATTTCTTACACTTATTATTCAACTTCTCATTTTCTAATTTCTTAACATTTATTTCATCAAGCATCTTTTCATTTTTTATTTTGATTTCTTCAAACTTAGTCCGATAATTTTCTAATTGTTCTCCACTTCAATCATTAAGGATTTTAACATGCTATTCTTTTTCTTAGCTTTAGCTAATTTGCAGCTGACATAACATGTAATTCATCATAAGAGAGAGAAGAAGGAGATGTTACCTTATTATCCAAGGCCATAAAGCACACGTTTTCATCATTTGAATCTATGAGTCCTTGTCACTCCATGTTACCATGTAAGCTTTCTTCTTCTCCTCATTTGTTCTCTTTTTAAGCAGTAGGCGATACTGCTGGATGTGTCCTGGTTTTTGTAGTTATAGCATGTGATCACATCCTTTCTCTTATGCTTAGATGAGCTGCTGATGTGTGGTTAGCTCACCAAGTTTAAATTTATAATCCTATTAATTTCAAATCCACATCAGGCAGTGCACCTATCGAATAATATGAAAATTAGCTTGGATGTCGTTCTAAGGATCTATGGCAAGTACTAATAATACCGTTTTACCACTATCTAGTCTAAATTATTAAGAGATTATATTTACCCTAGCGAATAATTATACGAACAATTAACAAACCCTAATTATAAAATATGAGCGCTTTTCTTGATTAAAACTCAATTCACAACAATGCCTTAGTTTTGATCTACCCTAACCTTAAATACATATGATACAATTAACTAATGATAAATTAAGTCTTGAACTGCAAGGTTTCTTGATTAAATCAATTACTCTATTCAAGTTAATTGACTCCTAATTTTACATGAGAAAGTGGGAATCTCTTCCTTCACCAACGCCAATCCAAAATCACATGAAACTCATAAACCCTAGTTAAAGATTCAATTTTTATGCAGAAATCTGAAGTTTCCCTATGTCTAGGCGAAACATGCAAATTCATCATTCATGCAAGTTCTATCCTATTAGTTGAAAATTTTTCTAACTAACAAGAATAAGACATGTAACAAATCTCGCCACAATGCATACAAGAACAATTAAATCACATGAATGAATTCAAGACAAAAACTTTTCATCAATTAACACAAATTCAGACATGAGTTAGGGTTTCACAAAACCTAGGGCATACAAATCTACTCTTCCATAGAATAAACAATGAAAACAACAATTCTAGAAGAGTAAAGAAAATATGATTGATAAAGCCCTAGAAATTGAATCGTTGTGAATCTTCAATGTTGACCGGCCAACTTCCCTTGAAAAGCTCTCTAGAATATGACTTTAGGGTTTTTGAATGGAATAAACTCTATGTCTTCTCTATTCCATGAAGGAAAGCCGTATTTATAGGAAATTGTTTGTACACGGGTGCCTACACGACCCATGTACATTGGGGCATGTACAACATAAATTTAGCGAATTTTTTTTCTAACATATGTACACTACTCAAGATATACGACCGTGTTGCTCACTTGAAACTTGTTAAAAACTTTAGATTTTCTTCAAAAATCTCCTCCAAATCTATACTAGCAAAATAGAATACTAGTATGTAATTAGTATCTTCAACAAAGGCTCCATAATTCTTCAATAACTTGGCTTCTTCCATGGAAATCTTTTGAAAAACTCCATTATTCCATAATCATTCCTGACACAAGAAATTAACCCAATAAATGTTCTTTACTTTAATAAATCACTCATAGCATATGAAATATGCTCATCATTGCACAAATAATAAGTGTCTTAAAGTACTTATCAGCTGCTATCATCTCTATCCTCTTTGATTTAGTCTTTGTAAATTTTTTGGACTTCTTAGCCATCAAGACAAGATCTTCTTGTCATCTTCTTCTTCATCATCGCTTGATTCTTATCTTGTGGCCTTCAAAGCGATGGCCATTTTGTTGCCTTCTTTGCCTTATTTCTTGATGAGCTCATGGGTTTTAAGTGTACTAAGAAGTTCTTCTTTACTTAAGGCAATGAGATCTCGTGCTTCCTCTATTGTTGCTCTCTTTGCTTACTAATCCTTTGGAAGTGACCTGACAAGTTTAGAATTAATTTCCAAATTAGCGAAGTTCTTCCCAAGCACATTTAAAGGATTTATAATGTTAATAAATCTATTGTGCATTTCATCAATAATTTCATTTGGGAGCATTTAAAAATTTTTTAACTCTCCACATAAGAGACTTATTTTAGTGTCTCTAACTTAGATGTTCCTTCATATGTCTTTTCAAGCCCATCCCAAATTTCTTTTGCCAAAGAACATGTATAAATTCTATAAAAATCACTTTTGTTTAATCCATAGTATAAAATATTCATTGCACTTTGTTTAAATCAAACTTTTTCCTATCATCTTCTGTAAAATCCGCTTCTGATTTTTCTTCAATTTAAAAAAGGTCCATTTTCAATAATATTCCATATCAATCTATATTGGGCTTCTAAAAAATTTTCATCCTCCACTTCCAGTAAGGGTAATTACCCCTACATAGAAGCGGAGGTTTGTTTATAGCTTGCTCCTCAAGAAACCCTAGTGTATTAGCTACCGCGATCTTTACTATATTTCATGGTTAAGTGTAGAAATAATAGGGATAGACTTTGATACCAATTGAAAATACATTAGGAATACTCAAGAGAGGATAGACTTTGAAATTAACAGCTTAATAATAAATGGATTTATACTAGACAAATAAATAATAAATGGAATGTACAAAATAAAAGAGGGGAAAGAAAATCAAGCCACAAATATAACGTGGAGTTCAACCTTTTGTCTACTCTCACGGTTTATCAAATACCTCCTTGAGATCTTCACCATCGCTTCAATCTATTTCAAAAGTTGGCTCAAGACGGGCAATGTTACACCCACAAGAAATAAAATATCTCCTCTCTCTTTTCTCTCTCTCTAAATGCTTTATATGAGTAGCAATAAATAAAGCTAAGCACTAGAGTAAATTTTCTCTCTCTTAATATTTGCAAATATTATCTACAAGAGAACAAAGAAAAGAAATTTGTTTGATCTCAGTTAATAAGATCATAAAATAATTTGGCACTTTATTCTTCATATTGGTCTTCTGGACTTTGTATATAAATAGCCTTTGAGATTCAAAAGTGCATTAGACACAACGTCTATAACTTGCCAAACATTAAATGCACTCCAACAGCTTTTTTCTTGCCACATTAACTTTAGACTTTAAGTCGTAAAGCCTCAAAACAATTATCATGCCTCACTTGTTGTGGCCAAACTTTGCCATCGACAACCTTTCCACACGCGTGCTTCTTCAAGCTCAAATTGAGCGTATTGAGCCCTAACTCTTGATATGTCGAGGCCTAAATTTTTCCTTCGACAATCATTCTGACATTTGCCTTTGTCGAGTCTTTGGTTTTAGGTGTGTCGAGCACTAAAATTGACCCTCGACATGCTCCTATTTTACCTTTGGCATGTTCCTGTTTTGCTAAAAATCTACAAAAAAACTTCCACAAACATGCACAAAACACACACACACATATATATTTATGACTAATTAAGTGCAGTTTACAACAAATAAATAGATATTTGTGCATTATATTATCTCATCAAAATTCATATTGAACACTCAAGTTCAACAGTCACAACTTTGGTGAAGTGATGGTATCCGGAGACATACACATTTCATCTACTGATAGGAGGGGTGGACGATCACATTGTAGAACATTGTTATCCTTACAAGCCTCCCCCTTGATGGACATGATGTTAGTGAGACCATATGGATGGATTGGTCAAGTTTGTGTCGTTGTTTAATAAGAGTTAAACCAACTCGTAATGAGTTAGATGGCAAACACTTGAAGATGCCTTGGCTGGATGCACACTTTAGCACATTACTGGATAATGGAAACGAGGTGACCATCTGATGCCATGCTAAGGCCTACATGTTGTTGCTACTTGGGGCGTTCTTAGTAGGAGACAAGTCATGGAACTTGGTTCATACTAGATGGTACGCTTAGGCTTTATAGGTAACTATGAGTAACATCCCATATTGACACCAGTAACATAAGAGAAACCTAATTGTGTTGCAAATATAGGCATGAGAGCACTTCCCACACATTGCCCCTATAAATATGATGATCACATTCGTTATCAAGGGGTGCCCTCTTAATAGCCATTAGAAAGCCGATTTCAATGTCTCATGGTGCCCACACACCTACTATTCCAGTATAGAGGAGCCTTTGATAGACAGGTCCCCAAACAGGTGTAATTTTCTAAATCCTATGTGGTTTTTATTTATACATGCACTATTCGGCTTATATGTTGCTAACTGATTTCAGGAATAGGTCATTTAGGAGTCATATGCTGCTATTATGGATGTTCTCCTAGAGTATTGCTGGTCTAATAGTGATGTATGGGGTACATGCATTCCTCTCGTGTGCTTCTATGTTATCAAGTACTACTATCCATACTAGGTACTCAAACAGTTTGGAGGTTTCTAGGGGATGCCAGCCTCCCATATGATATGAGAGTCCTCCATGAACTAGGTTGAGGGATGCATGAAGTGGAACTATGTGGCCGACCATGCCGGGTGGATCGCAGAGTGGGATGATTAATGCAACTGTGTTGTAAACTTTCCAGATATCCTTACCATACTTCTACGGATTATTTAGATTAGTATCATGTAATCATCAGGCCTTGGATTAGTCGTATGAGAGCCATGACACAATATATGGTAAATTTAATGTTCACATATGATATGTATTGTTCTACTTTTTGTTTGTCACGTCCTAATTTTAATGTTTATTGTTAATTGTAGGTAGATTTCATATATTAGGTGACCGACATGCCACCAGATGACACTTCAGCTACTGCATGAGAGGTTATTCATGTAGTAGATGAATTCATGGGACCAATCTTAATGATCCACCACCACTAGCACTAGTCTATGTGATCATAGTGATGGTGAAGATGCCTCACAACCTTAGCCAGCATAGAGACACAGGAGCATCCAAATTTACCTAGGCTTGAAATGCATACTTTTGTTCGATAAAAGGGGGTAGGCGGAGTAAGCATCAATAGTTAGTACCATTTTTATGTCTATGTTTTATAATGGTTGTTTGTACCATATATATACTTTTCATGTAATGACTTGAACAATAGTGAAAACATTTCTTACATTGTGTTTTATTATTTTTTTACTATGTTGTTGGTGGAGGATTAGGTGCGAGAATGATGTTTTGGTTGAATTTTTGTAGTTTAATGCTGTTGTTTTTTGGTGGTGGACGATTGATTGAGTCTGGATTGTTTGAGCTTTTATGGGTAATTGTAAATAATTTTAATAGGTGAATATTCTATAAATGAAATGTTGTATTAAAGATTTAAAATGAAAAGCAACTATAGGTGCAATTTTTTTTGTGTTACACGTCTCTTAAAGAGACGAGATTAACTTGCTTAAAACTAGGATTATTTTCGTCCTAGAGGCATATTTGTAATTTTTTAAAAATTAATAATATTAGTTTCCTTTTCCTAGAGAATAGGTATATGCATTATTGTCAAGCATGGTTGAATTACTATTAGTATCATAATGGCAAAGAATTACTATTTTGTATCATGTTTTATTTTTATAATAAAAATGTGAATTTAATACTCTAGCTAGTTGCACTTCTTAAATTTTTCAAATGAAAAAAAATGTTTTTATATATATTATTTATAATTCCATAAATAAATGTGAAATTAATTATAGAATAGTATTCCAATATGGTCGCCTTATTTATGACGTTAAGGGCTAAGACTAAGGGATCACTTGTATAATAGATTAATAAGATTAGTAGTAGCCTGTATTTGTGATTGTTTTCCAATGTTAGTTGAAGCTTGGTAGTCTAGTTTGTTTTATTTAAGTGATAGGTGTTGTATGTAGAGATATGTCAAGTTCCAATTTTAGAGCCCTTTTAATCTACAATTATGAGAGAACTTTCTATCATTATGTGGAATTAAATGTTCCCTTGATATCTACTTTAGGCTTGATATGGTATGTGGCTAGGCTATAACATGAGTAAATTAAAAGCATAAGCCATAACAACTCTAGCTAAAATTTCACATCCGTGATAGTAATAAACAATTAATACCATTAAAGCCTCTGTTACATTCCTTTATAATTATTTATTATCCATGAAAATATTTTACTTGTTAATCAAAAGTCAATTTTTTTCCAGTACTTACTGCTACTCTTCTCAATTGTAGCTCTCAATTTTCTTTCATCTCATATGTTGCTATCTTTATGCTTCATGTCCTATCTTGCATTTGCTATTGCTATTGTGCTGGTTGAGGGTGTTCCATGTTGGTAGCTCGAGTGCCCATTTTCAGCAACATAGGTGCTCCATTTTGTTAGGATAAGTGCCCGACTAAGTGCTCCTTTTGCTATTACTGAGTGCACTTAAGGCTAGAAAGTGGGTGCTTAACTGATTTGATTTAGGCGCTCTTGAAGCAATTGCAAGTGCTCCATTTCATTAGACTTGAGTGCTCCTTTTGGGCCACTACTAAATGCTCTAAGTTACTCGCATGGGCTATCAAGTAAATTAGATGTATTGTTTTAAAATTTAATTTATTCTTTTCTTTAATTAATGAAATTTAAATCACAAAATCTAATTCTACATATAAGAAACCTTACCCATTTTAAACTGAAATAAAAATAAAACCTTTTTGCTTGTTTATAAACACCTAAATATTAGTTAGCATTCTATAGCTACGCCCTCATTAAATTCTTTTGTGGATTTGGTCTACATAATTTTCATTATACACACGAATACAAAAAATGTTACATTGACAAAATTTAATGATATCTATAATAAACCTTTCCATGAAAAAGGGAATGTAATATAATTTGGAGCTAGTAAATTATGTTGATACAACATCATTAACATGGTTTATTAGGGCTGTGTTCATTATAGGTTGATTTTGTATCCTATTTTGACATGAATTTATCTTGATTTGAGTTAATAAATCTAGAAAATCAATTAGATCCCTTTCTTGACTAGTTTATGTGATTTAATGAAGAAACTTAGAAGGATTGACAAAATAGGAAAATGAACTTATCTTTCCATTTTTCTCCTTCGTATTTAAAAACATAAGTGAACGAAATAGGGGAGAGGTAAAGTTTGCACTTACGTGCTTTTTTGCAAAGAGGAGAAGACCAAGAGTAGGCATTACCGTTAGGTGTGGTTTAATTATAATTAGTATCATGGTGGTAAAAAATTTTATTTTGCATTGTTTTTTATTTTCATAATAAAAATGTTAATTTAATACTCTAGTTAGGTGCAATTGTTAAATAATTCAAATAAAAAAGACCTTTTTATAAATATGGAATTCATTATAGATTGATATTCGATATGGATCATCCTATGTATGACATTGAGGGCTAAGACTAAGGGATCAATTATAAAATAGATTAATAATATTAGAAGCAGCCTGCATTTATGATTGTTTTCCAATGTTAGCATGAGCTTTGTATCAAGTTTGTTTTGTTTAAGTGAGTTATGTTGCATGTAAAGATATGTCAAGTTGCAATTTTAGAGCCATTTTAGTATATAGTTTTGGGAAATTTTCTATCACCATGTGTAGTTAAATATTGCCCTCTAATATATACTTTATGCTTGATATGGTATTTTCACTAGGTTGCAGCTTGAGTAAATTAAAAGCAAAAGTTATAACAACTTGAGCCAAATGTCACATCTATAATAGGAATAAACAATTAATACCATCAAAGTATTTCAATTTCACATCCATGATAGGAGTAAACAGGAAATACCATTAAAATCTCTATTGCATTCCTCTATAATAATGTATTATCCATCAAAATATTTTACTTGTTAATCAAAAGTCTACTTTTTAGTCGATGCTTACTATTACCGTTCTCAATTGCAACTTTCGATTCTATCATTTCATATGTGATGTCTTGTTCTGTTTCATGTCCAATTTTGCATAAAATTTGCTATTGCTCTTACATGATGAGGACACATGTTGGTAACTCGAGCTCTCATTTCAGTAACACGGGTACTCCATTTTTTAAAGATTAGCACTCAACGTAGGGCTTCTTCTATTGATACAAACACCTTCAAGGTTAAGAAGGGATGCTCAACTAACTTAGTCTTGGTGCTTTTAGAGCAATTATAGGCTCTTCATTTCATTAGACCTGAGCGGTCCCCATAAGCTACTATTAAACACTTCAAGTCAATCACATGGGCGCTCAAGTAGATTAGATGTATTATTCCTAAAGTGGCATAAGCTTGAACTTCTTGAACTCTTCAGCTTGGTTCTAAAGTGTCATGTTAGTACTTTGATGCTTGGATTGATCTTGATATTGCAGTTGTTATCCATGTTTGTTTCTACTGAAATCTCAAAGCTCAAATTAGTCTTTGGCCATTTAGATAAGATCTTCTCAAGTGCAGTTGCTATTTGGTCTCAAATTAGTGTAGTTGTTTACATCTTTAGCCTCATTAGTTCATGTTGCATCTCAGCATGTGCAGGAGATTACTATTGTAGTTTGACACTTTTAATGTCAGGTTAAACAACCATCTCATCTATTGTCAAGAGCTAAATTGAATTCTATCTTAGCTGCTCTATTTAATATTCATGGTTTGGTGTTGCACTTTGCATCTATCTTAAATATGTTGTAGCTTTAGGAAGTTTAGCTATTGTTGGTTTCAATGAACTCTTGCTGGTGCTATTTAGAATAGTCTAGGTACTGTTTTGGAACTTGATTCAAAAGTTATGGTTGTATTCTCATCTTCATTGCATCTAAAAAATGCATAACAAAGAATATATTTTTGCCTCTTTCCCATTCAATAAAGATAGTCATATGTGCCTTCCTCTCATTTGTGCCCTCCTCTCATTTGTGCCCTTTTGAGCTAATATTGAACAGATGAGTACTGAGAGTAAGCTAGTGATAAGTGGCTCTCTAGTTGGTGAATGCATATTCTCATGTTTTAAATCACCCCAAAGCATGAAGGAGGATCAATTCAAAAATTTGCTGATAATCAAGTTCTACAATTGTGAACTCATAATTTTCATCTAATTCCTACTTTTATCCTTCTTTTGACTTTTTTTTGAGTAATGGATCTAAATATGCATTTCTTAACAAATTATCAACAAAATTAGCTTTTAAAGTATTCATTCATGCATAAGTGTGCAAGATTAGTAGAGATAAATGTGTGATTTCACACATTTATCAACAATGCTATTTTCTCTTTTATTTGTGGGGCATCTAGAACGAATGCAACCAAAGAACATTCCAAAATGATAAGTCTATTCCAATTACCATTTATAATTATGGGTTAATGTCAAATTTGGTACCTTGAACTTTCAAAAGTTTAATTTTAGTACCTGAATGAATTTTTCGAAGCCATTTTCAATACCTCATCTAACTCCATTTAAACATCTACCGATGTGTCAATTTTGACCAATAAGCAACTGCCATGTGTAAATTCAATTGAAAGAAAAACTCAAACTACATAATCATGGTTACCTAACCATGGCTTAGATAGGGAAGGAGTTTTTAATGAACCCTTTCACAAAATCCTAATTTATCCAACAAGAAGAACAAAAAAGGAGATTGACTTCGTCAGACCCAAATTTCCCCATTATTGTGTACTGTTGTTCCCATCCATAACCTAATATCCCCCATTCTTGTTTCCATAAAACCCTAATTTCCCCATCATTATCTACCTGTTATCTATAGTAGGATCGATTATTCAAAAGAGGAAGGGGAGACAAAGTTAACAAACAAGGTTTATTAATGAGTAGATTATGGAATCACTCAACATCATTGACATCTCGATCGCCTAACAACACTATGGCTGATAAAAAGTGCTATTGCAAATTAAAGGTAAGATTTACTGTTGCAAGGACTCTTACGAACAATGGGCACAAATTCTTTGGATGCCTAGATTCATAAGGTACATTGTCAATGAAGTCATCCTTCATTTGATTGGAAAGGCAATTATTATGTTTTTTTTTTTCCATATTTCTTATGGTCATTCCTAATTATCAAGTAATGGTTGCAATTATTTTCACTAGGCTCATGGCGGGAATGAAGTTCAGATAGAATGCCATGACTGTAACGAGGACGCAAGGTATAGCGAGAACATGCCTAGATCAATTGTTGAAGATGGCATGATTGAATTGCAGAGGTTGAGGCATGAAAACTATGTATTGTGAAGGATTGTGTTAGACAAAATAAGGATGCATTGGATGAGGCTATAACCATTAACTTGGTTTGGTAGAAAAAAAATCCAAGAAGAGGTGCAGAATAGTGGATAGGAAAATATTAGCTTCTTGTACAGTATATGCTCATAGCCATATGGGTTGGAATTTGATGTATTTGGTTGTCATTAGGTGGTGAAGTTATGTTGAATAGTTTGATTTATTCCTTTTGTGTATGGAGAGTGAATGAATGTTTAAGATATGTTAGAATGTCTTTGAAGGGTAAATCAATGTAGAGAAATGGCACATGTATGTTTAATATGATATATGTAATTTGGTTCAATGATTAATTGAAGACCTTTGTCCTCTTATATTGCACTTTTCTTTTGATTTTTCCATTTCCATATGAATTGATTCACTGAATAATGACATTACTCGCATAAATAGTGGTGTTAAAATTAACCATGAACTATCAAAACACAGATTGCCAAACACACTTGATGTGCACATTGGCTTGTCTTAAACCTATAGGCAAAGTTATCTTTTAACACATCATAATTATCTTAGACTCTTGGACAAAGTCAGCCAAAAGATGCCTCATAGGCCTAGCACATGTCCCATAATAGGTTGGAAGACATTAGTCAATGACATCATGTAATTCCAAAGACAACATGACCGGTACTTCATTAACATTAAATCAAATAAGTTCAATACATCAGGCTTGCGAAAAATAAAAAATAAAATAAAATAAAGAGCTGTATTTTTTGTTGTATAGCTCACCTTACATTGACTCCTACCCTTTACCTAGTCTATCTAAAAAGCAGACCATGTTATGACCGTCCAATAATGGGATGTTTGGGATGTTACTCCAGATGCGTAACCATAAGCCTACCCCCTCCCCTCAAACACCAAAAAAAAAAAAGGGATAATTAACAGGCAGTTCCCAGCTATGTCCATTACATAAAAAAACAACAGCAACAATATAAAGTGCATACTCTCTATCAACTAAGCAAAAAAACTAAAAAATGCACTAAACTTTCTATTTCAAGGCACGACTCTCCTGCATACATTCCCTATACCTTCATTTTCATCACTTGACTCCTCTAAGTTGATGAATGGTGGATCATCAAATTTTTTCCTACAAAAGTGAGCCTCTTTAATCCTCTCACTCTTGCATCTTGACTTCAGTTTTACAAACACAGTAGTGCGGTTAATTGGATTTCGCACTTGAGCATCTTCTATATTAACCCTCGGTTGTTGTTGACGCCTAGCAATGGTCATTATTGGTAACTTAATAGGATTGGGCATCCTCAAACAGGCTTTCTTGATGCAATCACCTTTCTCATTCTCTCGACATTTGTCAACTAACCTCTGCAATGCATAACTTATGTGAAGACATTGCAAACAACACATGAAATCTTTAGTAGCATTTGAGAATGTGCCTAAGAACAACAAACTTATGATCCCATTTGTCTGTGAATGCTGCAGTGGATACTAGATAGTGGATTGTGTGCATCTTGAAACATTAGTTAAAGGACTTGTCCTGGCAAAGCTTCTAATAAATTATGGTGTGACTACAATGGCATTAAATAAATTGTCCATGCTCTATTGAGTAGTAATCCAGTAGCATTAGTAGTTGCAATATGTGCGTCATCTATTGAAACAATTGTAACTAAATAACATGCAATCACAATACAAGTGCATTGTAAACTTCTAACTATTAGTCATAGGTGATCACATTATCCATTGCTTTATCTCTACCTTCTTTCACATGACTTTGGCATTCTCCTTGTATAACATCAGTACCTTGCTGCAGTGATATGAATCATTGGATCGGAGGAGACAACCAATCAAATTGAGTGGCCAACTCACTCTAATGTGCAATTGAGGTAGGTTATTTTTTTGGAAAGATCTCTCTCCATGTGCTATGAACCACCACATCCATTGTCACTTTTCTATATAACACATAAAGAAACCATAGTTAGTTTTCTCTAAAACATACCTTATGCCTTGAAAGATTGGGATCAGTATACGAGGCCTCAAATGTTGTTATGCCATGCTATATTCATATACCCTACTCCTTCCATCTTTGCTTACCATAATCTGCTCCTTTCGAGCTGGACATCCACGAGTGTTGTGGTTGTGTTTACCACATAACTAGCTCATCATAACTCTAGTCAATTTTTTGTAGCCCCCCTTTCGTTCATCATCTTCCTCAGTCCTACTTCTCTTGGGACGACCGATGGATTCTTTGGGATTGGTGCGATAAGTGTTTCCATTGAAGTCCTTTCCTAAAACTTCACACTAGGGATGGGCATTATAGCATGCTTGCATGTTTTCCTATAAGTACCCATTGTGTACCATCGATTGACATAATCAACCATGTTATGCCCCAAATATTGTATGCATACACAAGCATAAGCACAAGGAATTCCACATAGAGGCCATCGGTTACATGTGCGTTTTTTATTGACAATATCAATAGCATAGGCATCGGTCCCTTGTTGCACTTCGAATCCCATATGGCCATTGGTTAGTACATGGCAATTGAAACTTGCATTTTTTTTCCGTTCTATTCGTACACATGTTCTAGGAGTAAAGTGTTGTGTCCCCTTGCCACCTTCTTCAATTTTTGCAGCAATCCTACTCATGACTCTTTTTTGATACATTTCATCATCGACATGATAGACAAGTGTCTTGCCTCTATTATTGTTGTGTTGAAGCACTCTGACATGTTGTTGTCAACAACATCACATTTGGTGTTGCACCTAAACGTTGTTTTACACCAATGTTTTGGACTCTTCTTAAGCAAATCATCCATAGCTTTTGGTTTTACATTCCTTATTTTGAGGGCATTCTCCTCTAACTCTCTAGAAGTTGTCGACTTATATACTGGCCAAAAGAGGCATTGGAGTTGACTACCCTTATGTTTCTTCCTTTAGTTAGCAAAAAAATGGCATGCATAGAATTGATACTCTACAAAGGGATATGTGCCGGAAATTACTTGTTCTAATCGTTGCCATACAATAAAATAAACAATTTAATAATTGATTAGCAAAAAAAAAAAAAAAAAAGAAGAGAAAATTGAATTGGAATGGGATGTTATAGTCTAGTACCTTCTGCATGTCACTAATTATGGTGAATCTTTCTTATGCACTAAGGCCGACAATAAGGTCTAAATTACTAAGGAACCATGCCTAACTATCTTTGGTCTCATCTTTCACATATGCCCATGCGGTACATTGGTTATATGCATGACATGCCACGACATTAAGGATCTCACCTTTCAAATCTCCTTTGAAGAAGCACCTGTTAAGCCCTAAAATAGGCTTATAGCCCTGCACAAATCCTGGCCTACAAGAATCCAAGAAGACAAACATTCACTTAAAATATAGTGGATGACTTGGAATTGGACGTTCAACCATTACCTCAACAACGTTTGCTTGTCCCTTTGATGCCTTTCTTAAGGCATTTGCATAGTCTCTTAGCCATTTAATTTCCTTATTGTATCGTCCACATATCTCTTATAGTGCATACTCCCTTATTTGATGACATTTACTACGAGTGACATCAACCTTCAACTCTTCCTTTGCTATCTTCTTTATATTGATTGCCAACATCTTTGGCATTATGCGAATACACGAAAGAAAGTGTTTGCAAGAACCTTACATGTAACACAACTTTTTTAGTAAGATGGTCGGCAAAAATTGTTATGTTTTCACTACAAATTCTTGTGTCCTTGTCTCAAATGAAGCGTAGATGGCAAAATTATAGTTTGGGTTCTTGCATTTGAAATGTGTCCTTTGATTATCGTTCAGAGTTGACCTTGGTGCACGTCTATCATGTATTAAATAACTATCCATTACATCATTGAACTACTGCTTGCTTAGGAACACCATGCCAACATAAACATGTGGTGCTTGTGTATCTGGATCATAGTGATCTTTGGTTTGACACGCCTAGTGGTGTCACATCACTTAAATCATCATCGTCATCATTAGAACTTGTGGAAAAACTATCCTTATCCTCAGGAAATGGGTTCTCGCATCCACGGCTAACATCGCAGCCCTTGTTTGCTCCATGTCGCTCATAATTCAGACCTTCAAACACAGAGTGTACATCAATTTGGAATCCATTAATCTACAAAGATCCCTTATTGGTTAGGAAAGATTTATTCTTTTTCTTTGTAGCTAATACTTCTTCATCATCGTCATCGGATAAATAGTCAACTTCAATAACCCCCTCCTTCTCCTTAGATTCTAAATTGCTATGTTCAAGACCCTCAGTTTCAAGACACTCCTTGCTAATTCAACCATGGGTGTGCTCCATGTACGAATGACTGTTACCCCTTCCTCTTAGTATAGCGACAACAACATTGTATGTAACATCATCACACAAATGTAAGGATAGAAGTCCATTTGCTTGTGTCTTCGTAGGAACTAAAATTGTCACGTTCCAAAGAGTACCTTAGACGTAACAGTCCACCGCATGTTAATCAAGACTTAAGAATCACTACCACAGTCATTCAGAAGTCTTTTGTTAGTATGCAAGGCATTCCCTTACGACAATAGAATACATAAACAATTGGAGATAGATAGCTCAATTTGATAGGATAAGCATAAAAACATAAACCATAGATATCTCAGGATTAGTTACAAAGCATTAAGGGGCATTCCCTAGCTACACGTAAGTCTAAGCATTATCTTTTTGGTAATAATAAATTCTTCTAGGTTCATTACTAAGAACTATACAAACCAATGGTGAACCTCTAAGGAGATAACTCCTAGTCTCTCATTACCTGATTTGGCCAGGTCTGGGACGTAGCCATAAGTATGGAAACTACATTAGAAAGAAACTATGGGGGTGTAAGCTACGCTAGCTTAGTGAGTTCCACTTCCAAAATTAAATGCTCAACAACAATATATAGCAAACAAGTTATTAACAATCATATGAATGCACAAACACGTGAGCATACAATACATAAGACTAACGGAAAGCCTTATGGTGAATGGATTTACGCCCCCTATTCGGGGTTAGGTGTTTCAGGCCCATACAACCAACATTTAAAATTTTCTCTTTTTATTGTGGTTGATACAAGTGCCCACCCACACACACTTTCAATTTATTTTGGTTGATACAGGTGCCCACCTACACACATTTTCATTTCTGGCCCATATGCTAACATTCGAGTTTACAGGCCCTTCGTTGCCCAACTATTATACCTTCTTCCCACAAATGTATAATAACCTATGCAATGTGACTCACATATGGTATGCATGTCAATTTGATTATCAGATCATGGCATAATAATTTAATAGTTTATGGATGATCATAGAGATTGCAGATAAATAAGTTCTATTCTAGATCATACAAATAATTATAATAAGCTCATTTCGATTATAATAAGCTCATCAATTCGCCCATGTAGAAATTATATTCATACAATCAATTTTATCTTGTCCTAATTCTAATGCCACTAATATTACAAGCACAAGCATAAGCATGTGATATTGAGATAGTGAACTCACTCGGCTATGGTCTCCGGTCTTTAACAGTAGCGATCTAGAACTAAGGATTTTCTCCCAAATCCCAAAAGTCACTTAAAACGAAAGAAATACCCTTATGAGTATTTCATACCATAACTAACTCCAAATTTTTCAATTAAAACTCTTTAAATTCGTAATTTCAGTAGTAATTGGAAATTCCAACTTAAAACGACCATAACTTGATCATTTTAACTCAGAATTTCACAATTAAGCTATCGATTTCTATCTACTTCGAAAGATCTATCTATTTATGATGTTATTACTAAGTTTCGAAAATGTTTAAGTTTCAGAAAATTCGAATCAGATCTGATTAGTAGCTAAAAGTTATGATTCCGAAATTATTTTGTGAAATTTGCACTATTTCTATCAAGTGAATCATATGGCATGCAATATCAACATGTTAATATCATGCATGATATGATATGACTTATTTGTGTGTATCCTTAATGATTTTTAGTTGAAAAGAATTCTTAAAAAAACTTTTACTTTGAAATAATGTGTATCCTTAATGATTTTTAGTTGAAAAGAATTCTTAAAAAAAATTTTACTTTGAAATAATGTCATGAACACTTGTTTGGAAAAACTAGCGTTACTCCTTTGAAAATCATGCATATTTTTACTACGATGAAGCCTTGATAACCTATATAACTAATACCTTCATTATCTTAATAAATTTCCTCATTTAAAGGTTGGAAAATATATGTTTTAAAGTGAGTTTTGCCTAGTGACGAATTTTGCACAATTTTTGGAAAAGAAAATATTTTTTGATCTTAGTTGGAAAATTTTTCCTTTGTTTTTAGGTTTCTACTTTGCTAAAACACATTTACTTTCATAAAAATTAGGTCTTTATTATATCTATTCCCTAAGACTTCTATTTTTCCATTAAAACACCCATTTTGATATTTGGAAATAGGTGTTTAAATAGGAATTATTTTTAGATCCGAATTTGAAAAAATTGTTTTTAAGATTGTTTCTTGTGAAAAACTCATTTAATCTTTCTAAAACTAAGTCCTAATCAAACTTACTCCCTAAGTCTTTCATTTCTTTAACAAAACTATTGTTTTAGGATTGAAAAATAGGTGTTTTATTGGCATTTCTCCCTAGTTACGAATTTCAACATTTTTGTTGGAGTTAAATCCTAGATCTAACTTGACTTTTGAAATCGTTTTCTTATTTTGAAATTTTCTCTTAGTAAAATCATGATCAACTCATAAAAATCACTACTTGATGATATCTACTACCTAAGCCCTTCATTTCACATGTAAAACATTCATTTTGAAGTTAAAAAATATGTTTTGTAAATGGGTCTTTCTCAAGATCCGAATTTTAAAATTTATTTTTTGTAAGAAACAAAATAGATCTTGAGTTTTGATCAACACTTTCCTTAAGAATATCATGTAGCAAATCTTTCATGCATGGAAACAAGTAACTATGTCATTTTAACCACTCTAAACAATAGATCTACTATACTACTCATGCTATGAATATAAATGCATTATGAAAAATGTATAAATGAGGATAGAAATGAAAATATAAGCTTAAAGTTTCCATAAAAATAATAGATAGCAAATGATATAGCAACGCGATGGTATATCGACTCTAGTAACAAGATCTACACATTGTGATGACAAGAATATCATGTTCTAGTATTTTTCACATCCCTAGCACAAAGCTCATCAGGATTTTGGTGGATCCACACATGTATAAACTTGTTATTACATGTTTCTAAAGTGGTATGGTTAAGATCTATTACCTATTTAGTGTTTTGGAGAAGGAAACTTGAAGTAAAAAAAAATTGTGTGTGTGTGTGGGGGGGTTAGGGGCTCACGGCAATAGAGAGTGAAGATGGAGAGAAAAGAGACTTCCAAAGTTGGTTTTGTGAGAAAATGAGAGAAAGTGAAAAAGAGATTATATAGGAAAATGAATTAGGGTTTTTTGTGATTATTTTTAAAAAAAAAAAACAAGACAATTTGTGGCTTAATGGGTTAGAGGGGGGTTGGGTTTCACGCTGGCCATAGATGAGGGAAGAGAGAGAGAGTTTTTTTATTTTGTTTTGTATAATAAAATTTCAAACTTAATGAGTCGTTTGTGTACAAAATATATTGGGAAAGTAAATTTGTAAGGAAATGATGTAAAATTGTAAGAATAGGTTGTAAGGATGTAAGAATATGATATGAGTAATTGTACTTAGTGAATAGTGTATAAGAAAACAAAAGTTGATTAGACACTTAGTTTACCGATAGTAATGAAAATACGAAAAAAAGGTTATAACTGTAACTTTTATAACCCGAAAAATTATTTAACTAAAATATTTAGAAATATTATGAAATTACGAATCTAACGGTACTAATATCATATATCTAATATCCTGAGCCTCGGGACATGCTTTTCAAGACTTGCATCCAATCGGGCTCGAAATAGGTCGAAATTCACTAATCGGATATTGCTTAACATTCTAATGTTAATACGAGCCAATCTACACTTCTTACTCATATTTCAACTTCTTCGTTTGAGAATTCAGGATTGCTGGATCCAAACTGCTAGGGTTTTATAAGATTTTGTTGACTTAGGGTTTCTGGTTAACTTTTCGATTTAGAGTCTTACTTTGGATTTGGTTCGTTTTTATTCCTTCAGGGTTTCCTTCTTGATTTTGTTGGACATATGATTCCTAGGTCCGATTGATCCAGAAATATTCCTTTAAGACTTCGGTTTCCGGTTTTAAATCTATCTCGAAATCGAACTCAGGTTTACTAAGAAAACGAGGGTTTACAAAAATGGATAATTTCTTTGTTCATGAAATTAAAGTCTCCAAGGAAATAGAGCAGTGTATCTTGGCTTATATGTTCCGGATGAACATTCCAACAAATTTGCTCACCACCCACGTACTCTTTGTTAGCACATTGACCTTGAAGACCACCTCCCACATGCATGAGCAGGTTTACCCTACATATAAATAAAAAATAAAAGTCTCTCATTTTGACCATCTCAATGATGTATGCACTAGGAACACAAAATGAGTAGTGAATTAAGCAATGGACAACATAATTGTATTTCATCATTAGTGCATGAACCCTATGTAGATTCAATTATAGAACACTATGGGAAAGCCCCCACTATATGGTCAATGAACATTATGCAATTCTAATTAGCTCATAAATACATGGTCAATGAACATACAAAAATCTAAAATGTCTGCATTGGACTAAACAGACTATGACACAAACCCATTCAACAAATACATGTATATGGTGTCTCAAACCCTAAGATGACTAACATACGACAACTAGATAGGGTTTCCTAAAGAATATTATGCGGATATATGTATATACACACGTCAGCTTACCAAAGTGAATAGCGTTGTAATGGAAAGAGCAAAAGGAAAAGGAAAATTTAAAAATGGTTCATAAAGTTACTGTTCACATGGGTTTGTGGTGCCAAACTTCATTCTCGATGTAGCTTCCTTCTTTGACTTGTTGTTGAGTGGGATAGCTAGTGTTTGCATTGTATCGTGTAGCTTAGTTCTTACCAAGGCAAAAAAAAAAAAACTATTGTTGCTACTTGAAGGGACAAAAAAATTCTCTTAGGTCAAACAAAGAGGAGAATGTGCTCTACAGTATCATCGCTCAACTAAGTGGTGGTTAGGGTTTTCGTTTGTCCTTTACAAGACGAAGTGCAAATTTAGGGATTTGGAATCTTCAGGGTGGAGATTAGGGTTTTTGTTCTTCCTTCACTTTGATTTCATCAAAATTCACTTGATTACATGGCATATGCTTTCATTGTTCATTGTCCCTGCCATTCTCCATCAGGAGGGTTTCTTTTTTGTGATTGATTCTTACACCTACCACTCTAACCTTAATAAATCACGTGAGGTAATGTTTATTTTTTCCCACCTGCATTCTTTAACCATGGTTATGTTGTTTGAGTTTTTCTTTTACTTGAATTTACACATGGCAATTGCTTATTGGTTGAAATTGACATGTAAGCAGACGTTTAAATGGAGTTAGAAGAGGTATTGAAAATGACCTCGAAAACTTCATTCAAGTATTGAAATTGAACTTTTGGGCAAACTTCAAATACCAAATTTGACATCAACCCTATAATTATAGATGTTTGGTATCCAAATTTTGGGTAAATACATGGAAAAGGAGTAACCCAAATTCTTATCTCTCTTGCTTAGAGCATCCATATTTAAGATCGTTGACACAAGTTCCTATGTCAAAGACTTTACTTTTTGAGATCCATATGAATATGAAAAGTTTTTTTTTAACCTTTTGGAGTACTATGAAAGACCCAAAAAGTGAGTTCCTTGAGGAGAAGAAGAAGAAGAAGAAGAAGAAGAAGAAGAAGAAGAAGAAGATTATTGTTATTATTATTAAGTAAGGGCATTGCGTATAGTAAATGAGACCCATAAAAATATAAAAAGAAATGAAAGAAATCATGAGAAGAACCTTATAGATAAAGTAGTGAGGTCCCTTAGGAAGAGAGTTCCTTAAAGTGCTGATATGACATATTAAGGACCTTGTGAAGGAACTATTGGATACACATACTCTTATAGCACTACCAACCATTAACTGCACAGATGATCTTTTTACTAGTATTGAGAGGTTGCAATCGATGAATAGGGAAGTTGTTGTGGTAATTTTGTATGTAAAATTCATGTAGTTTCTCCTTTAGAAGCGAAATTATGGAGTATTTATTAGAGCCTTCAAATGGTTGCAGATTTAAATTTATCTAACTGTGTCATTTTTTCAATTCCATCCAAGAGTGGAACAAAGAGAGACACAACCCCACTTGGGTTTCCTACCAAATATTATTTTAAAATGTAGGAAACTATGCTAGATGAATCAGATGGCAAAAGTGAGGTGGATGAGCAGGACATTGAATGATGTAGCCCATGCTCTTGTAGCAGCTATGTGGAAGGTGGAAGACAATGAATGTTTTGTGCAATCACCTTCAATGCTTTTGTTATATTTCCTACCTTTACGTATTAAAAAATTAAGGGGCTTCAAATCTAGTTTCTAAATAGTTGAACTGTAGATGCTACTCAAACTACTTGCACAGCTCTAGGAATTACTGTTGATAACAACGCAAATTTTGTATCTCCTTAGGTAAATAATTATCCACTTTTTGGTGGTTATAAATGGGCTTTACATTATATGGATATTATTATTTATTTATGCTTGACTCTTTGGGACAAGTAATAGAAATTGAAGAGTCTAGTTCTAATTGGAATGATCAAAAGAGATTTGACATTGTGGGTTTGGAGTAGAGCCTCTTGGTTCAACCTGTCTATCATCATTTTTTCTCATTATGACTCAAACACTAGAAAGTGGATTCATCTTGGCAATTGATTGTTAACACGATTTCACCAAACGACATTGATGGCTAAACTCTATATGTAGCCTAACTCCCTCCATATTTAAAAGGGACAAAATTTGATAGAAATACTGAAGTGCTATTGATTTTCTATCTCAAGAGATAAAACACTTAGTCATTACTACTAGTTGGGTTTAATACTTGATAGCTTCTTCAGTTATCACAAGTGCATTTGAGGCGATTAGGATTGTCTATTTCCCTCCCCTCTATTTCCACTTCTCTTTTGATCATACTTGACACGTCATTACGTGTCATTCATTGTAAGCCACGTATAGCGTTATACTCACACAATACATATATGACTACCTTAACTAAAATCCATACATCTATAGTAGTTAAATAAATACTTTGATTTACCTAAAACAAAACTTTATAAACAATATAAAAAATATTTCGAATGATAAACCCAGTCTAATTATCTAAAACCATTAAGACTAATGGTGAAAAAGCAAAAGAAAATGATAAAAAAGTGAATCTAAAATAAAACTTGTGCTCGCTATTGAATTAATCATAATGTTGTTACCTATATTAGCAAATGACTATTAAACTTGATGACAAAGATAATAAAAAAAAAGAAAGAAAAATATAATGCAAATCGGCATTAAAACAATAATAGATCTCATAAAAAAGAAAAGAAAGAAAGAAATGAATTTTGAATCAAACATGCATATTTAGTTGTTGAATTAAAAGTCATAGTGAGAGAGAGAGAGAGAGAGAGATAGAGCCATTAAATGTGTTCCGGTAATTAAAATATATAGATAAAAGAGAAAGAGGGGAGAACTCATTAAATTTGTTTCCTTTATTAAAAATGAATAGATAATATAGAGGTTAATGAAAAATTACATATAAAGCATTATAATATTGTTGTAGGTAATTTTTATATCTTATCTTTTATAATATTGAAAGTGTAAGAGATTGGTTTTGACGAAATGTATCATAAAGATTAAAATTATATCTCTCATTTTACATATAGTTAAAGTGTAATTCTAATAAGTTTCTTTAGTTTCTTATTTTTACTTTCTTTATATATATTTTGTTCCACACTTTAGACATATAGATTATATTCCAACATATCAATACATGAAAAATTAGAAAAGTTTCCAAATATTATAATAACATTCAAACAAAAGTATGAAACCTTGCCATATTAGCATAATTACCTAGAACGAATAACAAGTATTTTTGTAATGCCCCGAAACAGGGTTTGGCATATACAGTCGTCAGGTATAATACCTTAAGTATTACACGCGTAGACTTCCTTAAAAGATATTGTTATGTCGAACATGTGCTAGCTGGTTTTAATTCCTGAAATCGTTTACTTAGATTCTAGAGAGAACTGGATTTATAACGATAAACAAACTTTATAGAAAACATTTCTAACTTTTACTCTCGTGAGTAGATCAACTTTTCCATAAAACAAAACTATACCATCAGTTATCTCATATACCTTCCTTGAAGGTAAGACAAAGCTTTAAAAGATTAAATTACAAAATATGGGTTCCACCAAGCCCTTAAAGAAAGTGGAAGTTTGAAAGCTATAAATCTAGTTCTAAAACAAAATAAAATGAAACACAAATATTCCAACAGTCCTAAATCATTTCGCTCTTCAATACACTCTCCCTTAGTCATCCCATGCTTCTGATTCAATCATCATCATCAACATCACTATCATCATCATCATCACCAGAAAGATAACAACAATGAGCCTAAGCTTAGTACGACAACAACACAAGCACACATGAGATGGAACACATGCTTATTCTAATGTAATGCATCAATCGAAAGCCTATATCTTTAAATTAAAGTGAAATAAACAACACAGGAGCACTCAGACTATGGAACAAGCATATGAGAATCTAGGATTCTTAAGTAGCAGCAGCTGTTTAAGGGGTTGACATAAATAACTTGGATACTTCTAGCTCCGGTATCTAATCGAAAAAGAAAAATAGCTTCATCTAAGGTTCACTGTCATTGTGCATCTCTATTTATCTCAGTCCATAATATAATACGACTCAACCGATCCTATAAACGTGAGTCATACTATATTACATCCCGCCGAGCCTAAATAGATGTTATTTGATACCATTTGCTTTATTGGCTACCTGCTGAGCCACTTATGAATTGCAATTACATCATGGTAGAGAGTAGCATAAGCACTTAACTATCGTTCCTTATTTTGGATAAGGTTGTCGCTCCCTAGACCGAATTAAACAACCCAAGTACAAGCAACATTCAATTATTAAGTCGTCTTTAAGTTTTAATTCATTTTTCATATGCCTAATTGAGCACACAACAATCATGTCACTACATGCCTTTCATAATGTTTAGAATCTAACAAAGCTTAGAAGATAGGTTTAGAGGCAAACATCTATTTAAGAAATTAAATTCATATACGAAATGAAATTAATTATCAACTTATATTAAAACTTATTTGATCAGATACTAAGCTGGAAACCCACAATGGTTGTGAAATCGCCCTGCAACATGCAGAAAATTCTCCATTATCTATCAAATTATTTCTTTTTATTTTTGTTTATAATTCATTCATTTTTCTTAGCAACAAGCATTTGAAACAACATATTCCCTTTACTATCTGTAGTTTAACCTAACATATTAATCTAAGCTAATTCTAGTTAAGTCAATATTAACTTAATCTTAACCAAGGAATGAACCGGGTCAAATTTCATGCGATTTTGATGAGAATAGGTGAAGATATAAAGGGGTTGCAAAAGTACATAGGGAGGCATATGGGCACATGTATTCCCTCGTGTTCTTTTAAGGTTGGATGAGTTTTGAAACCAGAGATGAGCACATGTAAATACATTACCCCCTGTTATTAGCTGTACTATTCTAAAAAACATGTCCTTTTCAAGTTTTTGAGGTCAGAGAGAAACACGATTGGATAAGGCAAGTTATGTTCTAGCCATACTTCTTCTCATGTAAGTTAAAATATGTATTTTTAAGCAATAGTAAGGAGCACGACTTAATATAGCGTCCCATGTTCTCCTCATGTTCTTTGCTTTGTTCGATTCCTTCAAAAACTTAATTTATTTTACTGCTTGTTTTGCATCATGTCTAAATATACAATATCTTATAATCAATATACAAGTTATAAACATGATTTACAATAGCTATATACATATTTTTACTACATATTTCATCAAGTCATCTTATCAATCATTTATCCTATTCATGTATAAACACAACCTAAGCATTTAGTTACAAGCTCATATCTCATTAATCTACCAAATTTTATTATAACCCTACTTATGTCTAGCATCTATTCATCATATACATGCATACACAACAATCAAATCAAGAAAAAAAAAACTATACTTTTCTTTTTAGCAAACACATAAAATTTGATCTTCTCTACTACTACTCCTCCTTAGTTAATGTAGCTCCTCCTAGCTTAACTCTCATATTCTATCTTCTTTTCTAACCTTGATTTCTCTTATCATCTTATTTAATTTGAGATGTTAGGGTTGAAATTTGAGAGAAGAAAGAAAAAGAAGAAGAAAAGAGATACAGAGGGAGAAAAGAGAAAAGAAAGGAAAAAGGAAAAGCGGGTAAAACAAGGAAAAACGAAAGAAAAGAAAAGGCTATAGATATTTTAGAATAAGAATATTAGGTTTAAACATTTATGGTATTTGTATTTGGATCCGAAAGTAATTAGAAAATAACTTGAGAATCTATATATTAGAAATTAATAGTTTAAATAAAAAATCCAATCTAGGAGTTTAATTTATGAAAATCTGTGGTTTATTTGAGTTCAGGCTTAAAATTAATATTTTTGAACAAGTAGATGAATTCAAAATTTATAGGGATTAAGAAATAGAAGTTTAACTAAAATTCAAATGTTTAGGAATTTGGAAAACATTTAAATTACTTGTTTGAAGATTTAGAGAATTGGAATATAAAGAAATGGGGTTCTAATTTAAAAATTGGAAAGGTTTATGAAATTTAATTTGTTGAAATAAATAGATAAATCAATTAAACAATTTTAAAAAAGGGATATTTGAAGCCTCAAATTCATTCAATCTACTTACTAATTGATTATGCCAAATTATCTAATTATTTTTCATCATTTACTTTGCTTGATTTAACTAAAGTATCTAAGTTAAATTTCTAATTAAATTGTAACTCTAATTCAAAATTAACCACCTATTATATTATTCAAATAAATTATTTCTAAGTTAGTTAGGTGAAAGTTTGAGATATTTCAATTTCATTACATTAATCTCTTATTTATTCTTCCTATTATGTTGCAAGTCACATGATATCATTCCTAATAAAAGCTTCCTCGTTTGAGGATGCTAGATATCCATTCCGTCAGAATATGTTATTATTAGCAGCCATATATAACTTGGAATCCTCTGTCGTTGGGCCTCTTGGTTGTATATAAACTTTGTCTTCTCTTCATTGATGCAACACGAGAGAGAGAGAGAGAGAGAGAGAGAGAGAGAGAGAGAGAGAGAGAGAGAGAGAGAGAGAGAGAAGAGGAAGTGATGGCTAGATTTTCTCAGTCTATTTTCAAACTTATAGTTTTGGTGATAAGCTTAATCGCACCCACTAGCATGAGTCATAAGGTCAAAATCAGCCATGAAAGTCTGGTTGAACAAGAAAGGGATAGAGTGCATAATCTTCCTGGGCAGCCCAAAGTGAATTTCAAGCAATACGCTGGGTATATTACTGTTAATGAAACTCATGGAAGAGCACTGTTCTATTGGTTCTTTGAAGCCATAGATAAACCAGAAGAAAAGCCACTGCTTCTATGGCTAAATGGAGGTACTTATTTTATGATTTTAGCACATTCATTATTAAAAATTGAAAATTTCCATCCAATTCAATAGTTTTGTTTTGTTACTCTATGCTATTCTTTGATTTTTCCCTCGTGTTCCTCATGTTATTAGTTAGTTCATTTATGTTGCATTATTACAAGATTTTAGGTTATCGTGATGATATAATCCATGAGGAAAAGTTTATATGTATTTAATGTTCGGATGCTATAATTAGTATCACATATCTTATTTATTTATTAATTTAATTATTTTCATTTATATCCATATATAAGTTATCAATAAAACAAAAACATTTTGTTCAATCTAAATAAAGTAAGTTGTAAAGTTAGTAGTAGTTTCTTTAATCTAATTTTTTCATATAAAAAAAAAAAACACCATGTGTTGAATAATATTAAACTCCTTTATCTTTTGGGCACATATTTTGGTGACGTATCCATATCCATATATAGATAGCAAAAGCCTCAAAGCGTATGTTATCACTTTTTATAAGTTTTAACTATTGTCTATACTATTTCACCACTCAATTTCCACTAGTTTCGCATTGGGGTCAACATCCAAACTTTATATGACCTTAAAAAAAAAAAAAAAAAGGGATATTCGATGACCACTTAAAACCCTAAAGCATGAGGGTGTGTGTGTGGATGTATATATTATATAGGTCACTATCGCTGGAAATATTATAACCCACATAAACTTTTTTAGTTAAATTTAAAGTATTGATGAAATGGTTAATTTGAATGTAATCACACATTATTTAGTGAAATCAAGAGTAAAAATTTGGCTTTTGTAGTGAATGCGAAGCGACATTAGCGAAGGTCGGCTTTTGTAGTGACTGCGAAGGTGCGCATGCTCCTTTAAAGCGACACGACATTCAACCTACTCGTATTTGGACATTGAAAATGATGTAAAAATATACGTTTCATAAAAAATAAATGTAAGAAATGAAAAAGAAAAAGGAAAAAGGAACGTGTAATAATTTTACTTGGAGATGGATGCATGTGAATATGTATTTTATGGCCACATAGCAGTACGAATATTGAATTATTTAATTTGAATAATTTATTCTAATATTTTGTCTGTTTTGATAACTGAGTGTTCCAAAAATATTCAATAAGAACAATATATAGCAAGTAGTTTTTACCTACTTTGTGATTATAACTATATAAGGCATTTTGATGTGATTATACTAAGGTAATGCATCCTTATTTGTTTTAAAAAAATAAATAAAATTACTCCTCAAAATGTCAACAAGCATAATTAATGTTTGGAATAATAAAAATATGTGAATGGCCTTAGGCATGGGCTACTACCAGAGAAAATGTGATTAAGTACTAGTACAAACACGTTGGACTCACTTACATAAACGTTTGTGGGTTTTTTTTTTTTTTTTTTAATTTTTACGAACATTGAAGCTTTAAACGAACTTAATTCCAAACATTCATGTCTTCTCATGTATTTTTCCTAATTATATATATACTTAGGTTTAGATTGAAAGTAAAGTAAATTATACGACATGTCTAAGTGATTTTTTATTATTTTTTTTTTTATAAGGGGATGGATAATGTTAAGATTTGATCTATAGGCCGGTGTTACATCAATATTTTGAAAACTATCATTTTTAAGAATCTCTCTACCTTGTTTTTAAGGGGTCCTTTATAAAAATTGTCTAATATTTATTTATATTATTTATGAAAATTGCCTAATATTTATTTACAGGACCTAGATATATATATATATATATATAAAAGAATTATATAAATGTAAGACAGAAAGATATAAAAGAAAATAGACTAAGAAGCCACTATTTAGGTCCTTGTTAGACGACCCAATGATATTAAACGACATGATTGCTATTACCAATAAGAGAAAAACAATCTCGAATACATGTGAAAAGATTCCTCATATGCATTATGATTGATAAAATATTATCTCACAGAATTTCTACAAAATTTCAGGTCCTGGTTGCTCATCAATTGGTTATGGAGCAGCGGAGGAATTAGGTCCCTTCTTTCCTCAGAGGACCAAAACCTTAAATTAAATCCATACACGTGGAACAAAGGTAGCTAATAAAAATTAATAACTCTAAACAAATCGCTTTCTTTTTTATTTAAAAAAAATATTTTCATGAGGTTGAATCTTTTCAATTAATTGATAGGACCTAAGATCCAGTTAATTTAAATGGCTTAAGAAGATTGGCGTGCTGGAAACGGCAGCATTATTGGACTGACTGACCTATCATCTATTCAATGATGAATAGATTGACAACTTAACGAATGTTCTGGGGGCCATTTATTAAAGGGACATTTAATTTTTAGTTAGGAACCCAGTTGGCTATTCTCTACTTTATTACAAGTGTAATTTTTTTTTTAATTTTTGTAATCTTTTATTTACAAAGCGTACTAAAACCTGTAATTATTGCCATTGACGCCTTTCAGCTGCTAATTTGTTGTTTTTGGAATCGCCTATTGGAGTTGGATTTTCTTATACTAACACCAGCACTGACATGGACCAACTTGGCGACTCGTTCACAGGTTTTTATTTATTTATCAAGTAGTTTATGCAATTTTTTTGAAGAAATTTTATTGGCAGTAATGAATTTAATTTTTTTTTTCTCCCCTTCTGTTGGTATGGTTAGCTCGGGATTCATACAAGTTCCTTGTGAACTGGTTTAGAAGGTTTCCTCAATTTAAGTCACATGAGTTCTATATTTCTGGAGAAAGCTATGCAGGTGGGTTTGATCATTTGGCTATCTGGACTCTTCACTCCTCCTTTCTTCCTTGAATAAGCCAACTTTTTGTATAAATACTATCTCAATCTGATTATATTAAATGCGTGTTCTCTTTCCATGTGCATATTACAGGCCACTATGTTCCACAGCTTGCCCTTGAAATTTTTACCAAGAATAAGCTTGAAGCAAAAATAAATTACATCAATCTAAAGGGATTTATGGTTAGTTTCAACCTCGCATCATAATATATTAATATGTGACACATAGCATATTTGTTCTCTTTTAATTCACAGCAATTCTACTTGGCTTGTTTGATATACAAGAATGGACCGAAATAGAATTGCGATTCCGGCTTCCATTCCTTTTTTGTGTTTGCAAGAACCATAAGAAGGCGAAATCACGATTCCTTGGAATCAACGATTCTGATTTTTAAGTGAAATTCGATTCTGTCTTTCAAAGGTGGAATCGCAATTTATTCCGCCTTCCATTAAGAATTTTTATTTAAATTACCTTTTTATCTTATATAAATTTATTGTCTTATTTTTTAAAGTATTTTTGAAAAATTCCAATATAAACTAATTCATATTCATTCCATTCCATATCCATATCCAAATAAAGAAATGGATTTATCATTTCCATATTGATTCCATTCCACTTCATTCTTCGATTCCAATCCATTCCATTCTGGACGATTCCTACACATCAAACGTGACATATATTTGGAGATGTTATATGGCTATATAGTATTTATTTAATTAGATGGTAAAAGTGATACACTTTCACCTAAAACGTATAAAAAGCTAATATTCTTGTAAAATAATACGAATGTTTTTTCTTTATATACATGTTATTGTGTCACACGGGCTTCAGCATTTCAAATAGAGTGAAAAGGTTCACTTAATTGTTCCATCACTCCCCCTTTTCTTTTTTAAGATAAAGTTGAAATAATCGGGTTTTAATATCTTAATCCAAACCGATTCATTATATGATGTTAACGTTTTTAGTATTAATTTTTTGGTCCTTGATTTTTAATCATTCAACATAGTAATTAACGAAAAGTTAAGGCTAACCATATTTTTGGTTATAATCATAAAAAATTAGACCATTTCATTTCAAATTGTATTAAAAATTTGCAAAGAAATAAATTAAATAACAATAAATCCAACATATCAAGAACATAGTCTAATAGTAGTTCATAATATTTAAAATTCAATACCAACATTATAAAAATTAAAATTTCATGTCTTTTCCTTATTCCAAATTACAACATAACAACATAATAATTAATTACTTATTAAAGATATAATTTATATCTATTTATTTTTAAATATTTATTTATATTTATATATTATATATATAAATATATATTTCGACTGGTTAACTGAAACCATCGGTTTCTATCAATTATAAACTAAATTGTAATTGAAAATAGAAAAAATAAAAAACTCTAACCTTTAATTGAAACTACTAGACTTATTAACTATATTTTTTATATTGCTTTTCGTATTTCAATTCGGTTTTTTGGTTTTATAATTTCTTTTGACACCTCTAATCTAAATGGTTAACCTTATATGATGTCCTACTTGATTGGACAAATGGGTATTGACAATCATAGAAAAAAATTTGATATATAATTTTCTCAGTACCACTCTCGCTAGGTAAGATAAGGATATTTCATACCTTAAATCTACCGTGAAACTATATTTTAAGGTGTAGTTTTGAAAGATTTCCAAATTTATTTTATAAAATTATCAAATAATAATGAATAAAGAAAAAAACAATATTAGATTGATATTTCTAAATTCTAAGTACTATGAAAAATAGGAAAAAAAAAACATAGCCAATCTTAAGTAAAGACACGCTATCATAAGATGATCTTAACCATTGGGTGTCATTAATATAATAGTATACCTATAAACGAATAAGCATACATATTAAAAGGTAAAAAATTTACTCTTGATAAGGCAATAGCATACTTGTAAATATTTACTAAATCTTTTGTGGAATCTATAGTGAGGTGGATCCAATTAATTGCAGTGATCACATATGTAGTGTGCATCTAGCGCTATATATGGCCATAAAGAGTGACATGGAAGCACGCACAAGAGATGATTAAGGTAGGATGGTAGGGTAGATGAATAGGCAATCCTAGGAACTCAAACACATTAATGACAAGTGAAGAAACTATATAGCATCAACCCCACTATTCTAGGGAAGAGGTTGTATGCTCTTCGCTCAAAACTCTATTTGATTTCTTATGAAAGTATTCAAGCATTACGATGGCATTTCTATTAATTTCTTAATCCCCTAAATGAGGAGGAACTCTAGGTATTTATAGCACTTAGCTCTTGATGACGTTCATTAGATTGTATTGACCATCAACAGATGAAATGAGTCATCCCATTGATGAGTTCCAAAATAGGCCCTCGTGCCCATAAACAACCTCTTTAAATGCATAAGCTTCTTGAAAAAGGTTTATAGCAAGTGGATGGATCTAATCCAATGACCCCTACTCCTTTAAGAATCTCAATTTTCTGGACTTAACTCTTTGGGCTCTATCACTCAACCCAAAAAGTTAAACCCAATTGATTGCTGAGCTTTTTAAGACCTAGAATACATATTTAGCCCTCTACAAAATCTATTATTTTCATCCGATTTAGGTAAGCCAAAATTTTCCTTAGATGTTGTACTCGTGGTATTCTATATATGGTCGGTTCTATAGGGTAGTTTCAAGTTGGCATAAGATAGGTATTTGGACTTCAAATTTTTAGAACCTATACTTATGGAGTAAGGTACATATATGGTCTCATAAATTATCTACTCTATATTGCTCAACCCTTGTATTATGTATAGTCAAATATTATGCTATACAAAATCTGAAAAGTTATTAATATACAAAATATAATTCTTTCCAGTTATTAATATATAGAAATTGCATATGTTGTCTGTTATATGATTATAACATATACTCTATATAACTTATTCTGTATATTATATAACTAGGTTTAAATACGTATTAAATGATTAGCCGTAAAGTTGATGTTTCACATTTGCTTTACACAAGTTCTTATGTTGAATTACTTAGGAACTTCCACTTTTACGCATATAAAATACAAGAGAAGTTATTCATCAAAGCTTATCTTTCCTTTTTTTTTTTTTTCTTGGAGGGGGGCTGGGGGGAAGGAGAGGTGGGTTGGTTTTATTTAATGTCTTTATTTGTTATGACCCTGGTTATTTACAGATTGGAAATCCAGCATTAGACGATGAAACGGATAGCATGGGGATGATAGACTATGCATGGGATCACGCTGTAATGTCCGATAAATTATATCAGCAAATTAAAAGTAAATGCGACTTCAGCAAAAGAAATTTATCTGAAGATTGTAACAGAGCCGTCACCGACTATTATGAAATTTATGAAATCATAAACATGTATAGTTTATATACTCCTAAATGTGTGCATAGCAAGTTCAGTACCACTAGGCAAACTATTAGTGGTGTTTCTCCTCACTTGCTTCCCCTCACTGTAAGTTATATTTTACTCTTTCATTTCATTTTAATTTTGGAAAAATTGCAAAAACATCACCTAAACTTTAAGGGTAGTGCGAATTAACCTCTCGAACTTTTAAAGTGGGGTTTTTGACCCTCTAAACTTTTAAAAATTAATACGTGAAGGAAAAGTTACATTTTCCATTAAAACAAACGGAAAAAAGGTATGGATTTACTCTTAAACTTTTCATTTATGTGTGGATTCACCCTTGAAACTTTTATCTGTGTTAATTTATCTTCCCTATGTACCAAAGCTAATTTTTAAAAGTTTAAGAGATAAAAAATCTCACTTTAGAAGTTCAGGAGTCAATTCGTACTAAACTTAAAGTTTATGGGGGATTTTTACAATTATAATTTAATTTTTTATAGGAGACAATAATAATGTACTAAGAATACTAAACTCACATATATATTTTTTTTAATTTTTTCACAACTTTACTTCTATGCTCAGTATTTGTTTCCATAAAAAATTATGTCAACTAATAGGAAAAAAGGGAGGAAAATATTAAATATGGTACTTGAACTTTGAAATGGTCAATTTTATATCTAATCAAAGTTTTAATTTTGTTTCTATTTTTATTACTTCACTAACTTCCTTTGTTTTACTCCTTGACATAGAAAAAACAACCTATTAATATTAGACAGTCTTAAATTGAATACTTTATAAAATCCCTATCAAATAAAATTTTTATGTAAAGTTCAAGTACTAAATTTGACATTTACCCTAGGAAAAATATCTTAGTACTTAATGGCTATATAGGGATTAGAGAGATTGACTCAATAAATACATACATAATTAAGATTTAAAAGCTTCAATGTACTTTTGGCTTTCCTATATGTTGATGTTCAACAATGTAATTAACCATGTTGAGATAATTTGTTGAAATCATTCAGATGGTTAATAAATGGATTAAATTATGTTTATATAGTGTTAATTTCCGATAAATTTGATATTATTTAGTTTACCTTTGTTTTGATGCAATTTCATGTTATTGATGCACTATAAGAAAATTAGGATTTCGAGATAAAATTTTCATTTCGAAATATAAATTTTTATCGTAAAAATCATCATCGTCGATTCTATCAGTAGAAATATAACTTATCTTACCAATTTTTTATTGTAGAATTTTTATCTCTAAATGTTAATTTTCTTGTAGTGATGCCTATGTTTATTTATGATAGCATAAACTTAACATAGTATATAAATGCAAAACAAGAATAGGTTGTACTTGTAGACTCCTCTACATACATACATACATATATGCATATGTTGGCGATAAGATAATAGATTCGCGTTTGTAGGCTTTATTGCAAACAAAACCAGGTGGATACGATCCATGCTTAGAAGATTATGTAGCAATATATTTCAACAGGCCTGATGTTCAAGAAGCGCTTCACGCAAACATCACCAAAATCCCATATCCATGGACACAATGCAGGTACTAATTTTCATATCGTTTTTTTATTGGAAAAAAAAAAAGAAACTCTATTAAATATTATACACTGCGTGTATAATCTTTTTATTTTCTATTTGGATCTTTGTGATGCAGTGATAGTATTTCTTCATGGGATGACAGACCAATGTCAATCCTTCCTATCATTCAAAAGCTCATAGCTGGGGGACTTCGGATATGGGTGTATAGGTAATTATTTAATCTAATATTTTTATATAAAAGGGTTATTGAATGGTTTCTTTGATCGTAAGACCGTATAATCTATTATTTAATCATTGATATCTTTTTTAAATTAAATGTTATAGTATGGTTAAATAATTAATTGAAAGATTTTGCAAATAATTTTATTATAGGTATTGGTAATGGCATATTTAATAATTGTTCTTACAGTGGAGATACAGATGGTAGACTTCCTGTGACTTCAACGAGATACACACTGAGAAAGCTAGGCTTGAACATTAGTGAAGACTGGACTCCCTGGTACGACAGTAAAAAGCAGGTAAAATGGCTAATTGCTAATTTTAACATATTAAAATTTATGGATATATAAAGGAATTTGAATGCTGTTGTAGATAATTGCTTCTGAAATTACATCTTGGTTTATATAAAAAGGAATTTGAAGCAATTTGGTATTCTAGTTTTTAAGTGTTAAATTTAATACTTAATAAAATGTTTTTGCATTTATTTTTACTATTTTTTAACACTTTTTGCTTTGTTTGTTGATATAAAATATGTAACATATCATTAGATTTTTAATACTTTTCTTAATATCATTTAGCATGAACAAGCCGTTTTTTTAAGTTAAAAAATAAAATAAATGATGTCAATAAAAATAATTATAAGAAGTTAATTGATTATTTTATGAACTATCTAAAGTTTAGGTGACGATTTTCCCATTTTTTTCGGTTGTCTCAATCAGACAAATTCCTCTGTCTTATTAATGAAGAACTGTACATGGAAAATAAGACAGTGCACGGTACACGTATGGAACCACATTAAAGTAAATCTATTGGCTCTGTATGATATGCAAATCAACAGTAAAAACATGTAAAGAGAAATGGTCCCATGCAATGCTGCTTTCTTTAAAGACAATCGACTGTCTCATTCTGCTCAATGGAATACCTTCGAATAGGTTAAACATTTTCTGATATTAAACTACTGACAACAACTCTACTAACGGTCGGGGTCGTTAATTCCATAAATGAATTGAAATAACCATTCTATTGTTAACAGTTTTGTAGTCTAGCAGCATTTCTTCTTATTTCTTATACGATGTTTAGTAAAGGAGAATTGAGAGGGAATGACTAAGAATGGCAGGAAATGAGAAAGGAGTGAGTTTCATTCCCTTATTTGTTTTAAGAGGGAAAAAAGGAGGGAGGGAAAAATAGATGTAATATTTTTCTTGGATCACACTACTTTTTATCCCTTTTAACATAGAGAGAATTAAGAGTGAAAGCGAATTTATTTTAAAATTACTCTTATACCCATTTTTTTTTAAATTACTTGTTATTTTTTAGAGGTGTATAAGTGATTTATCATTCATCATATTTTGTGTTTTATAATAATTAAGATTCCATCAATTTTCCTTCTCTTCATTACCTAAACACATAAATTCCTTTAATATTCATTCCCTCTACTTTCATCCCTTCCATAATCCTTCCTTTATAATTCATTCCATCATGGCAAACATAGAGGTAACACATGTTCAATTATCTCCTTTACTATTATAGTGACAAATAATAATAATAATAATAATAATAATAATAATCACTCCCTTATCTAGGGAAAATCTATATGATTACACCCACTAATTAAGCGATGGACCAAGGTATATATAACTATTTTGTACTAGACCCAACTTCGATGAAACTACATTATCCTAGTTTTTGGATATATTCCTAACTTATTATCATTTTAAATGTAATAAATAAAGTGATAGTTATTGCTTCTGTATTACAACATTTAGGGATAGCAATATTATATCAACCTTGTTTCACTTTACGAACGACATATGCCCTATTGTAGATATGACTATTTTATTTCAATCTATGATTGAATTACAATATTTCTTGTGATTTGTCTTGAGAACTTTTAGATAAATCCCTTGAAAATATTTGCAGGTTGGAGGTTGGAGGGTTGTCTACGATGGTTTAACTTTTGTGACCATAAGGGGAGCGGGTCATGAAGTTCCTACCTTTGCTCCTAAGAGGTCTCTACAATTGATCAAGCATTTCTTAGACAACAAGAACTTGCCATCTAAACCTTTTTAGTCAACTAAACCAAGCCCATTTGATCATTTAATTTTTTTTCCTTTTACATTATAGGATATCCTTTTTTTTTCTTTTTGGTAATTCAAAATAATGACAGTCGTTTTAGTAAAGACCTTGGTAGGCAACATTAGAAATCTATTTTTATATAATAGTTTATGATTATTAATAATGGATGATGTACAATTTGAGGGAGAAATCTCTTTAACCTTTTTCTTTCTTAATTAAACATCAAATAAATATATAATCAAATATTTTGTGTGAAGAGAAATTAATTAGACATGTTAGCGACTGAATAGGAAAGCTCGGCTCGGCAAGGCACCTAGCCAACAACGGCAATCCAACCACATCGACGAACAACAACAAATCAACTAAGTCCACAACAATACAAAAGCAATAAGTGCAAAATGTGAAGTAGCAACAAAAAAAGGGAAAGACGAAAAAAGAAGTACAATCACTCATTTAGAAAACCCACGAAGTATAAAATAACTAATTTGGCATACCATCCTGAAAGTACAAGGAAAGATCAAGGCATGAAAGCCAATCAACCACAAGTCAGGGAGTACTGCAAAAAGAAACAAAGCATCAAACACTTTCCACATCACTCATCAGTGGACCCAAACATGATGGGTTAACTCCTTAATGAAGCCATAAGCCTCCTCTTTCTTAGCCTCAATCAGCTCGAAAGAAACGAGAGGAGGATCACATAGCATTCTATTCAACGACTGAATCACATCTACCATAGACTCATCACATGACACTATATGGGTCTCCTTCTTTATTCCTTAGTAACCAAAACCGATCTTTTGGAGAACTGGCCAGTACCAGTTGTAGCGACTCAACCTTTACAACCTCCTCAACACCACCTACAATAGGGACCCTTGGCTCAAAAATAGATAGGATAACCTTGACCAAGGCACCCCCGCTCCCACCTCTAACACTAACGGCTCGTTTACTTCATTGAATGAATAAGGTTGTAATGGAATTCCTATTACGGAGAACTGGAATAGAGCTGTAATAGGATTTTTTTATTAATTTTATTTAAATGGTGGTATTTTGAAAAAAAGGCAGTTCCAGCATTGAATTGGTATTCATAGGTTTGAATAAAGAATGGCTATTCAATGTTTTATGTAATAGGGATTCATCGTGAAATCACTATTCAATGAACTAAGCGATGTAATAACTATTCGTAAGGAATAAGGCTATAATAGAATTGCAATTACAGTGAAGTGAACGAGCAGTACGTAAGTCACTCCCTTCATGAACACCTAACTCAGCATCTCCCTTACCCTAGCTCTCCTCCTTAGCTTTTTGCTCCCCTTCATCTCCATGATAATTACTCCAAACACCTCAGTTAATCTAGTCACATGAACAATTTCTTGGGAAATGCTGAATGATGGCACCAACAACCTCCTACATCACAACAATCTACTTCTTTTCCCGATTGTGAGGAATGGTATTCCTAGACTCCAATTTCAAGATACTCCCCCTTAAGGCACAATTCTCCTCCCTAAACACTTTTACCCATAATTTCACATTACCTATAGCGACTTGTGAATCATGGACCTAATATAATAGTTATATCTCCCTCATGTGAACAAACCCTTATCATTTTTCTCAGTGAAGCTTCGCCGTTCTCAAGAAGACCTTGAGCTTACGTACTTCTACGGATAGCTTGTGATTCACTCTTAAAAAAAAAAAAAGAAATGCAAACGGAGGAGATAAGAGCTAAAATTTGATAAGGGTCAGAAGGAATATGAAGGAATACATAGGTTTTGACAAAGTTCAAAAATGAACAAAAGCAAAAAGGAGACGAAAAACAAAAGGCAAGGAAAAGAAGGCACGTGAATCCCGAAAGACAAAAGAAAAAGAGATCACAAAACTTACTATAGCAGTAGGTTACTGTAGTACTTTTACTATTTTGTAAATTTTCTATAAAAGGTGAGCAGATTATGAGTTATGAGAAACGAAATTTTTAAGGAGAAAGTGACATGAACCCAAGGCGGTAAAAAATTCCTTTCTTCAAGAATTAGGGTTTCTTCAATCTTTCTATCAAGAAAGAATGAATCTTGCACAATAAAGGAAGGATCTTTTTAGGGTTTTTTGTATAGGTAAATAAAACTAAGAAAAAAAATAAAGGATATGGATGAAATCGTAATTCAAAATACAAATCACAAAGATAAACTAGATCGCAATAAGAATCATAATTCGATATGACTCACGAATTACAAAACGAATCACTTGTCAAAAGAATCTATCATTCTACCAACACAAATAAATAAAGGAAATCACTCTCTCAACATTAATAAAACAATTGCACTGATTTGCAATTACAAGTTTTTGTCACAAGAACTCACAAAAGCTCTCACAAAGGAGGAGTCTTTCTCAAAGTAAATAATATATAAAAATCCCTCAATTCTATAACAAAAGACCTATATATAATCATAACAAAGGAATATGAAAAGACTCAAAGAAACATCAGTTCGTAACTTTGAATGTTGGCGGCCTATAATACTCAACGTTGGCAATATAAGCTTTGATGTTTAAAATTTTCATTCTGTGTACATCAAACGCTGTGTAAAGGCCAGCAGTGCATCCTGGGTACGCTGGCGGCGTGGGGTTCCAAGGCTAGTAACGTAAACGCTCTTACAGCTCCAGTAACTTTTGATAACTTCTTCTCTTCCATGTTTTAGCCACTTGATCCAATTCATCTTCCCATTTAAGCTTCGATACTCCATTATTAAATCAATTTAGTCCAAAATCCTTTGAAGCTTGGTCCTTTCTCATCATTCTCCCCTTCTTAAAAAAAAATTCAACCTCGAATCTTGACATTAAATTGAGGTGAAACATCACATGAAACATGCTGAATCTCCTTGAACTTTTGAGGCGGTTTCTTTCTTGTCTTGGAAGACCTGTAAGGAAACAAAGATAAATTCCTTTGACCCTTAGTCCGAACATGTTCAAGTCTCTCTTGTTGAGCTTCATCCAAGGTCATTAGAAGCAATAGAAAAATATGTCCATCTTTTTAAATCTTGTATGTATTCTGATATCAAAACACGTCCTATGATATCCATGATGGATATCAGAGGACGTCATCAAGGGAGATCAATGCATTTCAAAGAGTATAGAGGCTTCAAATACAATATGGAAAATCAAGGAATAAACAAACAAATTCAAAACCAAAGCGAAGAAATGAAAATCGGAAGTCTGCAGCTGTATACCGATAACATAGGCTGCCAACCTTCATATCTACATCACTGGCATATGGGACATAATCTGCCGGCGTACACTCGGTGTTAAAGTGAACAGAAGCAAAATCCTTAAAGTCGATCACAAGGCTGCCAACCTTCCTGTGATAAAATTGTGGTCTTTATTTTGTGTCCTTTTGTCTTCCTTTGTTTTTATTATATAAGTGTCTTTTACTTTGTTTTATAAGAAAACCTTTTTATGATATTTCCCTTGTGAAAATCTTCTCTTTTGTGGGAGTTTTGAGAGTTCTTCTGATAAGAACTTGTATTGCATCTACTGTAATAGTTTATGAATATTAAGAGTTTTCATTCCTTTATTCATGCCCGTTAATTGAATCATTGATTCTCTTAATGCTATGATTGGATTTGTAATTCGTGGAGTCTATCGGATTACAATTCTCATTACAATCTAGTTTGATTTTGTGATTCATGTGTTATATCGAATTACAATTTCATCTATATCTTTACATTTTCTTAGTTTTATTTGTGGAAAATCCTAAAAATATTGAAGAACCCTAAATCTCGAAGGAAAGAATTTCTAGCCGCCTTGGATTCATATCAGAAATTCTTAGAGAGAGTCCATAAGTATTTTCTTAGTGATATTTCTGAGTGTTTAAATTCTACAAGAGTATCCTTGTAGTAGCTGTAGCAAATTTTCTCAACCATTGTAATATAACTCCGTTATCTCAATTAAAGCTTATGTAAGTTTCTCTTAAGCATGTCCAGCTACTTTTCTTTTTAAGGTATAAAGATAACTATGCTCTAAAACCTTACCAGGTCTTTATATCATATGATAAGGTTTTATAGCATGGGTAAACAGATTAAGGCACCATACTTGGTAATAAAAATCTGATTTCTTTAGGGATTATACCAAAAAGGCCTGCTTAAAACCCTTTGATAAGGTTGTTTAAGGTAAAGATTGTCGTGTTTTAGCCTTGTAAGTTGTGGCGTAGATATAAGGTGCATTTAAAAAAAAAAAAAAAAACATTTCTCCACTGATTAACTATCTTTGCTTTAATTGTTTACCCCTGCCATGAAGTCTTTTCCCTTGGTACAAAGATCCTCCTTTTGGTATCAAAGCTATGTTATCTTTATACCCTAAAACTTTGATCAATAGTGTCACTTTATATCCAGCTTTTATGATATCTTTTAATATTTAGTTTTCATATTTTGTCCAGCTTTATTAATATTGTTTGATACTTTGTTTTATATTCTATCTTACTATTATTGTTTTATATTGTTGTTTAACATACCAGTTATCTTTATTGTCCCTTTATTATCTTTACTATTGTCATCTGATTATCCGGTTGTTTATATGTCTTTAATTAGTATAAAATATTTAAAAGGAAGACTTAAGGTACTTATGGTAACTTGTTATGATTATTTAACTTATATTTTACGAATCTTATGCATATATGTATGTTATAGAAGAAACATATTCTATTGAGGAGGTCTTAAATAATATATTTGATTATGAATGGGTTATATGAATGTTATTTATTAAAGAATATATAAAAGAACAAGGAAAGGAGATAAAAAGGTTAAAAAATATTATAAAGAGAACAAAGAGCTACATAGAACGGCTAGAAAGTCTTTTGGAGTTACGTTTTGAAAATCCAACTCCAAAGACTAGGAATTTTATAAGTATCCCACAAAAGACAAGGATATATAGTAATTTGAATAATAACTATGAATTTATTCAAAAATAAGGAACAAGTTTGTGAAAATAATATAATAAGGTTCACAGGATGATATGGCTTTAAATTTTATGTTTATTTGATATCTTTTCATAATAAGTATAATTACAAAATATTAGATATCATGGTTAATATAATAGATTTGTTAATATATCCTAGAAAATATTTGATGTTTGAAGATTATGACACTTAGATACATAGAGTACATCAAAAGGTATAAGACAACAATTGAAGGATAAAAATGTGTAGAATACATAACAAGAGACATAGAAAGGTTGGAAAAAGAAAAAGAAGAAGATAAAAGAACAAATAAAAAGAACCATATACCTAGGTGACTTCAGAAGTTCTGCACAAATAAGACATAGGCACATAGAGGAAGTAATCACTACAAGAAATAGGGAAAGGAATTATTATGAAGGATTAATAAACAGTAAGATGGTATAATGCATGATTATGTTAAGTATATAAAAGATAAGAGATTGAGAATAAAAAGGTTAAATAAATATATTAAAGATAGAGAAAAGGAATTAGACTATTGGAAGATAGATATAAGAAGGATTGAAAAGACATTAGAAAGGGGAAATATCAAATAGAATATGAAGAAAAGGGACTTTTGAAGAATCATAAAATGACTCTTTGGATAGTAGACCAAATAGAAAAGGATATAGAAAGGATAAGCCAAAGGATAAATTATTATAAAGATTTAGCAACAAGTATGACGAGATGAGTAAAAGTTTTGACAGAATCAAAGGTTGAAGGCTATATCCGAGAATTAGGTTTAGAAATAGAATCAAATCTTGTAGATTTAAATGAAAAGATTAAGGAAGCAGGGGGGGAGTTTATACACATCCACCAGTTTCTAGCAAAGGATAGGTTATATATTTATCTCAAGGAAGGTTTTGAAAAGTACCTTATGGATTTAAAGAATAAAGGAAACATGAATGGATTAGGAAAGCAGATGAGTCAGATTAGCTTAATCGATCCTTGCATACTTCCTTGTACTAAACTTCATGATTAGAAATTTGATTAGTTAAATTTAGAAATTACGGAGCATAATAGGATACAAGTAAGAGACAACAGTTTTCTTATCTCTGTTATTTTAAGCATTCACCAAATTTGTTACATTCAGATCAGAAGCAGTTAAATAGCATCGTAGATTTAATTATATCTTTTAGTAAAATTGTTCATAAAGATTTAGACACTTAAAAGGCTCATAACCATCTAGAAGAATGGATGATAAAGAAAGATAAACAAATAAAGGAGGTAATAGAAAAGATAGATTATATAAAGCAGACACAGGATGATAGAGAAAGGTAATTAAAGCAATTAAAGCATACAAAGGCTATTAGGCAAGAGGATGAAGCAAGAGATAATCAACACGTACTGATAAAGGAGTTAAGAAAGGAAGCTAAAAGATTAGCTGAATTAGGAAAAAGTATAGAAAAAATGGTACAAGAAATAAAAAGGACATTCTTAAGATGACAAGTCGTAGTGGTCTAGATGCAAATGAAAGACTATATATTTGCCTAAGAAGATACAAGAGAATTTGCACAACCACATATAGGGTCTTATGGAAATTTGGGACCAATAAATGATAACATAAGGGCAACTATTAGACAAAATAATACAATTATAGCATTATTAATTAGGCTTCATCAGAAGGTCAAAAAAATTTAAATCATAAGATAGAAGAAGTTTTGAAAGGAAAAGGGATAGAAGGAAATAGTTATAATCACCAAAAGGAATTAGATGAAATAATAAATAGGTTAGAAAGATTACCAATTGAAAGGAAAATAAAGAAACCCCAAGCTTATTTTATGCAAAGGAGAGTGGAACTGTCTTTCAAAATGAACATTAACATGTTTCAAAAACCATAAGAAAGTATGGTTATAGAAGAAAGTGAAGAAATGAATGATAAGCAAGGAAATAAGTATAACAAGAAAGATAATGCAAGGTTTTTGGATAAGCTCAAACCATTCACAGGAGAATCACATATTTTACAATCCTCAAGATCCAGTACAAGTTCAATAGAAACAATCCCCAGAGTAGGAATATTTGATGGGATAAATATTGGAAGAAGAAGATAGAGAGATCATATGATACATTTAGAAGAAGCAGTAGACATAGATAAGGATGTGAATATTTATTTAAATCATGCTATTACTCTTTTAAATCCTAGAAGATTATACCAAGAAGGAATATTAAGTTGGAGAATAGGATTGTTTAGGTCAAATAGAGAAGAAAGAATTTCAGTCACAATAAAACCATTAAATACAAGATTAGTCACAAAAGATTCTTTAAGACAACTGAAAAGGTCAAGCAAAAATTTGGTCTATCTTGGACAAATGGTCATAGGAATTAGAGGACAAACAAGAGAAAAGCTAGGAGGAAAGGTTTTGGTATTATTATTAGATAAGTCATGGAAATGTGATAATAAGAAAGGCTATCTTTGCAAATATAAAAATTAGATGTGAATAGTGGAAAAGGATTATTTCATTGTGCACTTAATTTTATGGTATCTATAAATAATCTTACTAATATTGAAATAGGACTTCAAAGTAAAGGATATAAGGATCGCATAGGTGAAAACTTGCTTATAGATATTGGTTTTATTTGTAAAATAACAAATAATAGTAAAATATCCTATAAGCTTGATATAAAAGGAATTATTGATGTAATGGCAACAAAAGGAATAAAAATGATAGAACATATGGAAATAGACTCATGTCCTTTAGAAGGAGAAGAATGGAATGTAAATAGAAATATGACAAGGGAAACACAAGAAGTTCCTGCAAGAAACTTGATGTTCCTAAAATCCAGATGGCACATATTCTTTGAGGATTAGATCATATGAAGACATACCATAAACCATAGACGAAGAGGATGATGTGTCAAATAAATTTAACCAAACCTTAGAAGAAAGGCTAAAAATAAGAATGATAAATGTGTTAGAATAAATAGACATTTTAAGATGGAAAGGGGAAAGGACTTCAACTTCTTGTTGTGTTGATGACACAATTAAGAAGATATCTTGAGGTTAGATATAATTCTAATGCACAAGAGACAAAGGCTAATCAATGAAATTTTAGAAAGGAAGAAGATGATACAAATGAAGAAGAATCGTTAAGACCAATTCAATATTAGGAAGATAGTTTTTTGATAGGACATGGAGAGGATCCTATTCTTAATGAAGTATGGTTAGAAGAGAAAGGAATTTTAGGATAAATGCAAGGAGTAAAGTTTAAAAAGAAAATAGAACAAGGAGATGTTTATTGTTTTAAGAATTATTGTTTTGAAGGAGAAAATAAAGATGAAGAAATCTTGTTAGAATTGGTAGATGAAGTTATGCAAATAGAGATTTTAAGATAAGACAAGATTTTGAGCTAGAAATATATTCACAAGATGATATTAAGACTATAAGAGAACAAACCCATGTGTCTAAAAATGCTATGATGGATAACCATGAAGATACAGGGTCAAATGCACGTCTCTCCATAGTAACACATAGAGATCATGATATGTGGGAAGGAATCCCAAGCTGAATACCTTACACTTAATATGTTGAAAGGGAACCAGGAGATAATGCATAAAGGAAAAAGGATGCCATTTGAAACCTTAGATAAAAAGAATTTGATAGATAATGGAAGAATATTGAATATAAGTGCACATGATCCGCAAGGATGGGGACCTTTAGTTGATAATTGAACATAAATGGTTGTCAGAGCATGGAGAGACTATCCCTTGATAGAAGATATAGATCAGATGTACATATATTTGAAATCATTTTTAAGAGAAATTGCAAGACCAATGTGGGAATCTTATAGATGAATTTTCCACAACATGTTGCCACAGATAAAGCTTTAGGGGCAAATCCTTATAATTTTTGTAATAGGATAAGAGTAGTATTAATAAGAGAAGCACCACAAGTTGGTGGGTATGATCAACAAAGGGATGCCATAAGAAACTTAGAACAAATACAAATAAAATATTGGTATTTTTTTAAAAAGTACATACAGGAATTTTTCTATAATTGCACCATTGCTAGATGCTATTATGAATTGTTGAAAGCAAACATGTTGTTTCTAAAGTTACCAAGACCATTAAGAGTAGAAGTGTATAAAGAGTGGAAAGAAAAGGTTGAACTAACTCTAGCATAAGAGTTAAAAAACTTAGCAACAAGGATAAAGTTTTCAGTAGACAAATTATAGAAAAATATACAGCATTACAAATAAACAAGCAATTAAAAGGAGAAAATTACAATTTTCGTCAAACCATTTTTACTCCATAAATGTATAGAGCAAGAGAAAGACATAAAAGGGGGCCAAAACCAAAGCATAAGCGTAAAAAGAAATACTTTGCAAAAAGATGCAAAGCAAGAAAGCCATGGTTAAAGCAGAATAGACATGTGAGAAAGTATAATAAAAAAAAGGTCCACAAAAACAAATTAAGGTGTTATACTTGTAACGAGGAAGGACATATGGCCAAGGCATGTTCTAAAAGGTATAATAGTAATACTATGGCAAGTATTTTAGTAGAATGTATGAATAAAGATATATTAGCAATAGATGAAAGACATGCGTGATAACAATCTATAGTATAGTATCAATAATAGATCCACTGCAAGTAGTGATAGAAGAATATGATAGTGAGGATGAAAATGATATCATAAGAATTTTCTTGAATCAAAATTATCATAATCCTTACAAAGAATAAATAAGGATAAAGTACCAAGATGAAAAGATTGAATTATTAAATAGGACGTCACAAGATATAGGAAATACAATGATGAACACAGAAGAAAGGGAAAACTATAGGGATAATTGGATTCGAGAAAGTGGTTCAGAAGATCATCCATGTAAATTTTGTTATGGATATCTGATAACCAAACTTAGATATCAGTGCAAAAGTTGATGGTAGAATCCTATAAGATGTGCCTAGAACAAAGGAATGAAATATTTCAGTTCAATGAAAGGTTTACAATTAGAAACTAGGAGAAAGGATAATGAGGATATATAATAAGATAGACATAATAGATTATTGCAAAGGCATAATAAAAAGGATGAAAAGAATTGTGATTGTCAAAAATTAGGAAAATGTTAAGAAAGGGAAAATAGTAAAATAAGAATAGAATAAAATCCAAAGGAATTAGAAAAATTAAAAGAGTTCTTAAAAGAAGAAATTGAGTGGAAAGAAATAACATTAAATAAAGGAAAATGATAAAATTGGAAAAGGTATACATGATTTTAGAGAAGTCATGTTTAGAAACAGGTTATCCAGATATTGACCAAATCATTAACAGCTTAGAAAAGGAAGAAATTTTTAGAGAAAATGCAACAATGTTTTGGAAACGAAATAAGATAATATGTAAATTAGGTATAAATCCTAATTTAAGGATTTATATTCGGACAATAGAATGTGATAATTTATATTGGTAAGATTTTGAAATGCCCATAAAAGAATTGTTAAAATTAGGAGTTACAAAAAGGTCAAACAATCAACATAAGCATCCTGTATTATTATTAGAAAAAGGAGTGAGACAGCAAGAGAAAAATCAAGAATGGTGATAGATTTTAGAAAATTAAATCATAACATAAGGGATGATTCTTACAATCTTCCTAATAGAACTAAATTGGTCAATAAAATACAAAATTGTTATAATATTGGGCAAAATTGATTGTAAGTCAGGATTTTGGCAGGTAAAAATGGATGAAAAGTCACAACCACAGATTGCGTTCATCTATCCATAGGGACATTTTTAATGGAAAGTTATGCCATTTAGCTTAAAGAATGCACCTTCAATTTTTCAAAAAAAGATGGATATAGCTTTCCAAAACTTAAAGGATTCTACTGCAATATATGTAGATGATATTCTAGTGTTTTTTAGAATTGGACATGAACATATAGGACATTTAAAGATGGTCCTATCAAAATTTCAAAAACAAGGAATAGTGGTAAGTACTAAAAAGGCATAATTTTTCATAAAGAACATTGAATTTTTAGGGGTAGAAATAGGAGAAGGAAAATTTTAGCTTCAAGAACAGATTGTTAAAAAGGTATTAGAATTTCTGGAATAAATGAACAAAAAGCAATTACAAGCATTTTTAGGTTTGTTAAATTATGCAAGACTTGTTATTAAGGACCTAAATTCATTAGTATGACCTTTTTATATTAAAATTTATGGTTTTAAAGGTTTGTCTTAAGAAGACATAAAACAAATAAGAAAAATAAAAGAACAGGTCAAAAAATTATCAAAGTTGAGATTACCCTTAAACACAGATTTCCTGATCGTTGAAGATGACGGATGTGATTTAAGATGGGGAGAAATTTTATTAAGGAAACCCCATAAATATGTTAAAAAGAAATCTAAAGAAATTTGTAAGTACACAAGTGAAAACTTCAAAGAAATGAACTTACCAAGCATAGATAGAGATATTATGGCTATAGTAAATTGTTTAGATGTAATCATAAAACAAAAACATAGGAAGTAATAAAATGAATAGGAGAAGATGGTTAAAGTTCAAATATGAAGTCATAAACCAAGGATATAAGGTAGAATTTGAACATATAAAAGGAAAATATTATACAGCAATAGATGAATTATCTCACTTGCTAATATAATTGATTTTCTTCTCAGGAAAATGGAATTTCAAAGAAATAAAGGCTACAAAGGAGGCTTTCTTTTTCTCAAAGCACACAAGGATCGAGCAGTGCTAGATCAATTGTTTCATTTCAAGGAAATATCCTTGATACACCACCTTCACTTTCCAACCACTAAGACCAAAAATAGAACATGAAACAAGGTTAGCTAAACTTGTCCAAGGACCACAAGTCATGGTTGGTGACATAGCTTTACCTATCTAGCCAAAAAACCACCCAAAAAAGTCTTAACCATCACTCAGTCTCTTGATCAAAGATGAAACAAAGCTATTCATAACCACAAAAGACAAATTCAAATACATAGTTTGTTATGCCTTATCCAGATATTTAAGCCAAATTGAAATAGAAAAAGGATCACAAACGATATTCCCAATTCTTCTTCAAGTCAACAAGATGGCACTAAAGCCCAACCAAAAAGAAAGTTCCTGATGTATGGAGTAGCTAGAGGATATACTCTAGGAATATTTCACCATTGGCCTGATATGATTTCCCAAACTGTTGATTATCTTGATCCCTCTTAGAGAGGAATTAATGATTTAAACACTACAATAAGCTAAGTCAAGCAAATATCAAAAGAGGAAAATACTTACATTGATCCAATATTTCATAAAGAATTATATGCAAATACAGGATTTGCACATTTAGAATCTGGCAGAACAACAAAGTAAATTTTCTATCTTAGAAATAAAAAGTCCACTTAAAAAGAGGACAATAGAAAGTACAAAGGAACAAAAGGCAAGCTTTAAAGAAGCATATCCTCTACAAAGTTCCAAAAGGGGAAGAACAAATGACGAAAAATATGAAATCACAAGGTCATTCTTATTTTTCAAAGGAAATGAATTCATCTTTAAGTTACCACCAAAGGCAAAGGGACTTATCAAAAAATATGCTAGAAGCAATTTTTCGAAACCCTTTATCCTTCTTCGAGAAATGGTAGAAAAAGAACATGTTCGTCTTGATGGGGTAGGATTTACAACAATGGTAAAGTCAAAGAACACCTAAATCTTCCATGTCTATCTTGCATTAATAAAAGCTCAGAGGTTGAGATCACAAAGAATTATAATGATAGGTACTATTGTCCAGCCCATGTTAAATACCATATACATAAGGCCATCATTAATCTAAATTATTTTAAAGAATTTTATATAAAGGATCAAAATTACACTTTGGCAACTTTGATGGATTATGGGCTAGTAACTGAAATTGTGGGAACCTATCCACAATTCATGGCACAACCAATGTGAGAGTTGTTTCATGAAGCAATTTCTACTTTGTGAGAAATTGAGTGGGAACACGAAGAACATGATATTCTTGTCAATTATCATGTTTCTTCTGAAACCATACCTTCAGAATGGATGGATTATCAAATTATCAAGCAAGACCTACATTAACATGGATGTGGATAAAGCCAATAAAAGGGGATTATTCCATAACACAAAAGATATACAAGATGGAATCAATTCATGATTTAGAAACATAATGGACAACTTATGCTGCATATAAGATGAACATGGACATTCCAGAAGATTCTGATTTTTCACCTTATTGCTTCCACAAAAAAAAAAGTTTATTTTTGCTAAACAAAAGGGCATAATCTGGCCAAAATACAAAACCATATTAAATAAACTTGGTCAACTTCTTAAAGAGGAAGATTGTCAAGACAAGGAAAATAGTCTAAGCCTACATGACATAGAAATGGAAGGAATTGAGGACTACATACCAAAAGAAAGCAACTAGTATGAAGAATAAAATGAAAAAAAAAAAAAGGAATGCAAAAGGAGGAGATAAGAGCAAAAGTTTGATAGCGAATAAAAGGAATATGAAAGAATACATAGGTTTTGACAAAGTTAAAAAACAAACAAAAGAAAAAAGGAGACAGAAAACAAAAAGCAAGGAAAAGAGGGCACAGGAATCCCAGAAGACAGAAGAAAAAAGAATCATGGAACCTACTGTAATAGTAGCTTACTATAGCACTTTTACTATTTTGTAAATTTTTTATAAAAGGCAAGCAGATTATGAGTTCTGAGAAGCAAAAGTTTTTGGGAGAAAGTCCTAGAGAGAGTCGTTAAGTATTTTTGAGTGATATTTCTAAGTGTTTAAATTCTACAAGAGTGTCCATGTAATAACTGTAGCAAATTTCCTCGATCATTGTAATATAACTTGGCTATCCTCAATTAAAGCTTTTGTAAGTTTCACTTAAGCATGTCCGACTAGTTTTCTTTTTAAGGTATAAAGGTAACCATGCTCTAAAATCTTACCAGGTCTTTGTATCATATGATAAGGTTTTATGGCATGAGTAAATAGATTAAGGGACCATACTTGGTAGTAAAGCTCTGGTTTCTTTGGGGATTATACCAAAAGGGCCTGCCTAAAAACCCTTTGATAAGGTTGTCTAAAGCAGAGGTTGCTGTATTTTAACCTTGTAAGTTGTGGCGTGAGTATGAGGTACATTTTCTAAAGAAAATATTGTTTTACTGATTAACTATCTTCGTTTTAATTATTTACCCTTGCCATGAAGTCTTTTCTAGTGGCACAAAGGTTCTCTTTTTGAATGTTTGTCCTTAACCATCTGACGCTTTTCGACTACCAAGGCACCTTACAAGGTTATAACCTTTTTCTCTAAAGCCTTGACCTTGTTTTCTGCTTCATTGACCCCCAATCTCCAACTTTTACTGCAATATGAAAGCTAACCCAATGCTCCTTACATTTGTCATACTAACGACAAAGTAAATAATTGAGATCAAAAGATGGACCTACCTCAACGGACATCATTATACAATTGAAGGTCTTGACCTTCTTCTCCATCAGTTCCTTCCCCAACACTTCGCTATGGGTCTGAGCTCGAAAAATCCTTTCTCCAATAGATTTCCTCTCTTGGTGCTTGCTATCCCTGACATCCTCACGGACAACCTACTCAAGTTACTCTCTCACCTCAGGTTTCTCCCATTTAATGATCTCTACCGCTCAAGTACTTTACTTATAGGGCATGCTCTTATCTGACTTCCCCTTTTAAAACATCTTAAGCCTCTTTCTTTCTAACATCACTTGCAAGTAAAGTAAAGAAAAAAGAAGGTTTGGTAACAACAACGTCCAAGCTAGGGTTGGGTAAAAAAACCAATCGAACCAAACAATCTGTGACCGAACCAAACCAAACTGAAAATATGATTTTTTTTTTTTTAACAATTTGGTTTTAAAATTTTTCAATCGGAACCAATCCGTAAATTTATGGTTTGGTTTCAAAGGTAAACCAAATCAATCCGTAAGATCGAACAAAACCGTTTTAGAAAAATATAACAATATTTTAATTATAGATAGTTTTTTTTATGATGATTGATTAAATGTCATATATGTTCATATGATTTCATTTGATATTTATTATTTGATGAATATTGATTAAAATCAACTTATTCATTTTAAAATTTGTTTTTTAGGCTCGTGATATATATTTTTTTATTGATGATGAACTATTGTTTTTTTTAATAATTTTTAACTTTATAAAATATTAAATCTATTTATTTAGTTACAAACTCTTATTATGTATTAATTGTTTAATGTATTTTGTTACCAGATCATTTTATTCCTTGATGAAATTTGTTGATAGATGATTTTTTATTTTGGCCAAATTTAGTGGTAGATGATTGACTTGATAGTTCTATTGAAATTTATAAATTATGACTTACTATATATTGATTTGTGAATGTATTTTATTCGTGAGTAGCTATTTTATATAAAACTATAGATTAAAAGTATAATAAATTTATAAAGTATTTTATCGTGGTTTATAATATAAACTTTGTAAAGTGATATAAATATTTAAGTATCTACACAAATGTAAAAAAACTAGAACAAAGAAAATTTTTAGTTAGAATTTTGATTTAATCTGTAATCTAAATCGAACCAAATCGTTATTTAATAGTTTAGAAAATTTTTAATCTGAACCAAATCGTTACATAATGGTTTGGTTTAGGATGAAAAAAAATACAAACCATAAATTAGGGTTTTGTTTGATTTTAAGAAAAAACCGAACCAAACCGATCGGTGCCTACCCCTAGTCCAAACAACAGTGAGAGCATACCCCTAGGGCACTCCTAACCATCACCCCTAAGAAACTGGTTTTCCATTCACAAAGCCCATATTGAAAATCAGTTAAGCCCAATAACAGTAGTCATTTTGTTTTTTGGCATTGATTTCCTATCTTTGAAATAAGATCGAGGGATAAAACATGAACCCATTCAAGATGGAAGTTAACAACATTCGTCGCATTAAGAGGCACAAAACCAAGTTTGGTTCACCACCCCAGAAACCTTAATAATTTGATTGTGGTCTCCTCATCATTTAGGCCTTGTTCATTTAACTCATTCAGCTTAGATAGATTCACTCAACAAGTGTAGAATGAAGATGATTTTGATGCAAGTCGATAGGTAAATTAATATTGAATATGCAAGAACATATATAATATATAGTGCTAGAATAATACATGATTTTTAATTCGATTTGTTAATTACATGCAATGATTATGTTAATTTGGTTAAATAATTATTGATTTGGTTTAAAGCAATAATATGATGAAAATATATGATTAATATATTGATTGATATTGATTTAATGATGGAATTTATAATTGCATGTATATCTATACTATTAAAGCAAAAGCACATGCTTTAGTATCTTTAGTGTAAATATTTTTAGAGTAAATGTTTTTAATATAATGTTTTTACCATATGGGCATAAAATATTTTGGTATCCCTATAATCATGAGATTAAATAAGATTTGAATAGAATTAAATATGGGTTGAATAGAATTAAATAAGGGTTAAATAAACATATTCTTTTCTTTTTTTAGTATATGGACATAAAATATTTTTGTATCATTAAAATCATGAAATTAAATCGGAGTTGAATAGACATGTATCTTTATATATCGATCGAAAGCTCTTATACCATATTCAACAATGTTCCGCCATGTTTTCTCTAGAAAAAATTAATAATGTTCCCACATATATGATGATGGCCTGAGATTCAACATGAATTGCTTAAAGGACAATCACCACAAGAAATCAACTCTATGTAGCACTATCACAAGGAGTATCGATGGCATCAACAAAAGTTTTAGTTAATAAAGGGAATTCACCTAGGGTGTGTGGGACATACATGAGGAATGTTGTATACAAAAATATATTGTTGTCTTGAAGGTATTTTTATTACCAACATGTTATGTTACATTTTCACATATTGAGAGTATTACTAGATATACATATATTACATCGGAATGATCACTAACTATTTACTACTCTTTATATAGGTTCCAAATCAAATTAGTCAATATTCTAAAAAGTTATTGTTTTATTTGCACATGCATCGCAGGTGCGTCGTCTACTTGTAACACACATACACACACACACATGCTTAATGTTGTAAAAGAATATATAATGTATTTGTAATATAGAATACGTTTGGTTCATAATGTAAGAGTTGAAATTGGTTTATATTTGAGTCTAAGTTTTTGGCAATTTTCTGGAAAACAGTTCGAATGTTTATGAAGATCGCCGAGCCTTCAACCTCAAATTCAATTCATTATGAAAGTTTAAGCTATATTTTAAATTCAAGCTAAATTCAACTTAAAATGTGCTTTTTATTAATTTTTGAATTTAGATTGTTCTTGAAATTTATAACTCATAGGTTAACATGCAATCCACATGAAATCAATATCATAAAAATTAAATTTCATATTTGGAGTTAAATATGAAATAACAAGTGGTGTAGTTCATGTGAAACAAATTAGTTCATAATTAAACCAATTGCAAGCACGATTCAAGGGGCTAGTTTTCTATAATTTCTTCACCCTTTTGACCAATTCATTCTCAATAAAATTTAATTAAATAGATTTAACTAAATAAATTAAAAAAACAGAGAGACAAAAAAACTTCAACCTATTAGAAATTAAATCAATTCAATAAATAGTATATAAACCGGTTTTCACCTAAACCCTTAAAATCAGTTTGAGAAATAAAACTTAATAATGAATTAGACTTGTGATTATTAGCAATAGATTTTATTTAAGTATAAATTTAGTGAATAATTAATCAAATGGATTTAATAAAAAATTGGTTTAAGGATTAATAAAGTAATTTAAGGATAATTAACCAATTAATCTAAAATAACTTCGTTAATTGAATTGAAATAAAAAAAGTTAATAAAAGTTTTGTCTTTTTCTTTCTTTAGTTCTGTATTCTCGTGACATCAATCTTCAGCGAACAATTATTTTCCATAACGATGTCCAAGTATGTAGTGAGTTAAAGATAGCTTCATAACTTATTGTTGTTTGTGCTTATGTTGTTTAATCCGGTCCAATGAGCTACAATCATGTGTGGTGATGCTAATACAGTGGTTAAGCGCTTAGGTTACCATTGGTAGTTTGGCAGGTAGCTGATAGAGTAAACTGTATCGGGGTAACATTTTTTCATATTGGATAAAAGTTGTAATAAATAGTCTAATAATGAGTTATTTTACACTACTTATTCACAATGTACTAGTATGGATAAATATAAGTAACAACTTACTTAGATGTTCCAATAAGGGATATAGGCATCTGAACTGCCTATATCAATCCCCGAGCAATTGCTGCACATCAAGACCCTTAAATTGGCAGATTCTCTCAACATATTGTTAGAGTGTGAGTATTCCATTATTGTTTTTCTACTCTTAAATTAAATATCTATATTGTTGGTTGTTGCATTTGCATTTAGAATAGGTTGTGTCACCATAATCGTGTGTTGTTGTATACTAGGTTTCAGCCCACTCCCTTCTTTTTCAAGTGAAGATGATGGTTCTTATATGGAATGCAAGATTACATGGAGTATAGGTTAGACATTAGTGAGAGACTAGATAAGCTCTACATTTAGATGTCCTTATTAATATTTTGTATTTTTTTAAGAGCTTGATATCTATATTATGAGGATTCTTATGTACTGATGGGGGAACAATTCTAATGAATATAAAATTTGGTACTATTGTTTAGGCAACTTGAGTAAGGATTTACTAATTTGAAAGGGACAATATCACAAATAGTATCTTAACTTTACCTAAATATTCAATTAACTATTTACTACTTCATTCAACTTTTCACAAATGCATGAACTACCTAAATTAACTTCATTAACACCGTTAGCTGACATGGCACTTCCAACCTATACAAACATGCCACGTGTCAGTTAATGTGGAAATTTATCATTTTTTATAATAATATAAATTATCTTATTTTTATTTTTGTAACTAGATCATGTTAACTACAACTATATCAACTCAACCATTATTATTATTAACTTTCTACAATTAAGACAGATTACTGTTACCTTGATCTAATGGGCTCAACATATAAGCTTGTAAACTAAATGCACCAAATCCATACATTATTATGATATTACTCACTTCGTTAAGCAAATCTTGATTTTCATTTTATATACAAGATAATGTTTTAAGGAAATTTTCATGTGGGATAATAATCTACACAAAATGAACCCTCATCATATAATACAAACCTCCCACTTTTTGCTTTCATATACACTGGTTTTATGTCACATATAATATTCCTTTGTTCATGTGTCAAAACACAGCAGATATTTAAAAGAAAAGAAAAAATCTAGTTGATATCATTTTGAGATACACGAAGTCTAATCCTCCTATTACTATATCTAAAATTGTGTAAGGCTTCCTTCCTGTTTGCAATATACCACTCTCCCTTGCGGGTTCATATGTGTAGTAGCGCCAAGGAGGGACTTATCTGGACCAAGAAGGAAATGACATTCTGACCAAATTTCTTCATCTAGTTCAAATCAGATCTCGATCAAATTTTTTAGTTGCAATGAAATATTCATGCTACCCCAACATCATTCATGCCTCTTCCTTTGCAATTCTGTTGCCTCTGAAACATCAAGCTCATTGACTATGACTCATGGATATGACAGTTCTTTATAAATCATTGCTACAGTTGACTTTTGGTCCAAAATGGTCATAGATTCTCGAGCCACCATGGTTTTGGGTTACTATGCTTTGCAATTCTGCTCATTTGATCACTTGTTTTAGTTCTTTCATGTCAAACATCCATGCTCTATTTCAAGAGTACAAAAATAGAGCAATAAAGCATGGATCTCTAACATGAGGAATGGAGGTAGCATGATAAGAAAGGGGAAATGGGAGGTGGCTAGCTAATATGATGCCTGCGAGTCTAATATTCCAATAGTTTGCACCGAGTTGTTGAACAACAAACTAATGCCCATTCAATAGCTTAAAGCAAACGAAATTAATGATAATGTTTTGCAGGTTTATTAGGTTCTCTAAATTATCTAAACTGATAAAAATTAAAACAATAATGATTGTACTTTGTGATTCTATTCTTTGTAGCTTGGTGTAAATGATTTGCTAGTTTGTTAGCTTCTCGAAAAACATCTGGACTTGGAGGTGAAAATTTGTTCCGTTGCTCTTCCAATTCTCTGTAATTATAAAAACTCTTTCATCTAAGCTTGCATGAATCATTAGAGTTGATTACATGGAATTAAAAATATATATATATTTGAAAGGAATCACAAAAATTTGATTTCAGGTGGTTGGGCTCTATGCTTCACACGGAACATAAACACATTGTTCCTGCTTTCTTTTTGCTTGCCGTTTGAATGATATATATGGAGTCTAGAAAACATGTTGTCTCACATGGTTAATTTCCTAATATGTATTATCAAGTCTTCTATATAATATGCAACTGGTTAGTCCATGATTGTAATGAAATTTGTAATGATGTAAGTTTGGGCTTGATGTGATGTGTTGGCTTTAAGGTATTTAACTTGATTGGGTTTGTTATGCAGTGAAAGTATAATGCTTAAATGTTATACGTAGCGTTACTATTAGTACTCTAACAAGTTGTGCATATTTACATAGCCTATTGCTAATATATGGCTTAGCAAAATCAATGAATTGAACAAAAAAAATTGGATCTGTACAGAATTCTAATAAAAAAATTGACATTATATAGTATGACAACCATTAAATATATTGTTAAATTATACAAATAAACTTCAAACATATATAAATATATATTTTATATGTACGTATATGTAAATGTAGACTTTATATATTTCAAAAAAGTGGGTGCCATATAATTTCAAACCTTTTCATGGGATGTTCATGTAATTTACCTTAAAATATTTTATCATTATATTACATTAATGGGATCCTTATTTTTATTAGTTAGTAATCCAGTTGGCATTTATATAATTTATTATGCATGTATTGTTTTATTTTTGTTATCTTTAATTTCCAAACTATATTGAAAGCCATAATTATTATTAACACTTTTTAGCTAGTAACTTGTAATTTTTGGAATAGCCTAATGGAGTTAGATTTTCCAATACTAGCTCCAGTAGTGACATGAAGCAACTTGGGTACCAATCAACGAGTATTTATTATCCATAGAGTTTTTTATGTTTTTTTTAAAGTAATTTTGCTTATAATGATAATTTCTTTTTCTTTTGATACGATTAGCCAGGGATTCATACAAGTTTCTTGTCAACTGGTTTAGAAGGTTTCCTCAATTTAAGTCACATGAGTTCTATATTTCTAAAGAAAGCTTTGCGAGTATGTAGAGAAAACTGTATGATTACTTACCTATCAAATAAAAATTTCATAAATATAAATTATATTAAATAATTATCAAAGTATCTGAAATAAAATAAACCCAAAATAATAAATTAAACTTTATATATATATATATTTTTATGTTGATTTCATGACTAAATTGTTATATTTAAGTTACAATAATTTTAATTGATGACTTGATAAATTATTAGTAATTCAATGTGTAAAGAATTGAATTATATATGTGTTGGTGAAGTTAGGTGATTATAGTAATATATATACACACACACACATGGAATTGTATTGCATTAGAATAATATGATGTGTATTATTTTGTGATAAGTTAGGAGACCTCTTTACATTGGAAAATATTGTAAGAAGCCTAAAGCCATTTTTCAAAAATCAAACTCAAGCCCCCACACACACAACTCAAGCTCATATGTTAGCTTCTATATTCTTCTAAAATGCCTCAAAAGTTAAAAAGCAATATAATATCCACTCTAAAAACAGGCCCAAACCATTGTCTCTCTCTCCCCCACTCCATCATCTTTCCAAAAACCAACAAGCTCAAATTTATCCTTTCAATCTCTTTCAAACTTTACCCCCACAATATCCTAAGTGAAGAATCAAGATAAGGAACAAGTAGGAGTAAGATTTAAGCCAAGAAAATAGAAAGAGAAACTTGATTGATCTTAGTAGCTATAAAGGTAAGTAAAGTTGATTTCTTACATGTTTTGTTTAATTATACTCTTTAGTTGATGTTGATGTTAACTAGGAGTAGAACTTTGATGCTTTAGACAAATTAGTGATATGCTAACATGTATGTTGAACTAGATACGCAAATAAGCATATGTATTTTAGGTGTTTAAAGAAATAAATTTTAAGTATATGATGAATTGATATGTCTATTGGTGTTATTAGTAATAAATGAGTAGGACTTTAGTAATTAGGTTGATAATAGAGTTCAACAAACATGATTGATGAACTTATACTTTTAGGTTAAGATTGTTGTATGTATACATGTGAAATAAACATATAAATACAAGTAACCTTGATGATGTTTGATATTGTGTTTATAAGTTAGTCATAATATGTTCTTAAAAAAAAAAAAAAAGATCCTAATAAGTGTTAGAAGAAACAAGACTGCAAAAATTTTGAACTAAGTATCAAAGGATCAATACCTTGCTCATTATGGGCGTATTTGAGGCCATTACATTCTCGAAATCATATTTTTCTAATGATTACGGTTGTGGCGTAGCCCGTGATCTCCTCTGAGTGCTTTCTAAAATGTGAAACGGCCTTGATCATGACCGTTACGAAAGCCATTATCTCCTCTAATTTCGTTTCCATATGTGCAATAGCCTAGATTACAGTTGTTACCAAGATCGTGATCTTCTCATATGCTTTTTAGAGAATTTTACAAACAATCACAGGCATATTGATTAAAATGGCCTACATCACGGCTGTTATATGGGGCATAATCTCCTATTACGGCATAACAAGGCCATAACAAGCATCACGGCCCAAAATCACAGCCGTAATGGTGCCCATGATATCCATCATGGCCTTTGTCATGAATGTGACAAATCCTTCGGTATTGTTCATATAAAAAATATAAATAAATAAATAATAGATGAATAAATAGTAGAATGTGATATGTATATTTATATATATATGAAGATGAGACTATGAGGTAATGTGAAATTTACTTAAATTTAATGAATATCTAATAACTTAATATTTCATCGTGGACTAACGTATTTTATATGAAACGATTTTTTTTGACAAATTCTCATATCCAGTTGGGTTTGAATACAGGTCTTTTATCTGATAAATCTAATTATACAGGTACGCAGTAACTTATTTGTTGAATGCGGGTTAAGCATTATCTAATCAATTCTAATTAAAGATTGACTCAAAGCCTTGTTTGAATTATTAATGCCTATACCGTTGAATTCGGTCCGGGAAGCGGTAACCCTATTAAGGAGGTTGAAATGATAGTTAGGCGCTTAGGCCACCCCTCTCATGATGCAATAACATTCATATGTGGCTTGGCGAGTAATCGATCAAAAGAACGATATCAGTGTAACATTTGCTTATTCTTAATAGGAAATAATATGATTTAATTCACGTTTATAGGACCAATTGATCTAGGTGATATTATAGATTAAGTTAAGTAAAATTGAGTAATGGCTATGAATCTTAGATGAGATTATTATTTGTAAAGTTATGTGGGAGATACAAGTATTGGGGCTACTTATATCAATCTCCCGAGCAGCTATTGTTACTTAGGACTCAGCATTCCCAAAGATTGCAATCGGAGTTTGAATACTCTAGTGTTGAAATATTTTACTTAAACAAAGATAAATAATTTTATTGTTTCTTTCATTCCATCAATTAAGATTGTGTGCCACCTTGTATTTGTTTGTGTTGGGATGTACTAGGCCACTGGCTCACTTTTTCCTCTACAGGTAATGATAATGATGAATATTACGATGACTCAGGTTATGGTACGGATTGGGAGGCTTTTCTTGATGAATGGGACAATTAGGATGCTGGACTACTCCATAATGTTTTTCTTGGAAGAAAACTTGTATAAAAGCTTAATTGTGAAATGTAATAGTATAGACTACAGCTTGTTCATAAACCTATGTTTTGTTATGTAAAATACCCAAGTTTTCCTATTATGTATATTATGGGTTTGGCTTTGTAACCTTTGAAGTACCATGGATAATGGTGTTATTTTATGTATTTATATAAAATTATCTACTCTTAAAGGAGTAATGTTTGTGAAATTTTGTATAATAATAGGTTGATTAAGCAATGAGCATAAACTCCTCCCTTTCGAACAACCTTACGTATAATATCTTCGTGTAGTTGAGGGCTTGGCATGTAAAATTTTGATATGATACATGTCGAGTCCTTATGGACAAGTTTAAGTTTATTGTGTTAAAAAATAAATAATTTCGATTCAAAAAATAAGATTATTGACTAGTTAATGGAACTGTGCACACCCAAGGAGCTCATAGCTGGAGGACTATGAATATGGATATATAGGTACTTAATTTAATTTTGCAAAATTAAAATATAAATATATATATTGATGTACAGTCCTATTACTAACAAACTCATCAAATCATCAGAACGCTAAAATGTCAACTATGCCTTAAAAATTTGACGGAACAATTTTCTTAATTAACGAAAATTCTGTTAACAAATAATAGATGTTTGGTAATTACTATTATATTGTTCATCTTTAGAAGGAAGTAAAAGGAAACGATATGTTTGGTGATAGTTTGTGTGGTGGAAATATAGATGGCAGAACCCCAGTTACTTCAACGAGGTATACCTTGAGGAAACTGGGATTGAACACTAAGGAAGACTGGACTCCCTTGTACGGCAGCAAAAAGCAGGAAGAAGATGAAATATATATGATATTTTTGTGCTTTATTAGCCCTGAAAGAAATTTTGAAATCCAATTCCATCTACTCATCTACACTTTTAGAAGGGAAGTATTTTATATATTTTTTACGATTACATATATAATTAAAAAAAATCTTGAAGTGACAATGATTATAGCATAGATATGGTTCTGATTAATATCAAAACTGCGTGTACCTGGCTCTATATATGATCTATATATGATCTTATAGAGGTGGCATTAGACATATGCAACAGGTCGGAATCGGCCCAATCCGGATCCCGCGAACAGGCTAATTTTCCATTTTTTAAAAATAAAAAATTTGTAACATCATTGGAGAAAAAATTGGAAAAAAAAAAAAAAGTGGAACGAAAAAAGAGGGATCTCCGTACACGAGTTTGCTTCATTAAGGTATGGTAAATTACATTCAACACGAGTAAATATTACAAGCTCATTAGTAGTTAAGAAAAAAAACACAAAAGTCAAATTAGTATTTACTTATTATAGACATTTTTTTGGTACACCTCAAGTGCACTCTAGCGTAGAGCCGGCTGTCCTTCCATCAAATATGTTGTAATCGCGAAAGCATTCATTTTCTTCACTAGTTATGTACATCATATCTTGCAACCACCTTTCCACTTTGTTCCAATTATTATTGCAAGTGAGGGCTTCTATGACAATTGGAGTTAATCTGACCTATGCTTATCCAATATAAGTCTAGCAGTGCTAAAAGCTTATTCCACCACAGTAGTTTATTTGGGTGCCACTAAAACATGTCTCACGATTCTGAAACGTCTAGGATATGTCTTTGAATGCCCCTTCCACCATTCCATTATGTCAAATTCTTACGCTTCTATGTCGTCGTCAAACTCAAAGGATGTTGTCATATACTTGTCGATTTCTGAACTAATGCCCGTCCCACCAACTTCTCTATGATTTTTTGTAAGTTTGTTCTTGAATGATAGGCTAGGAGGTAAACCACCAATCAATGATTGATCCGACATTGATGTGGGGGATGGACACACAGGGACTTGGCCCCTATAAATAAATGAAAATTGTGAATACAACTCCAAAAGAATGTTGCTTACCTCCCAGGTTACTTAAGCCGGAATCACAGTATATGCAGTCTAAATGGCTGATAGTTTGTCCACAAATTCATAATACAAATTTAAATAACAAGCAAGTCCATCATTCTTACAATGAGAATCAAGCAGCATAGCAATAAAGTAAATCCTTGGAATTTCCCGATAGTGATCCAACCACTTCTTGCACATGTCACTTACACAAGCTTGTAAGAATAGATCATGCTTAACTTCATTCAAAGTACCAACAATCTTAAATGCCTCAACAAAAAATAAATGCACACTTTGACAGTACACCTGCAAGAAAGTTTTCATGCAGTTATAAAAAGTTATGAGGACCTACAATAACCTACTACATACATTCCAGTCATTATGTTTGGTTTATGTTTCATGAAAAAATTAAATAATGAATCTTTATAGTCAAGTGCTATTTAACAATTCATATGTGGAATTCATTCCACTTGTGCTGGACATCTTTTTTTAAATTTCCTCGGTCTTATTCCATTTTCTCTATAGAAATTACGCCTGGGGATGATCTATAATGTAGTTGATTATCTGTTTGATTGGTGAGTATTTAAGATTTAAAGTGCCTATTCCTTCCTTTACACACAGATTTAAGATGCGATATGCACATCTAATGTGGAAAAATGTGCCGCCTAGAGTGGGTTGACATAATTCATGTAGTTTTGGTACGCTTACTATATTTGCCAAGGCATTATCAAATCCAATCGAAATGATTTTTTTTTCAGCTTATATTCCCCTAAGATGGTACTTATAATTGTACAGATATTTTGTGCAGTGTGTCATCCATCCATTTTTTGTAGTGCAATTAATCATTTATGCATATCCCATTTCTCATCTACCTAGTGACATGTTACTCTTATGTATGAGTGTTCATGCCAACTGTCCAACCAAATGTCTAAGCATATAGTCACACATGTATCAAGAGAGTGAAAATTATAGGCAAGCTTCCGCTTACCCTTGTGATATAACTCCAATGTTTCACGATGCATCGTTATGGTACTATACTTACATGCATTCAGATTGAGGCATTCCTAAGCTACATAATCGAGGTCAAGATGTTCAGTTACTGTAAAAGATAAATGCACACCTACAATCATTTAAGCTAAGCCTTTCTTGTACCTCTCATTTGCTAAGCGGAGTAGAGCAGCATGATTGCTAGCTAATGACTAAGCAATTTGTTGCTATTATGGGTCTACACCATTTCAGATGGATGGCATGATCGCATATGTTTCGTCAAAGTTTCATACATGTCTCTGGCCTTCCAAGTGTAACTCTAGCTATAGTAATTGCAATATGTCTATCCCTTCCCATCTAGTCCTATGCATTTTCGAAATGTTTAGAAAAAAAATCCAATTTTAAGGGTCTTGGAGGCTTATTTTGATTGTTTCCACCACCGCACCAGGGATCGTCATTGCCTTCGCCTTTCTCTTCCATTTTTTGTGGTGGAATTTTCTGCACCTCTAGGTCTTGTGAGTCTGTTTCTGCATTTGTGTCATACATAGGTGTTATGTGCTTGAAACCTGGTGGAGTAGGAACTAGAAGGACTTCCTCTGGAAGCAATTCGTTGACTCGTAACTCATTAAAGTCATTGTAATCATATTGTTCATCTTGGTGTTGCTTGCCCACGGCTTCCTTACCTTTTCCCTTACCTATCCGGTTCTTTGATTTCTTTGACTTACTTGATGCTCCTCGAAAGAACGATGTCATTCTATATTTTTTTGTGAGATATCGTAACAAAAAAATAGACAGCTACCATCCGTTAACAACAACGAACAAATTATGAAATAAAAGTCTAGGAGCAAGAAAGTGAGAGTGCAAAGATGAATGTTTGCATTTAGCTAAATTTATAGGTTGATTTCATCGGTTGTGTAATTTTTCAAATTTCAAAATTTTAATCATGTCCACTGTTCAATGTTGCTGCTTTTGCAACCTTAACTTAACACAACTGTTCTACAGTCCGAAACATTGAAATTTTACTTCACTCATCCAATTACATATATTGTATCTGACTTCTAACATATCTTCAAAGTTCAATATCATGTTTGAATTTTCTTTGTTTCTCGCGGCTACCATAGTCGCGGCATGGATAAGAGCCGAAATGGGAGTAGGCCCTTCCATTGCGTTAGGTAACCACACATGGAGAGGAAATTGCACAAATTTAGCAGCCGCACCGGCAAATAAAAGAAAGGCACACAAAGTAAGCGTATAGAGATTTATTTCAATTAAACAACTATTTGCATTATTTCTTATAAGTATTTGATACTCAAAGAAAATAAGTGTCAGATTGTTGAATGTACCCTATCAAGGTCCTCGAAAATACAATTTCGATTCACGAAATAAATACAATAATAAGGTTAGTTGATGGACTAAGAAGAGTAAGTCCGGGGATCAACTGATGTTGAGAAAAGGGATCTCTTATTCTGTCAACAATTCTTTCCAAAAAATTATCCATCATAAAAAACAGGTGGTAGAACCAATAAAGATTTCTTTTTCGATTCATCCCTAGAATTAAATACCTCATTCAAGAATTGTTTTTGATCCAATACATAAGAATCAATAGAAAATGCAAATCCCTTATAATACACCAGATCCGGCTTGGTTATTGATAGAGTGAATAGACTTGTCATTTCTTGAAATCTCTCTTCTGATTCAAAATCATGAAACTTAAGAGAAAAAAAGACTTCAACGAACAATAAAAAAGAAAAAAGAAATTCGATGGTGAAGTAAGACCAAGCTCATGAGCTTATTATCCTAGGTCGGAACAAGTTGATAGGATCCCCTTTTTGACGTCCTTATGCCCTTCTCACGTGACGACATGGGGATGAAAAAAGGTAATGAGAGACCCTTCCTCCAAGACACACACAACCCTTCTTCTTCTCCTTCTTCCCCACCTACCCCCACCATCTCCCCCCCCCCCCCCTCTCTTCTCTCTCTCTCTCGAGTTAAACTAAAACGGTCCAAAAATTGCGGCTCCTCGTTTCTTTCCCTTTTATTTTTTTAGGTTCCTTCCTTGCAAGTTAAGGCTACATATGTAACCTTTTATGTTTTTGCTTTTTCCCATCCATTTCTTACCATATGCTGTAGCATTTTTTTTTTCAAAACCGGCTTGGAACCACAAGTTCTTGGTTTGGAGCCAACCAGGAACCGTTGGAACCAGTGGTTCCAATCCAGTTCAGGAACCAAATGGGCTAGTTCGGTTCCAGTTTTGGAATCTAATGAAGATTTAAGTCCAGTTCTTGGTTTGGAACCAAACCATGATTTGTTTAGGTGGCATGTGAATGATTGTTAAAAGAGAACTTATAGAAGTGAAGGTGAGGAGAAACTGGAAATACAAAATTCTCAAACACATTTATAATTGTTTCTAAGTCTACATTTGATTTTCAGAGTAGAGATTTCACAATTTGGCATGTTTCTTTAATATATAAAGCTTCTAAAAGTATATAATGAGTGATTGAGCATTCATAGGTTCTCGGATTTAGTGCTAATAATGATCAAGAAAAGAAATTAAGTTTACTCATTTAAGATTACCTCGATGATCAAATTATGGGTTTAAAACTAATAGCCTACCTCATTGATCGTGTAAACTTGCTAAGAATGATTTAGAGTGAATAAACCTATCTAATAATTCCTATTTTGAACCCACCAAATCAAATTTCCTTGAGTGATTCCAATTACAGACTAGGCGCCCTCAATCCAATCACTAAACCTAGGTAGTTAATCCCAGACTTGAGGAAATCCATATATGTAACTTGTCGTCTTTTTCTCATATCAAGTACATTCAAACAAAGTAAAACAATTATTTTTTATTCTATTTTCTAAGATTGCATTTTTATCTTATTTCAATCCACAAACCAAAAGCATTGTAAATATTTAAGTTGATCTGTAAATATAGCTAATTTTGTTCTAAATTATGATGGAATAACATATATTTTATGACTTATCATAAGAATTGTAAAAGATAACTTGAAAATATTTACAGGTTGGAGGGTTATCTACGATGGGTTAACCACGAAGAGTGGGTCATCAAGTTCCTACTTTTGCTCCTAAGAGGTCTCTCTAATTGATAAGCATTTCTTAACCAAAAAATTGCCATATAATCCATTTTAATCAACTCAAAGGAAATGCCACTCATTTTATGATTACTTTCTTCATTTCCCTTTAACTTTAAATGAGATATGAAAATTTTGTTAAAATTTAAAGAATCACAAAGTCCTACAAGGGGACGTTCATGCATATAATGTCACACCCTGATTTGGCTAAAGGCTCATCCAGTCTGCCACGTATAACACGTAAGAGTTATATGCTAAGGCTAACCTAATCTACAGTTTATCGTGATCGTTGCTAAACAAATTTTAGCTTCTCAAATCTTGAATTAGTTCATAGAAACAACTGAGAATTTGCAGCGGAAAATAAATTTCTCTAAAACATTTATCCAAATAGGCTACTCCAGAGAGTAGACCAATATATATGTAACTTAGTATCATACCACTAGGGGTTTCATAATAAGAGTTTTAAGTATTTCAAAATACAAACCATGGGCTTACAAATGGGCTGTCATTAAAACATAAGTTTGATAGTGAAATATATAATATAAAAATAAGATAATGATCCAACAAATCCTAATCACTCCATTCATCAAGATACTCCTTGAAGTCCATGCCATACCCCATGTAGTCATAAGTATCATCATCATAATCATCAACACCTGAAAAAGAATGGAATGAGCCGAAGCCAGTATGACAACAACACAAGCACACACAAAATGGGCACACAAATCTATTCTAAATGCAATGCAACAATCAACAATTTATATATTTAAATTAAAGTGTAGCAAACAATAGTGGAGCACGCATACTCCGCAACACGTTGGGAACCTGGAGGCCTTGAGTAGCAACAACTGCTTAGGGGGTTGATATAGGCAGCCCGAGTACCTATATCCCCTATAGAAACATCTAGTAAATAGCCTCGCCTAAGGGTTACAGTCTTTACTCATTTTATCCATATTAGTTCATTGTGATTAAGCAGAGTAACAGAGCCCATATATTAAACTGCTTAATACAACTTCTTTCTAATATGAATAAACATTATCCCAATATCGTTCTCCCTCTCAACTACCCACCAAGCCATTGATAACCATCATTTGTCCAATGTCAATGGGGGGGTAGCCTGAGCTCTTAACTATCTTGCTGGCACCACCTAACAAGATTGTCGCTCTTCGGACCAGGTTAAACGACTACGCACAGCAGCACCGCAATTATTAAGACCGTCTTTAAGTATTAGTTTGTTTAGATTGTCTATCCTAGTAAGCAACACACAAGTCATTGCGTACGTGGTATAAAATCTATATTCTGAACAAATAGATGATAAGCCCGAAGTTAAAGCAGGGGGTAGACTCTTAACAGATATCTGCTTAAAAGATTGATTCATATAAGCATTTAAATCGATTATTGATTTATATTAAACTCACATAAAATACTCATATTTCTAGTGAATATTCATTTGAAACAATAAATTTACCTTATTATTCATAGTCTATCTTAAGCCAATTACAAATTAACATGGTCTTATAGAATTTCACTAGTTTGAGTATAGTTAAGCGTAAATTGTTGGTTCCTAAAGAATTTGCTAAGCCAATATTAGTTAATAAATCTATACTAGCTTAATTTAGCCTAGTTGGAAGAATTAATCAATCAAGTTTATTTTATATCCAATTTAGCCTACTAACCCATTTTATGGTAATAAGGTTATTAATTAGTATTTTAAATAACATATCCTATGTTAAATTTAATAAACTTTATTAAGTAAAATAACCATTTAAAATATAATTATTTTATTTATATCATTTGTAATCTATTTTTACATCTAGATATGTTAAGGAATTTAAACTAGTTTCCTATTATGTTTATATTATGCTGAAATGTCATATTTATACCTATTTTATTAAATAAATTCCTAATATCAAAATAGTTAAGTATCCATATGAAAATTCATATTTCAATATGAAAACCCCTTTTACATTTATTTTATATTTATGTGATTAGAATTAATTTACCTTAAATTTCAATATCTCATCCCCTACAGAAAACTAGTGTGCATCCAAACTTTAATGAATCTGTTCACTATCTTAAACATGAGTTCATTTGGCTAAAATAATTAGTTAATTATGGTTTTATTTTAAATTAATTCAAAACTGTCCAAAAACAGGGGATACACAGCATCGACTAATCGGTTCACTCAATTTTGACCATCTATTTGACCGGTTCTTGTCGGTTCTTTACATCATATCAAAATAGACTTCTTAATATTTCAAAACGTTATAGTTTCACCCAAAAAAAGAAGAAAATGTCACTGATTCAGCCTAAATATTCACGTTATCTCTGCTGGTCGAACATTGTTTTGCCCTATTTTGCTATTTTGTAATTTAATTTTTAAAAATAGTACATGTTCTTTGAAAATCACGAAAATTTTCAGTTTATATATAGACATGTTAAACTATCATTTTTATAGATTTCATTCAAAAATAAATCATTTAATATTTTATTTAAATTTGTTAACTTAAACTGCCTAAATTATTTATATATCAATATAAATCGACTTTCTGGCATATTTAAATAATCTAAAACAGGTTCATTCTATATTATCTTATCTATCATATACATATATCAATTTTTCACAATTAAAATCACAAATCATAGCTCAAATCATCATTATCAATACAATTTACCTAATTTCCAGCATATATATCAAAACATACATACATGCAAATAGACGTCGTCACGGTTCCAGAACCGCACCGAACCGAAACTAGAACCGCCGATTTTGGGTCTTGAAAATGAGGAACCAGAACCGAAACCATCTCAAACTGTTTCGATCCAGTTCTATAAAACCAACAGTTCCCGGTTCCGATTTTGGAACCGCGAAACCGTCCAACTGTCTTGTTCTCAAATAAAAAAATAAATTTTTTATTTTAGTAAAATAAATTTTAAACTCAAAATAATTAATTATTGGGTATAAAAGTATTAAATTATTTATCTAAAATTTCTTTAAAAAAAATTTAGAATGCACATTTATTTATATATAAACACAACTAATATCAATTATAATTAGTAACATGACATCGTGAAATACTCTAGAGGATAACAAGAAATTGTAATACAAAAAACAGTCCCATGTATTAAAGAATGAATTTTACTTTTAGGAGAAGTTTATATAAACTAAATTATTTATAATTTTAAGTTATGTTTACTTTTTATTATTGATAACAAAACATTAAATATTGCAAATAGGTAATAAATTTTACTATTCATATGAAATAGTATAAATATTAATAATTATATATTTAATATAATTTTTAAAAATTTACATAATTATTTTCTTTTTTAATGGAATCGGTTGAAACCGCCGGTTCCACTCGGTTTTAGGCCTAACCGTCTGGGAATAAAAAACTAGCGGTTCTTTAGCTGATTCTAGAATCGTCTAAATGGCCCGGTTCCAGTTCTAGAACCGCCGGTGACTGTTCTGATTCGGTTCTCGATTTGGAACCAAACCATACCTATGTCTATGCATACACTCTCAAGATTTTAGTGTGATAATTTCACTTCATTAAAACATATCAATCTAACATATTCATACATATATAAATATTTCAACACAGACATATACACATACATATGCTATAATTTTACTAAATCAATAATTAGTATAACATATATTCATATATATGCTTGTTTCAGTTTTCATGCATACATGCAGTAATCTATACTTAAATCTAAGTTATCATTTAGTAGTTTACATGAATTTATATACAACTAACATAATTAAACACACTAATTAAAATTACTTACTTGAGCTAGCAAAATCAACCAAGTAATTGATTACTATACTATACTACTACTTCTACCACTCAAAGGTTGATGAAGCTTCTTCAAGCTTAGTTCTCCTACTTCAACCTTGTTTATAGTCTTTAATTGCACTTAGGAATTAATTGAAATAGATGTTAGGTTATTGGAAATAAAAGAGGATATTAGGAGCTATAAATCTTTGTGATACTTTACCTTATGTGTGTTGATATTGGAGAGGATCTTATTGTATATTTTTGAAATATTTTTTAGAGAGTTTTCAAGAGTGACTTGAGGAAGGAGTGGCTGCTGAAGTGAAAATTAGGGTTTTCTAAACCCTATATTTATATTATTTGATGGATTGTAATTTCCATTATGGTTAAGGGCTTTTTGATACTTTTGCTTGATTAATTAAGGGCGTTTTGGTCTTTTCCTAATTGTAGAAACCTTCTTAAAGTGGTTAAGCTTATTTCGGTCTTTTCATAAGGTTAGATTTTTCTAGATATTATGATTTTATATCATGTGTGAGGGTATATGATAAAAACATAGTTTAATGGGCTTCATGGGCTATGTGGGCTTTGATTTCTTAAGCTTCATGGGCTTTGGTTTATGGGCTTCAATTTTTAGATGATGAATTGGGTCTTAGGTTATGGGCTTTAGGCATTTAGAATTAGAAATTAAGAAGTAAGAAAGAGAATTAGCTAATTGGTATTAGAAATTAATTCTAGGAGATCTAATAAAAGGAAAATTAATATCTTACTTGAATTTAGGAGTTTAGGTGCCTAGGAATTGATATTTGAAGGTAAATATTTAGTTTTAAATTTCTAAGATTTAAGGAGTTAAAATTTTGGTTCAAATGGCAAATCGATGATTTAGGGGTTTATGCGATTGAACTTGATAAACAAATTTATTTTAATAATTAGAAAGTATTGAATATATTCAAATTTGTTGAAATAGGTGATTGAAGTAGTTTAATGGGTTAAATCTAGTATTTATAGTATTAGAATCTCTATTTTCAATTAAATTCAATTACTAATGCAATTAGGTTAAACTATCTATTTATATCCTATAATTTGCAAAAATTCCACTAGCTAAATCATTTAAAATCAATCTCTAAAATAAACATATATTAAGGTTCAAAATTACATGTATTTTCATACTAATCGTCTAATAATATCTAATTAACTCAAATGGAAATTTAAGGTATTTCATATAATACAACATTGGGGAACTATTTCTTAATCATAATATTCAATTATTAATAATATTAATGAAGAATTTAATAAAAAAATCTCTTATTTCTTCTTTTCGTTTTTAATATTCTAACATAGTAGCGAGTTCAATAAATATACATATATTCAGTTCTTTATATTCCATGCCAATTTTGCAATAACCACTACAAGGGCAAGTAAACTAGGAAGGGAAAAGGCATTGTTATCTAAGATACAATTTTTTTTCTTTTATCCTTGTTGATGGAATTTAAATTCTACATACAAGAAATCCCATCTATTTTTAGTTCAAATAAAAATATCATCATTCTACTTGCTAAAATTACCAAAATATTAATCAACATTCTATAGCTATATCCTAATGGAATTCTTTTTAGTGGATTTGGTCTACATCATCTCCATTATACACAAAAAGTAAAAAAATATTACACTAATAGAGATTTTCTAAAATAAAAATTATTAAGTAAAAGGAAACATAATATGACATGACTAGTATGGTTTATCTTGTATCCAATTTTCGATATGATTTAATCTTAATGTGATTAATTATTGTATACAACATTTAAGTTGACCTATGGAATCTCATCTAAAGTCATTAATTTGAGGTGAAATCTTTAAGAGAAATTGCACCTCAAATGTATTAAGGACGTCAAGCTAAATTGACTTAAACTAATTAGCGTGTTTGTTTAAATTACTATCAATTTAATTACTCAATCAAATTTTTTATTATTTTTCCTACTTTCTTAGCTTTGTTTGCTATATTTAATAATGTGGATTAGAAAGCAAATCCGCAACACACAGAGAGAGAGAGAGAGAGACACTTAGAAAAGGAAAGAAAAAAGATATAGAAAGAGAAGAAAAGGAAAATAATAAAAAGAAAAATACATCTTAGAGACTCAAATAATTTCCTTTTTCTAATCGAATTTTACATGAACATTACCATAAGATTGATGAAACTAACAAATACAATCAGGATGCACTCAAAAACTAAACCAAAGCCGGATGAAGGTTCAAGATTCTAAAAATTTTGGCTCCCAAAAGCAAGAAGTTCTAATATCAGAAGAGAGAGGTAACACTAAGCTAATCACATGAAAGATATACATGCTAAAGTAGTAAGAGAAAACCGCATCATTAATCTAACTAAAAAGTAGCATCTTCTTCTTCTCGAATTCATTCTTCTCTCTAAAACTCATAAACCCGTATTTGTTTCTCTCTTTGAAAAAACTTTAAACTTGTGCAAAATCGAAAGAAATTCATCAACTAGTTGAATATATGGTAATCTATAAGATAAGCAAGTAATGAACTTTCATCAAGAATCACTCGAAAAAATCCATGCATCTTCTTCCTCATGTTACTTTCTCTTTTTGGTCAAACCAAAATGAACTCTATCTTTTTCTCTAGATTATTACTCTCCTTAAGTAAATTTGAAACAAGATTGTTAACCAATAGAATACCAGTAAAAATAGGATTCATTCTTTTACGATAATCAAATCAACTTCCATCTTCTAGTGTTCTTTTAATGCCCTTTAATGGGTGTCGAACACTCAACCCTTTATCCACATCATGAGACGAAGCAAACAGACAAAAGCATAATAGAAGTAGGGTAAAAGGTCGATTTACCATTAAAAAAGTAATGCTCAAAATGGTTCGATATACAATTAATTACCAAATTACCACTATAAAATTGCATCATAGAGATGCGATTTAGGTTTATTAAAATCTGTAATGGCTTGTTATCACTAAACTTGTAGCTTAGATATTGATTTAGGTGAAATCACAACTTAGACATGTCACAACTTGGACACGTCACTAGTTCAAATCGAGTAGAGGCTAGGTATTAAGAATTTGGATTTGGATTTCAATAGTATTTAGCCTGCAAAACAAAACAAAGTTAGTGGCACGCTAGGCATGGACTAGGCACTGTCACTTCAATGTTTAAGTTAATCATAATATCAATGGGCAGACAAACTATATACGTGGAGATTAGTATTCCCAAGAAAGGAGGAAAGTTGTCTATAATTAGCTAGTCCCTAGCAATTAAGTACACCACGGGATCATGGAGAGTGGGCAAGCAAACAGTTGGTAATGTTTATAGAGGACATGGGAGGAACCCATAATCCACTTCTATACATGTCAAGCTTAACTAAAAAGGGTAGCCAAAAGTCATTAAGTAGTAGACCGACCAATCACCGGGGTAGTCAACTAAATACCAAGCAATTTTGACAAATGTCTAGGTAGGGCTTCAAGTTGCCATAGTCATGGATTGGGCTTTCATCCAAATGGTTGGCCCAATTAACTTGTAGGCCAGGCTTGGTTTGGGTGGCTCATTTATCAACATGCCCCATTTAGTATCGTGATTAGGTATATGTGAGTATAATAAAATTGTAGAAGGATTTAATTGATAATAGAGATTTAACAATCTAGTTATTCATTTCAATTTGTTTATTTATCCACTTAACTTTCAAATTCTCCTATGAACTTAAATTCTTAAATTCCAATTCATAAATTTACAAGAATTTACATCACAACTCATCTTAAGAAAATCTTTTATTTAATTAAATTCCAAGTTCCAATTTGGCTAGGCCCTTATGCTAATTTTATTTCTTGTTTCTTAAATTCTAAAACTCATAAAATCCCAATTCATAATGCAAACCCAAGCTTAATTACAAATACACATAAGCCTACGATCCTTAACCTTACCTTACCATATACCTACATGCACCTAATAATTCCATAAGAATTAGATAAATACAATAAGGCATAAAAGTCAATGATTGCTTTATTTAGAGATAATTATCAAAAGTGAAATGAAAACTTGCCCCTAAAAGACCCTAAACCAAACGCCATAGTAGCTGGGGAAAACTTCATTTTCTTCTTCGAAATTTCTCTCTAAAATTCATCAAACTCTCTCAAATCCCCAATTTTCAAATCAAGTTCAATTTAGGTAAACTAAAAACTACTTTCTCTATTCATCAATTTAGTTATTTCTTCCATAAAATCAATTTTTAGTTCCATGAATTCTTAGGTGAGTTTGAAGGTTAGAATTAAAGATTAAGTTGGAAGTAAGCTTTAAAGAAGCTCCTACAACTTAAAGAGAAGGGTAGGAAAGTTGTCTTGTTCCTTTTGTAAGATAGATTAGTTTATTTAGTTTATATGCTAAATTATTGTTGAATACATAGTTATTGATGTTATTGGTGTTGGACAAGCAAGGGTTTTGTAGCAAAGTTGATGGTTCGATACTTAAACATATATATGACAAACGTTGTTTGCTTAATGAAATTAAAGATGTGTATATGAATGTGTAGTATGTATAGGGACTTACTGAAGCTTGATATTAAGACGTTATGTTGATGTTGAGGTGTTTTTGATGAAAAGGAATCATATCAACTAGTTAGATGATGTAAAATTTTGAAAATTTCAAAGTAAAGAACATCAAGTTAATACCATGTGTGTCACATGTGTGATATAGGGCGTTATCTTCTTGAGACGATAATTTTAGTTAGATCACGGGCATGATCATATGCATGATCTTCTTGGCATAAAATTTGTGACCCAAATCATGGCAATGATATTAGGCGTGATCTCTCTTGTATCATTTGTAAAATTTGAAACGCCCTTGATCATGAGTATGATGGTGCCCGTGATGTGAATCACGGCCATGACCAATCCCATGTATCATCAAAAAAATAAAAATAAAATAATAAATATATGTGTGTGTGTGTGTGTGTGTGTATTAATTTAAGTGTTTGCATAAGACCTTACTAAAGTTGAATAATTGAACGTAGATTTAACATTAAATTATGAATATATTAAGATATATAATACTTAAACTTGATTAAGTGATTAGTTAAATGTAAGTAGATAAATAGATTGGTATTTGAACCTTATATGAGATTATTTCTTTAGAACAGATCCCTCTACTCGTTTGTGCCTATCTTCTGATCTTTCACAAGATATATCAATTCAATCAGTATGCAGTGACATGCTTGTTTTTTGTTTAGGATAAACATCTCTAATTAATTAAAGGTTAAAGATGGCCGAATAAATAATTATCTTGCTTGTGCTTGTAACATTTAATCCGGTCCGAAGAGCAACAATCTTGCTAGGCGATGTCAGCACAGTAGTTATGCGCTTAAGTCATCCATATTTATTGTTAATGGTAATTCATTAGTGGCTCAGCGGATAGCTGATAGGGAAAACGATATTGGAGTAACGTTTACTTAAACTTGGTAAGAAGTAATATGGTTTAATTCATGAATGTGGGTATCGATTGAATTAGATGATATTATAGAATGAAATAAGTAGAGATATGTAACGATTAAACCCCAAACGAAACTATTATGTTAGATGTTCTTATAGGAAACATAAGTATCTGGACTGCTTATATCGACCCTCCGGAGCAATTGTTGCTACTCAAGATCCCCAGATTTCTTTAATGTGTTATTAGAGTGTGAGTACTCCATTATTGATTTACTACATTTAAATTTAAAAAGATATAAATTACTATTTGTTACATTGCATTTAGAATACGTGCGCATAATCCATGTTATATGTGTTTATGTTGTTGTCGTACTGGGTTTCGACTTACTTTTTTTTTCTCTTTTTTAAGTAGTGATAACTTTGACGATGACTCTTATGACTACATGCATTATGGCACCGACTTCAAGGAGTTTCTCCAGGAGTAGGACGATTAGGAAACTTAGACTTAGCGTATTATGTTTTGATTAAGACTTCAATCTTATCTATCAAACTAGTATTTTTGTTTAAGGCTTATCTATGAGCTCATGGTCTGTATCTTGATATATCGAATTCTTTATGATATTTTGAAAGATAAGACTCTATATTCATTTTTTGAAGTACCTAATGGTTGGTACTAAATTGTGATTATATACGATGATCTACTCAGGAGAGGAGCTGGAAATATAATTATGAAAGTTTATTTTGTATTATTAGTCCAGTTATTTCCATAATCTACTTATATAGTTACAAAAGTTAAACTAATTAGCAAAAGATCTTAATAAATGATATCCTTTTTGGATAATCTTGTACGTAATGCTTATGTATTATGTGCGGTTAGAATAAGTATGCCTTGTTTTCATTTCAGGCGTGATATTACTAAATGGTTTAAATTCATACCCACCATGATTGAACCATTAAAATACCTATCATATCAATTTTTACACCAGTATAAGTTGCTTGTGTAATAGAAATTGATACAAATTAAACTCTAAAATTACCTGTAGCTTATTCTTAATATAGCTATTCTTCAAACATAACTCTATTATTTCTTCTCTATTTAACTCCTGAAAGGGTAGACTATAAGTTGTCAAAACTTTAAAATAAAGACATTTAATTCTTGTATCTCAGTTTTTTCAAAATGAATCCGTTTGAATCTGAGAAATTATAGGTCAAGTTCCATACAAACTGGTACGAATGACTTGTGTACAAGTGGACCTAGCACAAAAAGTATTAGGTTAGTATAATTTGTGCTAAGTCAAATTGCTAGATAAGTATATTTATGATAGCTCTCCAGCACTAGGTCGCTAGTGTTAGGTGCAATGTATTTGTGCCGAGTTGGTGTATTTTGCACTAGGTCAAAAAAGTGTTAGGTTAATATTTTTGTGCCAGTTTAAAACACAAGTGACTTAACCTAATACCAACCCTTTGAATCTTGAGCTCGATGAGATGTCAAGAATAGAAATGTAATTACAGGGAAAAGCTCAAAAATGAAACATAGTGCAACAAAAAATGGTCAATCGTGAATAACAATATAATTTTCAAGAATTATAAAAAGTGGTATGACACTCAGGAAAAAAATAAAAAAATTTAATAAAAAAATTATAAAAATACTATAAGTGTAAAAATAATTCTAAAAAATAAGTAAGTTAAACTCATCTTTTAAAGAGATGGTTTTGAATTATAATGAACCCATCTTTTCAACAAACAAATTTAATATAATTAAATAAAAAAATATGAGTTTAGTGTAACTAAATAAACTTGTCTCTACAAAAACAAGTTTACATATTAACTAATCTATTTAGAAGATGAGTTTAATATAAGAGAAATCCTTCTTTTAAAAAGAAGAGCTCAAGTTGTTTTTCCTTTTTTTTTTCCCCTTTTCCTACGACACCAAGGCCACAATGGGCAATGGGGCTCGTTAATCGAAGCATTACTCGGAATACATTATCAATTACTATCAATTTAGTGTAAAGAAAGACGGTCTAATCGTGCAAAATGAACAAAGAGAAAGACCTTGATAAACCCATTTCATGACTGAATTCTATAATGGCAATAAAACATGTGCAAAATTTCAATAAGCGAAGAAACAGTCCACAAATTTCTAATGAAGCCATTCGATTTTCTGATTTTCGGTGCTATAGCATAACAATAAACTTTGCTCTTGACGACTTCTCTCAGTCAACAAATTTTACAAGTTGGTCATTCACAAATTCTTCTTACAATCCCCAGATAGATCATAAGATTAAAATATGCACAGGTGGTTCATCAAACCCAAGCAAAATTCTCCACATTAACTTGTCCACAATCTACCATATTCACATTGCAAAAAAATAAATAAATAAATAAACCGAAAACTAGAAGACATACAAAAAGTTTCCATAGGCAAAATGTCCACATCTGCTTCTTATTTTTTAAATGAGTTCAATGTAGTAAAGCCAACTTCCATTCAGATAAAAATCCTGAATTTAAGGATATACCCCGATGGCAACTAATTTTTCTACGATCGGCCTCATCGTCTGTCACATTTCACATTCAGGAAACACAAGCTCTAATACTCAAAACTGGGTATACATGACCTCTAAACTTGAAAGAAAATAGTCTGAACATAAAGATTTCCCTCTATAATGTTTATACAGGTCTAACCTTTCGAAGTCCTAGCCCCATCTCCGTCGATCTTCTTCTTCATCTACTGGACTATACCATGCTGGACGCCTCTTGGTGTTACTCAGCCTGTAATTTAGCAGCAACTCTTCATCACAAAGTGCCCGTGTAGCCACCAGAACTATTGCCCTCAAAACAGGTGCATCTGAGGCATTTTTTCGTAAAGCCCCAAGCTTGAACCAGAAACTGCCCAGTCTCCTCATATTCACTTCTTCTCCATTTCCGAACACTACATTTGGAATATATGCTCTCATCTCCTTTTCATTCAATGGGAAATCATATGGACATACCATGACATTAGGATCCATGCCTTTTGCTGGATGGTTAGCAAAATGAGCTAAAGCCAGGGGATTTCTCCACTCCAGCACATCATGAAAACTTCCCCCTTGTGTCCCATCCAAAGGCTTACTTAGGATTCTCCAGATCCGGTCTGAAGAGCTTTCATCGCTTTGTGTTTTTGGAATATGATCAAAAGTACTTGAGGCATTCCATATTTCACGGCCTTCACCACCAACCCCCCATGGTTGAGCATTTATTACAGCTCCATCATATCTCGTTATCAGATATGGATTCTGCGCATCAACCCTAGGGTATCCAGGTATGTAACGGTAATAAGCAGGAGAATAAATTACACCAGGGTACAACGCTATTACAGAACCCACTTCTGCTTTACCATCCAAAAACAAACCTTGTCCAGCATCTTTATGAGGAATTTCTGATGGCCTGATAGCAAGGGTGTAGCCCATGAGATCCTTTAATTCCCGGGAGAGCTCTGATTGTTTTAATGGTCTAGTCTCGGGTATGGCTATGCTAAAAGGAAACACAACATTCAGAAGCAACATTATAAAGCCTTTCCACATGATGAAAACACTAGTATACACATCAGCACTCCTATGCAAGATAGCTCTTCACTAGATCACAGATACAAAACATATATTATAAAGCAGAGATTGATGAATCAATCATTCAATTTAAAATCATGGCCAAAAGAAAAGGAAAAAAAAATGAAAATCAATCACAAGGAAAAATACATTCATCTTATATATATATATATATATAAACTGGATCATGGGTACTACACATTCTCAAGCACACAGAAAAATCCTGTACTTCAAAAGAAAAGACATGCTCTTGCAAGTCAGGAAAGTATGAAGCATAAACCATACAAGTGGTTGAACTGAGAAATGCAAGATTAAGAGATCGTGATGATTGAACAGTCCTAGTCTTCTGCATCACCTCCACCTCTCTGCAAACAAAAATAAAGACCACTCTAGCATGACCTTCATGCAACCAGATTGCATGATCACATGTTTAGACTCAAAAGTCACAAGTTCTCAGCAGGAAGAAAATAACATTTCTCCCTCCACAATTCCATTTATGAACAAATCAAACAGTAAGAGTTCAGCCATAACAAACTTCGTCTACAACACAATATATACTTCATGGAACAGGTAAAATTACTTCAATGACTAAGCAAACTTACAAGAAGGCTGAAATATCCTGTGGTTGAATAAGGTACCTCTTTTCTTGGTAAATATATTGGAAAACAGAAAATGTTTGACCATCCTATTCGACCACAGGATAAAATGTTTGATCATCAAAATTGCTAGGAAAAAATCCATCATGTCTTACTATGATCAATCTTCAAAAAGCATAAATTCACATCAAATAGCAGGGGGTCCAGGCAATCAATATATTCAGGAAGAGGAGACAGAACGATTTCCAATAGCAATGTGTTTATATACCCACCTGCAAGACTTTTAGGTTTTTCACTACTGCCGACAGCAAAACTGAGGCCACTGCGCCGATGAGCAGCACTTGATTCAAAAGGAACTTCCGTACCATTTTTAGTACTTCTGACGTCAGGTAGAAGAATCTCATCCATGTATTTGCAGAAGGTCTTGATCTGAAAGTGAATATTTTCTTGGACTTGCTTCTGTTGATCAGCCATGGAAGCTTTGTTAGCCATCTCAATTATCACATCTGCATCAGAGTCTTCAGCTTCAGATCCCAGACGATTGTAGCTGAAGAAAAGAAATATCTTCAACATTTCAATGTTTCTTTGAAAATACCAACAGCTTTGTACTATTTACAGCATGGAACAATTTATTTAAAACACGAAAAACACAAACAACATATATATATATATATATATATATATAAGAGCCAAAAGAAAAGGACATGACAAAAGCAGCAAAACATTTAACACAGTCGCTTGCAGAATAGTAAGTTGACAACATCCAACCAAGCATGCATAGGCAAAATGTTTTCTGTAGAAATGAATTAATAAAGACAACATTGTATAACTCAGCATAGAATATGATGAGTGGGAAAAAAAAAATAACAATAATAATATAGATATCTTCGCACAGTACTTGGGTAAGATGATTTTTGTACGGAACTTCAAATGAAAGCAAACAGGATGGATGATTAACTTTGAAGGTTCCCTTTCCCCCTTAAAATCACTATTTGGTAAATATATTAGATTTCTTACATATAGGTAGACACTCAATGAGTATAATTTTCTATCTAAAATTTGAAGAGTATGTATATTTCTAGCTCAAATCTGAAGGATTGAGAATTTATATGTAATTAAGTAAGCTTTCACTTTAATACTACAAGCTGGTTAGGGAGTTCAATACAGTCTCTTCCAGAGTAGACAGATTTTACATGCATTAGTTATCAACATTTTCTTGTAGCAGAGCAAATTCTTTGATAAGGGCAAAATGGATGTACTGACAATGTACGTATACAAGAATGGTCACAGCCAACGGTACAAAAATCACTTCAAAACTCATTCCTTCAGCTAACAAAAATGTAATTAATGGAAACTATGGTATGTAAAATGCACGAAATCATAATTCTTTCATGAAAAAGAAAAAAACAAAGACCAAAGCTTGAAACGAGACATGATATATCATTTTCAGACTTAAAGGTGCTATGGATGAAGGAGGTCTTATTCTTGCAATGGGACCCGTGGAGACAGGGTGGTATAAACCAAAGCTCAAATTTACAGGTCAGAAGTTTTGAGGAAGGAGCACAAGCTTTGGCAAAAGACTTAGACTGAGGAGAAGAGAAGGGAAAGGACTAGGAGGAAGAAGTGTTCAGAAAGAAATTTATAAGAAAAGTGGTATAAGGTATTAGGGTGGTTTTCTAAACAGAAGGGTGAGCATTCTCTCTCTAGAACTTCTTCCAATTACAGAACTCGTTTAGGCATTGATATTAGTATAATTAAAAGAAAAATAATTTCTCCACTGTTGGTACTAGCTTTTGGATTAGCTGATTCAAGTAGAGCAATTTGTGTGACAAAACCCAGAAGGAAGAACCTCTCTTTTATTTAGCTGGCCAATCCGGAAGTTACAAAAGTTTATTATCATAAAAAAATAATTAAAAAAAAGCTAACAAGCCACTAAGTAAAACTCAAACTTATTGGTTGAAACTTCAGTCGAGCTCAACCTGAAAACTCTAGGCTAAATCCAGCTCTAGTCAAATTCGAGCATTGCATATTCGAGTCCAACATGAGCTAAAGCTCAATACATGCCATCCTGACTCCTGGCTTGTTTACAATCTAGTGAGTATCAAAAGTTCTTCAGCATTTTCAGATTTTTTTTTTTTTTTAATTGGCCAAATAATGCCCTAACATCTGTGCCCAAGACAAAAGAATGACATGACAAAAGTCCCATCAATTTATACATATAAATATACAAGGATGGTTCATTAACGCATGCTAAATCTTAGTTCCAACTGCAATCCAAATAGAAGAAGCACAAGTTTCCTATACAAAGTAAACATGCAGAAAGAACAAAAAGCTTTAGCAGTTCACAAACTATTTCATGAATAAACACACCAGCCATCATGTAATGAGATCTACATTGACAATATGAAATATGTTTAGAGCAACCTTCCTGCCTAACTAAGCACTTTCAAGCTCAAGGAATGGTCTTAGAAGGGAAAGTGGCCCTTTAAAAGTTACCACCACAGGGGAAATACTCTGAAAAGCAGAAGAAGATACATGGTAGATTCTTACAGAACCACCTTCCTCCGAACTTTGGCACAGAATGGGCAAAAGATGTTGCCATGTGTCTTACAACCAGTATACAAAAGCCTTCCTCGTTCTAGGTGACTTTATTACATCACTAGAGGTAGTCCGTCAACTGCCCCAGCAAGTTCTTGTGACCAATTTGCATTCTGGCGACTGCTAATGGACACAGCAACACGTTGGTCAAGTGTTGCAATGATGATTATACAACATGCCCACGCATGTTAAATGTTTTACCCCAGCAACCACAAGAAAAAACTATTCCCCAGGTAAAGATTAATCAATAAATCACAACTGCAAACCAACACCATACTTCTTGCAACTGCTTTTGAACTTGAAGTTTTCGATACCCACAAGCCATCTACAGACCTTCAATGACATGTGCTGGCCAATCACTGCGCCCATATTTCAGCCAGTCATCATTTTTCCAAAAGCCAATCTTTGGTAGTCATTACCCTTCGAATATGTTGTCTATTTATCCTTTCAGCATCATAAAACATCCAATAAAATGATTTTCCGCGCGCAAAATATTTCTTTCCTGATACAAAATCTATGTTATCCAAAAGAAAGCATTTTCTTGCTTTCTCAGTCCTTCTCTATGCCAACATAGACCACTAAACACGCAAGTAGTAACAGCCGTCGCCTTCCAGCACCTCCAACCATTATCTGTAACTAATCACACCTCAACTTGCAAGAATAACAACCATGTTTCAAAGCACATCACAACAAGCATTGACAAAATATTTTCCGTGAAGCAAACAAATACATCCCAATCACTCACCTGGTGTATAAAAAGAGCCTATTAATGTCAGCTTCGAATTGAAGCTGTCTCGGGTCTTTGGCAAACCTGGGATTCTTCGCAATAGTCTTGACAGCCTAAAATTCACATCACATAAGATCCAAATTATTTTTTAAGTCAAGATGTATAAAAACATAACAATTAAACAAAGAAAGCACAGAAACCATATGAATAATATTACAAGTAGAAAAGACAAGAATTGAACATAAAGACGAATTGAATTGCAAGGTTAGATTTTTAAAAGACGAGTGGAGACTTCGTTAAAGAAGATTAGTTATGTAAAATGTATATGCGAAGGCAATTCCATATCTAGAATAGCTCTGTGCGTGTGTGTGTGTTTAAGTGGAGTGTGACCAAATGAAGAGGGAAAGAGAGAAAGGGAGGGGGCATCATACCTCTTGAAATTTGTTAAAAAGAAAAGCCATCACAAAGGAATTAGGGTTTGAGAGAGAGAGAGAGGGGATGACCCAGAGAGTTGTTCGTACTTCCCTCGCTCTGTCTTTGTGTGTGGAGTCTGTAGTTGCGAACTGAAAATGGCAGCGGACTGTAGAAGAAGAAGAGACACTAGATGCTGGAAATCGGGAAAGGAAATTAATTTTGGTAATTTTAAAACAGAAAATCACGCCAATGTCCACAAGAGCAATCTATTTGGATGTCCTGTTTTTATTTATTTTTATATTTTTTTTAAAATAATATATATAAATATATTTGATTTATTTTTATATTTTATTTATATTTGATCTTTTAATGAGAGTATCTAGTTTTTTATAAATAATTTACTAAAAAAAAGTTTAAAAAATATATATATATCTGTGTAATCTGCCAATAAACAAACCCTTAATTTTAGGACTCATCCTTTCAATAAATATAGTATATAGTCAACCTTGTTTTTTCAAGAGATGACTTCAATGCAACTAAGCTCTTCTCTTGAAGATATAAAATCATTATACTATAATAACCTTGTCTCTTAATAATAGACAAGATTATATAATTATAGTAACCTTATTTCTTAAAAAAACGAGTATAAGATTGGAAGTAAGCAACATCATCTCTTTGAGAGATGTAATCAACCAAAGCAAACTGCAACTGACCTTCTTTTTCCTCATTCTTCTTTTTCCTCAGTTTTAATTTCCTCTACATTCTTTCTCACACAAAAACCTTAACCCTAAGCCTTATTCCAATTTTTTCCATTTTTTTGGTGAATTCGACGCGATTTGTTAGTATATCTCGTTCAACCCGCCCCTCCCAAGTATCAATCCATACTTATTTTGAATGATTTTTGGCGAGATTTGTATCTCAGTTTCCATTCATAAGTTGGTTGAACTTATCCTTTTGATTTTGTTTTTGTGTTTTGTGATGTTGCATCGTACTAAAATTCATTTATTTAATCTAAATTGATCATTGTTGAAGTTACATTTGGTAATTTTTTAAGAAGATTTGCATTTAAATATTGGGCAAATTTTGTTTTTTCAAGCTGCATTGTGTTAAAATTCAATAAAATTCATTCTCTGATGTTGCATTGTGTGAAAATTCGTCATTATCTGATGTTGTGCTATGTTAACTTCTCATAGTTCTCTAATGTCCAAGTTGATAATTTAGGATGTTCGCTTTGATGTTCACATTAATAATTTCCCTTATTTATCCATTTAACATTGTATTTTTATAACAGAAGGCAACATGTTTTTTAATAAACATGTGATCTATAAACCAGTAATGGTAAATGTAGTCAATAATAACAAAGTACAAATCATATTCCATGCATTCAAGCTTGTTTCAGAACTGGCAGGGTAGTGATGGGAATAGATAAGATCATATTTGTGCTATATGCTTATGGTAACATAGTGGAAGGGAATGATAGTATGGGTTTTGATATGTAGCCAGTTGTTATGGTCAGTGTACATAGGAACTTTATCTATGAGCAAGTCCTGGCCACAATATGCAGTCCACTTAAGACAAATAGGACTACACATCGTCTTGAACTATTCCATATGGTTGCCTTGGATATAAGACACTACAATATGATGTGGTTTCAGTGACTGATGATGATGTTACTTAGGAGTTGTTAGTATACATAAAATGTTCAATGACAGTATATGTGCAAATGTTCAAAAAGGTGTTATCACACGTGCATAAGGCTGATAACAATGGATATATTGACTTCTATAGAAATGTTGGAAGCCAAAGGTATGCACCTCCGATCCCTAATGTACCTGAACAACAGCTAGTAGTCGAGTTTATATGGGTAACTTTGAAATGTGTACACTTCAAGGGTAGTAGTGAGATTGATATTAACGGGATGTAAGACTCATTAGTTAGTGAATCTATTGATGATTATAGTGAATATAGGAATGAAGAGAGATGGGGTTGCTGCAGCCAATTCCCGATACCCATGGATCAGAGAAGAGATTTGATTAGTGTCATTTTGTGGCTCCTGTAGACGTAGATGCAATAGGGAGCTTAAAGCTAATGCCATTTTTCACATAGACATACGTGCAGGATATATTGCATTTGATGATGAACAAGACATGAGTGCTGGAAATTAAAGTTTCAATAACGAATTCAAGATTGGAATATGGTTTGAAAGTAAAGATCATTTCATAAAAACAATTAAAGGTAGTAGAGTCAGATTTAAAGGTATGGGTAGTTAAATGTACTAATACCCACAACAGGGATGCAAATAGAGACTCAAAGCTTGTATAAGAAACATGGGGGGTAAAGTGGTGGAAGCCGGCTTGTTCTACACGTGTTGGAAGCTAACTTTCTAGATGCCACACAAATACCCTTTGTACAACTAGATTTACACCTAGTGTTGTGATAAGTGTCAATAAACCCTTATTTTTTTGTGCTTATTTAACCATATTTATTATGTAAATTTTGTGATTTAATCAAGAAAATGACATTTATTTTGTTGAAATTCATTTCAGGCTTTCAAGAGCTCATTTGGAAGATTATTTGATGATTTAAGAGAAATGAAAGAAAATAAAGCAAGTTTGGGTCAGACTTTACAAGGAACAAACCTTTTACTTTCAGCCCTCCCTCCAGCACAACAAAGGTAAAACAGGGAGGGATGAAATCAACAGCCTATAAAAACCCATCTTGCTGTTATTTTAGGAAAAAAAAATAGATCACAAGAGGCCTGGTAGCCACCAGAAACATACATAGATGTATTTCTCTAGTACCAAAAAGGGGAAATACAACATTTTAGAGAACAATATCATAAATATTCCTTTGTAGAGAGAGAACTTAATGAATTTCTAGGGTTTCATAGTAGCTTTGTGCTTAAAACGCTTCAATTCATCAAAGATGTTTGTTTTTTATTGCTTTATCTGACTATGGGTCTTTGCTATTTCTCTGATTTATTGCTTTGTATTGCCATGTTTATGGAGGAGTAGTTGATTTGCTTGAGTTTGAATACTTGGGTTGATTCCATGTAATTATACTGTGTTTATTTTGAATACGTGTTGATTTATTGAATTCAATAACTTAAGCTTAATATATCTTGAATCTATATAGTACACAATATGGGTTCATGTCAGATTTCGTTAAAATAGGCCAAGAGGTCGTTTTAGTGAATAGATCTAGGCTATTAATGAGGTTGATCCTAACTACCTCGAGAGAGGACGGGCGAAAACCTTATGTTGCTTGCTTTCCAAATCATTGGGTTGGTTTCTAAAGCAAAGGATTCTCGTTATTTATGCAAATATAGCTGATGATAACTTGTGAAGAGATTCGGTAGTCGGGTCTAAGTCTAGATCTAGAGTTTTTGACCTTGGGAGAGGGTTAAATTTATATCAATGAATATGGCAGTTCAATAATTCAACATAAATTTTTCTGAGAAATTCTTGATTTACATAAATAGATCTAAGGTGAAGCATGACCCAAGCAACCTTGTGAATTGATATATCTTTAGTCTTGCATGCTCGCTGTGAAATCTTTGTTGATGCTTGCTAATGTTTATTAGATTAGGATTAGATTAGTTCTTAATTGATAGATTTTCTCTGTTTTTGTTCGACTAGATAATAGGACAAGAGTAGGAGTAAAGTACTCACCAGTTCTTTCTTAGAATACGACCTAGATCTTTTTCTACTATGTTACATCTGATGAGTGCGCTTGTGTTGGTCCCAAATAATAATCAAGAAGGGTGGTTGAATTGATTATTAATAAAAATAGTAATTTTTGCCTTTTAATAATTATTCCCCTTTCGGTTTTAAATATGAGAACTATAAACAATTAAACAAATATAACAATTAAATTGTGGAAATTAAAAATATAGAGTATAGAAAATCAGGCAGTGATTTATAGTGGTTCCACCTTATGCGTCAGTCTACTCTTCCAGCTCCGAGCCGAGGACCCCATTATCCTATGGGTTTGTTCAACTATATTCAATAACTTCAAATTACAATATTGTACAATCCTCTTTGCTCGATTCTCACAGCTATCCTCTAGCTATAATCGATCTACAGAGTTTAATCCTGTAAATAACAAACTAGAAGGCAACAACATGTTCCTTCTGTCAACAAGGAAATAACAAAATCAAGATTGCAATAGAGAATAAAAATTGCACTAATCAGCTCGTGTAGGATTATAAGAAGTAGCAGTTTCTATTTGCTTCTTGTGGTAAAGAAGGTGTTCTTTTCTTTAATCACAAGGTTCTATGAAACCTTTGGGTTGGTAAAGTAAGTGTTCTTTTTCTTCTTTCTCTATCTTTCTTTTCTTTTTTTCTAGCAAAGTGTTTCTTGGTATCGTATTTCTTCCAAAGGAGAGAGAGAGATCAGTTTCAAAGACTAGAAGGAGCAATAGCAAAGTTTTGTAAGTTCTGTATAAGGTTTTGTATTTTCTTGGTGAAAGAGAAAGCTTTTGCTTGCAACATGAATAATATAAGTTGTGTTCTTCTTCCTTTTCAAAGCAGTGAAAGTCTCTTTATTTTCTTTTGAAAGCATCGTAAGTATTCAGCCTCTCTATTTTTCTTCTTCCTTGGCTTCGGTAAATATACTCTCTCTCTAACGTTCAAAAAGCTATTGGAAAATGGATAAACTTTCCCAATAATTTCGGTTAAAAATATGATGTTCTTATCCTTTTTTTAAAATTCAAATTCTGCTGTGATCTTCAAAACTAGTTGCAAGTTGTGGATAGGCTTTTCCTTGTATTTCTCGGATAAAATCTTGTGAGATTTATCCTTTTTCAAATTCAAATTCTGTAACGGAAGGAAGATGATAAGCCTACTTTGATTTTCGTAAAAAATCTGGTTGTTATTTATTATTGTTGACATTGTGATCTTCTTCTTCATCCTATACAAGATAACGTTTATCTTCTTTTTAATCTTCTAGACAAAATCCCATGGAAATAGATGTCTTGAACATTGTGGATACTAATAAATCACTTGTCTTGAAGGAAAACAGCGTGTAGAATTTGTCCAAACAAGGTCTTGTACTGTTCATAAAGATTTCCATCATTGAAGACGTTGATGAGAGAGAAACTTTGATGAAAACATTAAATCCCCTTGCATTAAACCAACTTAAGTAGAATAAATGAGTATATTACCCAAATAAAATCATTTACTTGGAGTTAGGTCTTCAAGATTCATTTTTGTACCGAACTGGAATGATTTGCATCAAGTTGGAGAAGATGAACAATGAAATCATGTGATATAGAGCTGCTGTTAAAAGTGCAGTGAAAGGTTCTGTAAAAGGTTCTGGTTTTCTGGAAAAATTCTTTATCCTTAAAGCAACCTTATGGAAAACATTCTAGATTTTAAGTACTCTTCATCATTCTTCTTCTTTCTCTTTAACTTGATACTACATACTTAATAAACTTATTAGTAATCATTTTTACTCTTTTATTATCATCAAAACCTATTTGAATAGAATCCAACAGCTTGTCCTATGAAGACTATAGTTAGACAATGATTTAGAAATGAATTTTACAAATTTTAAAATTTGGTTTTTCCTCCACCAGATTGCCTTAGTGGTGCAGTGATGTCTAGAGACACACATTTCATCTACCACAAGGGATTGGACCATCACATTACAAGACCTTTTAGTTCTAACCAGCATCCCCATTGACGGTCATACCATGAGTAGGAGCATACATGTAGATTGGTCAGGCATATGCCATCATTTGCTTGGAGTTGGACCTAGTCCTAATGATCTATCAAGCGAACACTTGAAGATGTCATAGCTAGACGCACACTTTAGTGCATTACCAGTTGATGTGGATGAAGTGACTATCAAGTGCTATGTCAAATGGTATATATAATATAGCTGCCTGGGGGGAGGGTCTTGGTTGGAGACAAGGCGCAGAATTTGATTCATGTTATATGCATCCCATTTCTAAAGAACTCTCATGTCACTGGATAGTATGCATGGGGAGCAGCACGCCTAACATGGCTCTATAAGCAACTATACATAGCATGGGGGGTACTTCCCACACTTTGTACCAATACGTATAAGGACCACATCCACCACCAAGGGCCGCCCTCTTATATGTAAGTGGAGAGTAGATTTTGATGTGAGGCAGCATCCTACACATGACATGCCTCTTATTCTAGTATAAAGGAGCATTTGATTAGTAGATCTCCAAAGAAGTGCGATTTTCTAAATTCTATTTTTGCTCTTTCATTTTTACATGTATTGTTTTGAATAGCTTTTGTTGACTTATTTCATGAATAGGTCATTTAGGAGTTGTATGTAGATATTATAAATGATCGCCCAGAGTACTACCAATTAGGCAGTGATGTATGGTGTGCCCATGTGCCTCTTGTGTGCTTCCATGTTATGGCACACTATCCAGACCAAGTGCTTAGATAATTTAAAGGATTCAAAAGAAATCCTTACCTTCGCATTTGATACGAGAACCCTCCATGAGATAGACTTATGTGGGTGAACAAAAAGTGGAATCAGGCGACGGAGTATACCCAGTGGATAGCTAACTGGGACGAACGACGTAATTGCATTGTAGACCTGTCAGGACTTCTATAGAATATTTTCCATGGTATCATGGGATTACCAGGCGGTAGATTAGTCGTATGGGCATTGTGATACATTATATGGTAAGTTTGATATGTAATAGTGAAGCTATTATTTACTTTTTGTGCATCATGTCCTAATCTTTCTATTTGACTCTATTACAAGCAGATTTCATTTTTGAGGTGCCTGATATACCACCAGTCGATGCTTATTGCATGGGATTTTTTTTATAATAGATGAGTTCATAGGCATCAATCTTCAGGAGGCACCTCCACCAGCACTTGCCCATTCTAATCATGACAATAGTGGTGACGATTCCCTACTACCTCATCGGTACAAGCATCCTTGACGATTCCCTACTACCTCATCGGTACAAGCACTTGGGATGTAACCAGACGGGTTTTTATAGGGTATTTGATAAGGTTTAGGATGAGTTTTGAACATTGTGCTAAACCTTATAGGGTTTTGAGACGAATAAAAAACCCTTTGGGAACCCGAACCCATTAAGAAAAACGACCATTAAATTATTTTCAGTTAATAAAATTAAAAATTCAAACTAATTTAAAGTTTATATATTTAAAGTACTAGTTCAATTTAATAAATAATATATACATTTTTAAATTTGTAGTTCTATTTGACAAATTGTTATTTATTTTAGATTTTGTAGATCATTCATTTTTTTAATAATATTTTATTTTAATTAATCACGGTAACCTATTACAATGTTAAGCTAATTGAGAATAAAGAGAATAAATTTGGAAGGATTTATTATATACACAAATATTGATAAATATTAATTTTTTATGAGTAAACAAGAAGAAAATTATTAATATATATTTTAAGGAAAAAAAGAGTTTTTTTTTTATTTTTTAAAGATAGATGAAAATGTAAGATAGTTGTAGTTGAAATATTATTAGCTTTATTGGGTTCAGGTATCCTACATGGTTTATCAGATAGGTTTTGGGTTTATGTATGGGATGAGTTTCGAGAACCCCATAGGGTATTGGGTTCAAGTTTTGTAAAACTCATCCTAAACCCAACCCTGTTACATCCCTAACAAGCATAGAGACATAGGTATCAGAGAAAGAGACAAGGGTAAGGGTGAGGCCAAGACATAGCTGGATGTTCATATTGATGAGTTTAGCCCTCTATCGTTATCATATCTTGATGCCTTAAAACTCCCATGCATGAGAGCTCTTCTACAATAGTTCACCTCCCCACTCCACAACTCCATAGAAGAGGCATTCAGCACCACCTGGAGATATAGGGGAGGACTTTACTCAAGTGGATCCAAAACCCATCCCATTTTACTAGCATAACCCACATGGTGGTGATGAGATGATACCCATATCACACAAGTGGATCCATCTATGGAGCATCCTCAGCAATAGCCAAATCCACAGCCTGAGCCAGTAATATAGAAACTTGTTCGATAGAAGAGAGGTAGGTAGAGGCAACAACAGATGATTTCGGCATTTTATTATTTTTATATTTTAATTGTATCTACAGTGTATTTTTTTCCATATGGATTTCTTATATTGCATTTATTTAGTTTACATTCATTTGTATATTGTTAGTTAATAGTGAACTCTAATCACAGAGATGCTTTTTGGTATAATAGCTTGGAGTTCGTCGGAACTCTAAATTTAAGCATGTTATAGACAAAGCAATCCCAAGATAAGTGATCTCTTAGGAAGCACTAGCACCAAAGAACAAAACAGTGCGGCGTGTAACTAAAACAGACAATACATCGATGGTGAAGTTCTAGGGCGTTACATGACTGGCATTGTATTAAGGACATTAATGAAAAAGCAACATATGCCACTAAATTATTCATGTCAAACCCATCTCTTCACCAGTGGTCTTATAACCAAGTGGCATTTTCCTTAGTCTCTTAAGTGAGAGGGACTAGGTTGGATTTCCCACTCCCCCATTATAATGGCAAAAAAAAAAAAAAAAACTAAATTCGCGTGTATGGAGACATGAATTATTATTCATTATTCTGCATAATAGCAAATGGTAGATTTGTGTAGAATGATTAGAATTACAATCTACTATTCCTTTCGAGTGAACTGTAAAGTATCTTAAATTTTATTTTATCATTACTTGAGTTTAAGCTCTTTAAAATTCATTCATCAAAACATTGATGAAAATTCGACTCAAGATCATTATTTTATAAAGATGGCAATTGGAGTGACATATTCCTCGAGATCTTGTTCTTTTTCTAATGCTTTAGTGAATTACCTCATCAGATCATCCATTTAACTTGATAATTTTTATTACACATTCATTTTGATGAATAATATAATGTTGTAATGAAATTGTTGTTCCTAAAAAATGGAATAGATTTGTGCAACATTTAATTGTCTGTAATAGTGATTCTATAAGAAATTTCTATCATAAAAAATATCAAATAGTCATTCGTTACCTAATCCTATGGATAGCAATTCAGTGCTGGAATTCTTTTTTTTTTTTTTTTTTTGCCTTCCCCTAAATTAATCTCATTTATATAAAAAATTAATAAATAAAAATCCTATTTCAACTTTCCTATATTTCATAATAATAATTTTATTATAGTCTTACTCATTTAATAAGCAAACAAGCAAAAACATATATAAAATAAGTAAATATATAATAAAATAGATGAATAGATAATAAATAAATATTAAATTATGTGTGTGCACATATATTATTTAAAAATTTGTTTTCTATTTTAATTATATTTTATACATGTATAGTATATAATCTAAGAGCCTACTTGCGATTTGTTTACAAGTGCAAATAAACCAACTAATAAATCTATATAATTAGACAAGCTTGATTTATTTAGATAAACAAGCAAAATGTACAAAGCCCCCAACTTTGTTGAAAGTTGTTAAATTTTAACCCTATCCCATGTTATAACCTTCTAAACTTCCTTTATTCAAATGTATATTCTATACTTTCATATTTATTCAAACATACCTTTATATTAAATTAAAATATCAACTTACAATATCAATTAAATTTTAGGAGATAAAAAGTTTTTTTTTCCCTTCCAAAGAAAATAGAAGTTCAAAAAAGATAAATAAATACTTAATTAATACTTATATATCGTCTAACCATAAAAAGCTAAGGTTAAATATGGATAAATAGTGATATTGCTGGTAAGTAACTTTTTCCCCGGTGAACACGGTATGGAAGGAAATTGGAATCTATACCGTTCGCATGAATTGATACATCCCAACTGGATTATAAGCTTTAGCTATTATCAGCAAACTTCTTTAATGCATCACATTAGATAAGTATTAAAAACTTATTTAATATGCTGTTTGGTTCGTTGGGATGCTGTGGTACATACTCTTTCTCATGCATGGTAGTACAGAACAGAAACTTTCTATTTACTGATTTCTGTGATTAACTTTTGTACTAGTAAAAACACTAATATTCAAGATTAATAAAGCAATTGATACTCAAAGAAAACTAGCCGCCAGATCTCCGGATATACAGACAGACAAATAGATATGCACCAGGCACCTTGTGCATACACTGAATACAGCCAGTGTCTTCTGACGAAACCTCACCAGAAACACGAATCAAATCTCAGCTATGCATAACTGGATATCTTTCTGAACCCTTGTGTCCGGACCTATGCCGGATGATCAGACTCTCAAAGGAACATACTAGGATATGATATTAAACAGGCTAATTGTATTCAACCAACCACCAGCAGAACACTTACAATAAAAGACATAACAGGTGATATTCTACCCTATATCCAATTGTCAACGCATCCATAATTCTAACAGAATGGCATCTCTATAACTATAACTACAACTACATAGTTACATGAGAATATTTCGTGTTGTATGAAACCATCTCCATGACTGAGAAGATTAGATTCTCCCATATCAAATTGCTTCAAGCTCCTGGGACGCAAATGTTGTCTATCTGTCAATGGAAAATTTTACTTGCCAGAATTACATCCTTGCATCCATAATTTAAGTCGAGGAGTCAGTCATATGAATACAGAGAGTACATAACATCAGTCTTGCCCATCCCATTCTGTGTAAAACTCTTTTAAATATTCTTCCATGAACTTATGCCTTTTCTCAGCTCTTCTCCTCCCAGCCTGACAATTTAACAAATGCCATCAGTGAGAAAACTTGAGTTTGCATCTTCATCATCAGCATCCCTCAAACAAATGATCAAAGTTTACACATAAATTTCAAGTTCCATGCAAATATAGGGTTTCCAAATTCTGAAACTGGAACATATCCTATAACATGTTACAGCCAAATATAACCTGTACGGATGCAACTTAGCAACACACACACATATATATATTTATATATATGTATGTATTTTAATTTAAAATGTCAATACATCAGTGCAAATACTTCAATAAAATAGCTACTCAAGCACTAAAGTCATGATATTTAAATTACACACCTAGAGATAAATCACAACTCCAGTTAATAAGTCTGATATGAGATGTGAAATTTTAAGTTTCAACATAAACCAATTATAATTAAAGTTATTAGATACTTGTAGAATTAAAATACAAGGTACTATGGAACTTGAATCCTGCAGTGTACAAGATGTTGTTCTGGGATGCTTTTACAATGGGCAAAAAGCTCCTCTTATATTTCCTAGAGGAACAGAATTCCAAACTTAAAGCATGCGTCGTTGCTTACTTCATTAATTATGCCACCTGCTGAGTCCAACAGATTATAGATTCCAATATACTTAACCCAAGTTGCAACTACGAAGAGCTAAGGCTGGCCTGTACCTGTGTTTTCATCATATCTTTCAGCTTGAGGAGCTTCTCATGAAAGTGATTTACAGTAGTCTGATCCTCTTTTTTGACATATTGTTCCTTAGAAAGATTTGTGCGAGGCTTAATAGCAGGATCATGCAGGACCCTGTTCCTATTTCCCCCAAAAGTGAAACATCGAGCGATTCCTGCAAAGGAAAATAAGGGCTGTTGGTGCAAAGTGGATGAAAATAATCATAGATAATTAGATTGGAACTAAAAAGCTTAAGTACAATGTTGTAAAAGATGCTTTCCATCATTCTAGTTTAAATATCATCTCATTGAATGACAAAGACAATATTTTAAAGCAGCAGTAAAATTTAGAGGATTGTATTAGGTGACATCAGGCAGACGGTATGGATAAGCAAAGAGGGTCTTTGAGTATGATTAACCACTCCATCTATTCAGCCAATTAACAATCAGTCAATAAGCGTGCTCCAATTGAGCAAGTTTAATAGATATCCACTTCTTTCTTTTGTTTTCTATTCCCTTTTTCTTTTCGTTTTTTTTCCCCCATGTGTGTGTGTTGGTGGTGGGGGGTGTGTGGGAAGAGGAGGCATTAATCTGCATGTACTCCACTTGGAACAAAGGGATATGTCTATGTAGGCAAGCGTTTTTAATAAGATGTCACAATCGTATCCATTCACTACCTATGGCACCAATTGCATCCAGACGGTCTGCATCCTGCACAACTCCAAATTCTGGAAATAGCTCACCATTTGCAAGCACCTTAAGTTCATCTTTGAAGCCTGAAATAAAGAGCTTATTATAAAGTTTCTTAGTATATGCACGTTTGCCATCCAAAAAAGGAAAAGTGGGGTTGGGGTGGGGTGGGGTTGGGTGGGTGTTGGAGGGGTGGAAAAATTTTGCAAGATTAATATTCGTGAAGAAAAGATTAGTTTGCATAGCAGCTGAAGAATAACCACAAACAGAAACCAGTATCATTACACAGAAGAGTTATTTCACAAAGCACTGGAAAATTTACTCACTTGATAAATTTATTTCAAGTAAAGAAATATTTATTTTCCAAGATAGCAGCTAGATTGCCGTGCTATAACTGAAATTTCACCCCAAGAAGAGGGGGTTTGGGGAATCTGCCAGAGGAAAGAGTTTGACAGAGACAGAGTGCTAAACTCTATGTTTATGGTGTAAAACACCTAAACATACAACATATGACAACTAAATTGACTTTGAACTTGTTAAGACTGTATATCCAAATATTATAATAATGATGATAATAAAAAGGGGGCAGTTACCTCTCTCTCTTATCAGAAACACATAAAATGATGCATGAATACATAAGATGTCGGAATGAAACATATGTAGCATTAGAATTAATAATTGGAGGCTGGAGCTTAAGGACATGCTAGACAGGTATACTAAAAAGCTTTTTCAGCCACTATGACAGAATGAGTACAAGCATATGTGTGTGAATACGTATAAATATGAAAGAAAAAGGTGCTTTTATACCAGTGAAAGCAACAGTTGCAATTACTTAGTTGATAGAGCAAACAAAAATTGAAAGGAGGCTAAGCTAGATAAATAAGAGTAATTACCAAAATTGCCCACGTGTAATCGAAGTTCCATAAAATTGTATTTGACCACTATATTACATATTCAATAAGCCATAACAAGGAGCAACTTCAACAGCATAAACTAGGAATACTCCATAACATATCTTGAACTCAGCTTTGTTATGCACACTAGCAAGTATTCTAATTCATCTTTCCCCTCAAATAACTGTGGTATGTAAAAATTTCTAATAGGGATTGTGTCAGTTGCACAATATGTTCTCAATTAACCAAAACCATCCAGTAAAGATGCTAAATGCTAATCACAGTCTACTAGTTTGTCTGGCCCTATCTATCTACAGAAGCATTATGGTCAAATTCAGCAGTAGCATTACGTGATAAAATCCTTTCTGTATAACTTGAGTGATAGATGACAAAATTCATTCTGCTGTAGAAGTCTCTGCAACTCACCACGAAAATATATACTAAAGGATAGACAAAGCTGGGGCACTTTCCACGAGGAACATTAAATTGCTCATACAAGTAAATTAACCACAAGGACATGAGACACTATAGTTTCGAGTAATCTACCCATTCCATTTATGATCCTCAATATCTTTGTCTTCTTGCACTCTTCAATGTCCTCTTCCTTGAGAAAATTTTCCACAAGCTTTTCTTGAGATGGATCCCTGCATTGCAAATTGGCATGGTTTGGGTTTGGGAAAGACAGGATTTTAGTATTTACTAAAGAATGCCTAGACCTAAACATGGAACATCAAGCAGGTATATCCAAATTCTTGGCAGTCATGCATAGGTAGAGAAATGGCATGCTTTTGCACCTAAGTGGCCACCCATGTCCAGTGCTCATTGGTCTATTAATACAAGTAAACTACAAACCTTAGATATTTGTAGTCACCTGCATTCAAATAATTAACATTTAGTAAGTATCAGTCAAAGCAAAACAAACAAACTAACAAGTCAAGAACAACAAGGGAAACTTTTGCCCTCAGACAATACAGTTGTTCATCAAATAGAACCCAATTTGGTTCAGTTCAAAACAAGGCACAGTTTAACTTGGGGGATCAAGCCGAACTAAACCATTTCATATTATTATTATTTTTTTTTTTTGGCCAAACCATTTCTAGTTATGAAATAAGAAATAGGTTCTATTTTCATATTTTAGTTTTAAACCCTATCAACATTTCATTCTAACGAATTTACCAATTCTTTTTTATTTTCTCTAATCTCATCTCAAAGTCCACAATCTATGCCTTTTCTTTCACCTTTTTCTCTCATATCTAATAGAGACTTGTCAGCCTTCATTATCAGCTAAGATGCAATGTTATCAAGATATAATACTATATCATTTGAATTCTAGCATAATTCCTCCAATATGAGCATCAATCTTTAGTTCAAAGCTCTGAAAATTATTAGTATCATCAGTTAGAATAAGATACTCTTACAAGCGGTTCAAACCAAATCAAACCGACCCCTAAACCACAAACATCCCTATTAGACAGCGCAAAACTCAGATATGGCAGTATATTTCTTCACATGATGCAAGTTTTTTCAAGGTTGAACAAATCATCCAACAGTAAGTTTTGCTTCAGTTTAATGTAAACATAAAGGGATAAATTATAGCGGAAGGTTATAATATATGGGTAAGTTCATTTAAGACCACAACATTTAAAAAATCAATGACACGTGTCAACAAAAAAAAGATTTTATTAAAATACAGAAGATCCACCACGCTATGACATATCAATGGTAACCTAATTAACTCACTTTCCTAAATGTTGTACACACAGATGAACCATTCGAAACATTATAACGTCAAATGAATTTAACCTAAACATTGTGACCTTCGGTGCTCAAACATAAAGCATATGAACCATCTAACCACAAAGTTTTGCAACTCACGATGCTAGACAAAACTACATATAAATTATGAAACTAATTTTTTTTTTTTCTTTTGCAAACCAAATACTTCAACAAAACTATGTTATTGACTATGCAATATTAATAAGATAGGCAGAGAAATGACCTATGTCATGAAGAAGCGCTGCGAGCTCCACCTGCAATTCAACAACAAGGTTATGATCAGAAAAAGAAATCCCGAAGTAAGTGATAGAGTACTTGATCCTTACCCGATCAGGAAGAGGCAAATGAGATTATAATACGAGTTTGTTCAACCTTCATTGTAGTTTTTAGGACACGTGAGCAGACAACTATCTTTATCGCAGTCAGAGTCTCATTCATCACTCATCCTAGTACTGCTAAATTTTGGGATTCCAATGGCATCAACTTAGCTAAAGTGCTAAATCAATCTATTCTGCGAATAAGTAACATCAAACCACCATCGAATCTCAATCTCAAATTCAATTTTGAAGAAGAATTGTTTTAAAAGATGAGATTTTTCTCAAAGCATAACATATAGAAAAGCATCAACAACCAACCAGTGAACCAAAGTTCATTATCCTAAAGTCCGTGTCCATGTCCATGTTTCCTCTAATTATAAAATTGCCATGGATGAATCAGGCATGCTCATGAAAATGGTCAAAGACAAGGACTTGAAGGGTCTAAAATCACAGTAAAGTAAAAGTGCATACAATTTCCATGGAACCAGGGTTACAGGAGAGGCCTTCCTCACGAGCAATGGAGAGAGCCAAGTCTCTAACCCTAAACACATGCCAAGCGTCATGAGAAGCATCGTTTCCTTTCATAGCTTCTTGCATTAACTTCTCCGCTCTTAACACCGTCTGTGTCTTCGATCGCTCCATTATTTCTTGTGCTCCTATGTTTTCAGTGTTCAGTCCAAGGAAAAAGAATGGGGCTGGGTCAATTAAAAACTTGGGAAGGCCTTCCAACTTCTACAGCCGTGCATACTGATTTGTGCTGAGGATTAGCTGTGATTGGATTGGTCGAGAGCTGCTGAAAATGTGGACGAAAACGATGTTGGGTAATTGAAGGGCTTCATGTCGCGGTCAACTTTTATGGATTTTAGGTAGATATGTAAGGAGGTAAGGATTAAAATAATTTTATTTGTAAACTAATCAAATAGATATGATATAAATATAATATAAAAATATCATATATGCAGTTTAGATATATTATACGATATGAATAAAAAATCTAATAATTTAAATAAGATGATGTCAAAAATGAAACCTATAAGCAAGTTTTCACGTACATATTTTCAACCTGAAACAAATTCAATTAGGTAAAAAAAAAATTTATACAAAAACTTACTTCAGTAATAAATTATTCAAAATCAAACTTCATATACATTATTAAAACTTTTTAGGAAAGTTCAAGTATCAAATTATTCAAAACAACTTCAAGTACCTATGTGACTTTTTGTGAAAATTAATGTACCATTTCCTACATTATCCATTTAAATGAGATAGAGATATATAAAAAAATTATAATTTGATAAAATATGTAATTAATTACTGATCAGTTTAATAACAAGTTAATTGTACCCGTGATACCTAACTTTTTCGATTTTAACAAATATATATCTAAACAAAATTTCGTTACAAGAAAATATCTAAATGTTTTAAATCTTTCACCCATAATACCAGAGGGATTCCATCCAATTGTTAACATGCTAATGGGACATAATTAAAATTTTTCTTATCTACATAGGCAATTTTTTTTGTTATTTTCTTTTACTTTCTCCTATCTCCCCCTCATTATTCTTCTTCCTCTTTCTCTTTTTTTCTTCTTCTTCTAAACTCGACCGTCTTCTCTCTCTATCAGCGCTCTCTCTCCCTCTATCTCCCCATCCCTTCCTCCCTCTCAACCTCTCCTTTCTTTCACTTACTCTCTCTCTTTCTTAAACTTTGCTAGAAACAACTTGATTCCATCAAATCATGGAAGATTGTCCACGACAAAACCAAACTCAACCACCACTAGAAATTAGGTCAAACACCCCTTTAGCCTCCAAACATAGCAATTAGGGCACACCCACTAACCAAACAACACTGCAGACACCTCATTTTGACATTCTTTTTGTCAAAATAAATACTAGTTTAGTATATACATAATTAAAATAATTGAATTTTGCAAATTATAAATGTTAAAGTTAGGAATGAAAATTAAATCAATTTAATAGAAATGAATATATATATAGTATTATATTTTCGTTTTTTGTAAAAAAAAAAAATAAAATTTTACTATTCATCGTCTTCTAGCTTTGGCCGCCCGATTGGCCATGTTTGAGACCATTTTTGGCTCGGTTTTCGACCCGTCTTTTACAAACCAAGCACGTTTCTTAAAAATAGGCGCGGAGTAGTTTATGTTGATATAGAATTTAGTTGTTTTCATAAGAAGAAGGATTTAAAATCTGAATTTGAAAATTAAAAAAGACTCGTTTTTAGTTTCCGGAAAAAATGCAAAATCTGAGATTTTTGTTAATGACAGTTGTTTAACGTTTAAAATCATAACGGTAATGACAGCTATTTGTAATAATTGACCTTTTTTTTACGTTAATGACAACTAATTAATAGTTGTAATTCGTTTTTTTCGGATTAAAATAAAAGCCCCAAATTTAGCTCTATAAATAGTGGAAGCAGTACACAAACTAGAAGACTAAAAAAAACTCAAATCAGAAAAATTCAATCTCAAAAATCAAAACAATCACTAGATCTAAACACATATTGGCATCCTCGTCTCCCTTCGAACCAACCATCCCCTCACCGTTGACGACTCTTCCAAGCGTGGCCATTAATTGGAGCTGTGTCATCGAGTTTTTTTCGCCTGCGCGTATCTTCTCCAGGGCTATTAATCGGAGCGACGGATTTTTTTATCTGCGCGCGTCTCTTCTTGTAGGCTTCTCATCATCGGCACAGTCCTCTGTCCAGGTAAGTCACATTTCCTTCTTCTTTCACTTTTGATGAAAAGCAATAGAATAATAAAAAAAAAAAAAGCATGAAAGAATCATTAAAATCTCCTTTTACGTGGACATATATGTAACTGAGCTGATTTCCAAGTTTCATCATGGTACAGACTTGAACATCCAAGTAAGTTTAGTTTTTAATTTTAGTCAATTTAACAATAGGAATGTATGAAAGAAATAGAAAATATAAACATAATAATAAATCAGATGTTTCGTTTATAAATAAATAAAATGGATAAAATTCAATAAAAAATACACATGTTATGATAAATTGATAAAAGTTTATAAAAAATGATGGGTGATGCTTAATGTTTCAATTGTCAAATTTATGTTATAAAATAAATAAAAAAATATATTTTTCCATTTAGAAAAATGATCTTTTAATACATTTATATATATAATTAATTTGGCAGCTTATAAGACTACATTTTAAGACTCATTTTTCTATCAAGCTTTAAAATTTAAAAAAATACTTGAGTTGTATAAAGTTTGAAAACCTAAAAGCAACCAACACACTAAATCGTGAATTCTTGAAAACATTTAATTTTAACTATAACATCTTGTTGATAATTTTTTTTATTCAATTTGTCAATATAACATAGTAGTTATAACACTTCATATAAACTTGACTTTTGCTATAATATGTTATTCATGATGCCTTATAAAATTTTATATAATACTCCGTTAATTTGATTTCTACCACAATGCTTTGTTCATAATATTTTCAAAATCAGTTGTTAATGTAAATTTGGTTCTTACCGTAACATGCTTATTAATGTAAAATTGATTTTTGGGATAATATAAATAATTCGTATCTGATTGCTACGATTGATATGATTTATTGGTTTTTTTTCTTTCTTTCTTTAATGTATGATGATTAATTGTGATATACCTTATGATGTCATCTTGTGAATATATCTTTCTTAATGTATTTATAATATTGTTTGTAAAATTTATGGCTCTCATATAATCCGATTTGTGATAACGTGATAATATTTTGTTATGGTTCTTATTCCAAATTGAAAAATGTTTTGTCACCTAGAAAAAATCCAATTTTCCATAAAATTGCTAAAATCTAACTTAATAGATTTAGGGTTCACGTTAAAAGATATGTATATATTTTTCATAAAATTAACAAACTTAATGAACTTAAAGCGAAAAGATTTCGAAAAATTTTTAAATTAACCAACAAACTAAATTTTTCTAAAAGAACTACGTGTGGTCTGATCCCGATTAGCGGGTACGTAGGGACCTAAATGGGCGACTTAAAATATGTAAAAAAATTTATTTTTGTGAATTTATTTGATTTGTTTAGTTTAGAATATATAAATAGTGATAGAATTGGATAAGATTTGATTAATTTGAATATTTCGAGTTTTTAGATTATATATGATTATTGATGGAATTTGATTAGTATTTTTGTGTATATTAGACATATGTTTAGTTAATTAGATCCTGGTAAACAGTTTAGATTTTGAAATTAAGGTTTAAAAGAAAGCAATTTAAATATGAAAATTTAAAGTGGTAACCGTTTAGGTTTTAATAGGTTAGCCCCTGAACTCAAGTTAATTTATGGTTCTCATTTTAAAAAATGATTTTTTCGCAGATCAGTAGCAAAACCAAAATCAACCTACCCATTGGTTTGGTTTATTTTTTCTCGACTTTAGTCAGTGGCGACTCCAAAATATTTTAAAAATTCAAAATTTCCTTTAATTCTTAGTCGAGGATTCTTATTGAACGGGTTGGGTTTAGTACGAATCGGATTAAAGGAAATCGAAAAACCAGGCTCGACAAACACCACAACCACCATAAACAACAACCCAACCACATAAAACCCTAAAAGACAGACCCATAAATTGTCATCATTCCCTCTGTAAGACCACCTCCAACAATCACTCAAAACACCATCATCACCGTCCCAGCACAAAAGCCAAACCCGTAAGTGACTTAGCCTCTACCTTGCTCTTGACTAAGCGCATCACCAGCAAACACTGCGAAGGTCATGGCTATGGCATGGGAGGTTAATGGCCTGATTTTAGATCATGTGTTTGATGCTTCTAGTGGTCGTTGGTTCATCGGCTTAAGGTAGTACCATGAGATTATGTAGCAGGCTTTAGTTATCAACAATGTCATAATGATGTGTTTGTGGATTCTGTATGGTCACAATTAGTTGTTGATGGTTATTGTGTTCATCCATATATAGGTTCTGTGGCTCAACTTTGGTGATAATGTATTGGGGCTTGTGGTGATTCTAGGCATTTCTCAGTATGAGGGAGTGGTGAAGATGGTGAAGGAAGGCGGTGAAGATGTGGTGGTCAAATTCTATAGGGTTGGCATTGGTAAGGGTGGTGTGTTGTCGTGGTGTTAGCGGTTAGGAAGGTGTTCGCAATGAGGTGTTGGCTAAGGTGGTGGTCAGATTCCTTTTTTAATCTAAATATCTTCTTTTTCTTCAAATAAAAACCGTGTGTATTGATTAATTAATAAATTCATGAGTGTTTTTTTTTTTAATTAGACGAAGAAGAAGAAGAAAACAAGGAAGAAGAAGAAAATGAGAAAAGGAGAGAGAGAACAAGAGAGGAAAGTAAAACAAATATTTAAAAAAATAAAAATATCAAGTAGGGTAGAGAAAACAATATTATAACCAGGTCCATCTGCCATGTCAACACTTAAATGAAATCCATCTAGAGATATCGTGGGTGAAAGATTTAAAAACTTCAAGTATTTTCTTATAATATAATTATTAAATTGAAAAAAGTTCAAGTACCATGAGTGGAATTAACCCATTTAATATCCAATTCAACAATCCACATTTGCTTGTAGTACTTTTGTCATCCTAATTGGTACAGCATATGAATGGAATGAGACACTTGATAAAGAAGAGTTATAGAAAAAAGTTTATATGATTTTAATATCAAAATGATTTGGAAAAGGAAAAAAATAATTACTTTTTATTTTTATTACCTTAACGTTTCTAATTTTTATTAGATAGTAAAACAAAACACAATAATAAAAGCAAAAGGAACATACTAACTTTAATCAATAGATAAATCCAAACAGATTCAAGGAACAAGATGCATGTGAATCTCCATCTCAGGTCTTGAAGTTAAGTGCAAGTTCAATCGAGTAGATATGGATGGATTCATGAAGCTCCTATGGGTATCAAGGTCTCGTGAGCTTTAATACTTTTTGCAATTTGCGACTCTTCTTCTTCACCGTATCAAACAGCATGCATGATCAAAAAGGAGATGATTGGTTCTATTGACGTGTTTGTGATAGTTCAAAGATGGCAAAGCATTAGTTTTAAGCTCGATTAGGTGAAGTTGGTGTGGGTATTCAGTGAATGTGGTTAGTTGGTGAGGTTCACGATAAAGAAAGCCTCGACTTTGGTGTTTTGTTCGGTGTAGGTGGAGTGAAGTTGCAAAGGGAATGGCTGCTATTTTATGATCACCGGTGATGATAGATGTACTGAGCAAGCTTTGATTTTGGTGTGTTATGGGAAGGAGATTAGAGGGAAAGAGAGTCTTGGTCTAAGGTGAAGGAGATGACTCGTGCTCTGTGGGTTTAATATCAAGTCCAATGTTAGCTGTTGGTGAGTCTAACAGAGATGGGTCTCGGTGGTTTTTATTGAGGAAGGAGATGGATAGGTCGGAGAGATTGAGTACTCTTTGAAGAAAATGAAAACCTCCATTGAAGGAGAAGATTCATGGTTTTATATCTTTAACAAACAAAAGGTCCTGACTTAAAAAAAAAAAAAAAATTATACATCTTAAGACTAAGGGTCTGTTTGTTTTGGCTTTTTTTCGATAGATACAGATACTTTTTCAAACTTTTTGCTAACAAATTATTTATCAAGAAATAGATATAAATAAAAAAAAATTGACAGTTCTCATCAAAAGATCAAATAAAACAAATATAGATAAAATTTAGATGCAAATCGGATATATTTACACATATCATTTTAAAAAAGATACAGATACAGATGAAAAACAGACAATCCAAACAGACCCTAAAATCCCGTAAAAAAGAAAAAGAATTATTACTATTTCAAGTCTTCATTGTCAGTTGTACCCATTCCATTCATCCATTGTGCCATGCAACTTGTTTAATTAGTTATTAAATTGATCAAGTAAAAATTTAGGTTGTTAATTACACTTTTATCTTTCATGACATTTACTCTATATAGAAAGGAGTTGAAATTAGTGGAAAGCTTTCCACTCTTTAACTCGCTTCTTTTCTATTTAATTTTGAAGAGAAAAGAGTGAAAAAATATGAAAAACAACGATAATTATAAAATTATCTCTCTTACTAATATTTTATAAAAATATGATGGGGTTAATCTTGCCAATTAGTAACTCTACTTCTCTTCTTTTTCTTCCATTTCCATCATAAACTACCTAACGTAAAATAAATATTTTACCAATTCTTATTTCATGTCTTTTCTTTTTTATTCTCCTGTGCTCTTTTCCACTTTTCACAAAGTTGCCAAGTACATATAGCATAAGCAACTAGATGCCTTACTTTTTAAGGAATCAATACGATTGTGATATGATTTTTATTTGTTAATTTTTATTTAAATAGTAAAAATATTTCTAAAGAGTAAGACTATATTACAATTACTAGCCCATTTATCATAAGTAATCTGTGAAAGAAAATTAGAAAATATTGAATTTTAGATAGAAAATGTAAGGATTTATTCCAAGCCTTGAAAAAGTGGAAAAATACGTTTTTGGAATTTTACACTTAAGGAAAAAAACATGTTGGTAATGTGCTTAAAAAGGGTAAGGGCAAGCGCAGATCTTGCAAGGAACCTAACACAAAATTTAATACAAAGAGAAAAGAACCTATGTAGTGAAATGAAAGAAATCTTATCTATCAAGAAAAGTTATCAACTAATGAATTTAAATATAAATGGATTGTTAAGGGTGAACAAGATACAGAGTATTTCCATCGCTTAACTTTACCAAAAAGACTGAAATTCAAACTAAAAGGAATATATAGCAATATTAAAGAGTGGATCTCTGAAGAGAGTAAACTGAGGGAGAACGTTATTGCCTTCTTCCAAAACCCATACTTTCGGATAAGGAATAAAACCGTGAGAATCAACTAGAGTTTGATGGTAACGAATCGTGCCTTTCATAAGACAAGTTAGGGACTAGAGAAACCTATTTCCCTAAAGAAATAAAGCACAATCTTTGGAGTATGGAAGTAGAAAGGCTTCCATGTTCTATTGTATAAAGAACATGTGAATGGTGTAGGACCTACCATTTGTGAAAGGTTAAGATATGCTTCAATACAAATAAAATTCATGAACAAATAATTCGATCCTATTAAACATGTTGATGGCCCATTCTTGATCATGAGCCTACCCGAGTCGAGGCCTATATGTTAATGAACTGGGTTGGCCTAATGGGCTTAGGTCCCATTAGTTAGTGTGCAACCCAACCTCATTATTGGTCTCAACAAGTCACTCGGTCGCCTTTGCATTCCTTCTTATTTGGTACCGATAATTCGGTTGGCTTAGGTCCATACGTAGAAAAGACATAACCTCCCCCATGATCTCTACTATGTACACTCTCAACCAATCACTCACCCATTCGTCCACTTGCCCACTATGGCCATAACCATCAGGTCAGCTTCCTATAAGAACTCATCTGTCTCTCCAAAGATAGGTAATGTCATACTCAATTATTCTTCATCATCTAAATTATGGCTAATCATGCTAAACATTAACTAAGCATTAGAGTGACCACGTAGGGCCCATATCTGACACGCCACTAACTTGGTTCTTGCTTTTCAGGCCTTACAATTGCCTTTGATCCAAGCCTAGACTTTTGAAGTTCTACCTCTACCAGATTCGAGCAAGAGACATTTAATGCCATCTGTGGGAAAGTTTACCCTCTAGTAGAAGTTTTCCTTCATTCTTTTCATGAAAATAAAAACACTACCTTACGAGAGTTGGAAAGCTGCCATTCTAGCCCACCCCATGCCAAAAACAAAAAACCATCTTAAGACGATGGCTTAAATGTAACCAAAACTTGACTTCAATATTACCTAGCTTGCAAAGACAAGAAAGCTCCAAGGAGGCCCTAACATCTTCCTAGCCTCTAATGGTTCCCTACAACAAAACTACTTAAGTCGCATGGAAGATATGCTCTACCAGGTAGTAGAACAAAAAATATCGAAATTATGAAATGCAATGCAAACATTCAAAAGCATCCTAAGGAATTGGAGTTAGGGGCACAAGATTCCTAGTTACAACATTGCAATGATGAGACACTACAGTACCAGGCTGGTATGTACTACCATCATGATGCAACCAATGCCCATGCTAACCTACTAGGATCCTAAATGCAAATCTCCAGTGGGATTAGAAATCTCTCTATCATGCCAATATATGAAAAACCCATCCAAGAATCCCTAAATGGTGGAGCTCCCTACATATCAAGAAAAGCAATTCAAGGATACAATTCCATAAGAGCTAGAAAAAAGAGATTAAAAGGATGTCAAAGATCAAGGAAAGAAAAAAGAGCACCCTGATGCCTAAAATGACTTAAGCGATGATCAAAACCCCCCTATCCCAGTCAATCATACACGAGCCTTGGCTGTAAGGTATGAAACTACCCACGTTAAAGCTCTATGATGGGATAACCAACCCAAAAGAGCACCTCAGGATATACATGTTAGGTTTTTATAGGATTTTTAAAATTTTATGAAGATCAAATCTTTTGCAGCGCAAATCAAAAAGAAAACCCTAATCCAATATCTGTGTGTTTTAATTGGATTAAACAAAACAAATAGTTTGAATTTATATCTTTAACCTTGAAGCTTGAAATCAATTAACAGATCAAATCTGTAAGTACCACGAATTCATAACCCCCTTTACGATATCTACACGAATGAACACTCCTTCAAAAGGATCCTTTACGTGCTAGCATTATCTTGAACACTTCTAGACCTGATCGGGAAATTTTTACTCACAACTCTCGTGCTTCTCTCTTTTAGGGTTTGTAGAACTTCTATGCAAATCTAATGTTGACAACACATGTCATTAATCCTAAAAGAGACCTCTTATGTCTTATTTATAATAATGTCAATATAAACAATGATATTAGTGCCCCTAATCTTATTAGGGATAAATTAATTTATTAACATAAAATTCGTAGTTTAATTAAGAATTGTTATTTTTCTTAACAAATTATATTTTTATTATTCTGATTATACAAAACATCTGTCGTTCCTTCCCCGCAGGGGCAGAGAACCCATCACTGTCTCGGCTGTGCTACCGGAGGCTCCGAGGAAGTCGGAATAGGAGAGCACTCATCTTAGGGTAGGCTTATTATTCCCGTTGGACTTATTTAAATTTAGTTTATGATCCTTTTGTTCATTCTTTTGTGTGACCTATAGGTTTACTTAATGTTGGTAGTTGACCCAAAACCATTTTGGTCAACAAAACATAAGTGGCCTCTAGCAAAAATTTTGTTTACCCAAATTAAATGAAGATCGATGATCAATTTTACCTTATCCATAACTTATGCCATTGTCCTTTTGTCACATGATATCTAGACTAAACATAAAACATGGAGTGTCACCCTTATATCGTTCAATTTTATCATTTCTCGATCTCCAAGCAAACTGACAAAATAAATGAAATTGATCACTATCAATTCATTTGAGCATGGGCATGCATTTCTCAGTTTCACTTATCGAGGAACCTAGAGATATATCTCTCATAACGAGAGGGATAAATCCCAACTTAATCATGAACTTCCTCTACATGATTCGCATTATACTCAGTCTCAATCTCAACCTTTATAATTATCCTGTTAAAGACAATGTTTGATTGAGTTGAATCATAATGTTCCTCATGTTGGAACCTATGGTGATTTCAGATCTAAGGATATGCTAATATTGTTATTGTGAGAATCACTTATGACACTAATCTATATACTGATCTCATAGCAGTTCAGTCCAGTTCATAGTCCTCTAATATGTGCTTATGAGCTTGATTTGTATCCCCGTACAAATAGACATCTCATGACTATTAAACAAAAACTCATACTATATTTAATTCGTTATCATTCCCACAAGGGATAAAGGCATTGATGGTACCCGTACCTTTAGATTTTGGCAATTTGGAGACCGATGTTTTATTTTGGGCAAAAAATTGTCTATACTTTAAAAAACAAGGCATTTTAGTGCCTTTATATACTTAAAATTGAGCACCTTAAGCACCTGAAATGCCATCATTTTGAAAGTATAGGCACCTTTTTGCCTAAAATCAAACACTAGGCGCCAAATTGCGAAAATCCAAAAGTATAGGCACCACCCGTGCCTTATCCCTTCCCACAATAATGAGCATCTAAAGACATTTAGAATAATTAAATTATTCATGGATCCTATTATAAAGTAAATATGCAAACAATATAATAAAAATGTCTATGTATCAATATTATATATAGTGACAATATCTACTAATTGGCTTAAGGCACAATCATTATCAATACAAAGACCTATGTCGGTGTTTAGATTCAGCGATGCCATTTTCTACAAAGTGTTTCCTGGAACACTAGAAAAAATTATCAATAGTTGGTTTCGCCAAGTAGCCAATGGCTCTATTACATCATTCGAGGATCTTGCAACCACATTTTAGACTCACTTTACAAGGCCATCGAAGAAGATACATCCTCCATCTTCTTGGTAAATCAGAGAAAGATGAATCCCTTAAGGATAACCCGATTTAATCAGGTCGTTACTAAAGTAGATGGTATTAATCTCAGCTTTTGGATTATAGGCCATCCTTGCCAATAACAAGCTTAAGACCCTGAAAAATTCCAAAGGTGAACCAATAAATATATATATATGGTGTAAAGACATCATTACCACCCAAAACGAATGGGAAAGTCTCAAAAGGAGCACCTACAGGACCAGATATCCAAGGGATCGATTAAGGATCACATTACCCCTCACCCTGAGATAAGGACCAATCGGTATCTCAAGGGCGAAGGCCTCAGGGGAAACAAAGATGCTTCGAATCTAGTTTTCTCCCCCTCAACAAGCCTCAAAAGGACATCTTCCTAGAAATCAAGAACCCTGGCATCTTGCCCGAGCAATCCAAAATGCATAGCATTCTAAACAGGAGAGCATGAGCAGGTACTATAACTAGTACCAAGAGATAGGAAACAACACTAATGATTGCCAACAGCTGAAAATAGTCCTCAAAGAAGCCTTGAAGAAAGGTTTCCTATGGCAATATATGATTAATCTAACCAATGCCACTGAGAGACCAAATCAACAAAAGGGAAACGATCGCCAGCAATACTCTAACAATAAAACTGACCAGCTAACCAATGATGCTGCTTGGAGTGGTCAACACTATAGTTGAGGACCACATTCGACTATTCTCTCCCAATTCTTTAGAAATGACAAAGGAAAGGAAGTAATGCTCCGGCGAAAAGGTAAAAGCTCATACAACCCTTGAATTTGCTAATGTCGACTTAGATAACATCAAGATACCACACTAAGATGCCCTCGTCGTAAAGGCACGAGTGGTAGGTTTTGATGTGATGAAAATCTTAGTCGATACCAAGAGCAGTGCAAACATTATTATTGGTAATAGATTGTTGATCGCCTTATGATATGATATTAGGTCAGCCAACCCTTTCTCTTCCAGATGGTTCCTTCCTCACCCACTTGAAAGCAAATTCCCTACCCTAAGCGGGCTAGGTATATGCAGAGGACACCAAGATCTATCCCGAAAAATGTATATTCGAGCATCAGCAAGAGATGAAGTATGCCAAATAGGCTCGTTTCATCACCAACTCAAATAGTGGAAAGTTAACCAAGACGAGGAATAAGAAAAACCAATAGAGCTATGGAAGAAATTGATGTGCCAAAAATGTAAGGCATAGAGATCTCGAATTGGGCACACAGCGGATCTCAAAAAATCAAATGATGAGACAAAATTAAAATGCTAAACAAAATAAAAATAGTGTTTTATGGGTTTTTGTATTGTGATTTAAAGGAAATAAAATGGATATGATCGACTTTGATAAGGATATGACACATCGAACCAACTCAAAATACGCTAACCCTAAGTCAATATGACTCATGAAATAGGGATCACGATTTGTTCACCACAATCTATAAATAGATTGATAAGAACGGGTTGTTCGCTATGATCGCAAGGATCGATAGGAACGAGATCTCGCCACAATCAAACAATTGATTGATAAGAGAAAATAGAGAGAAAATTCTCACTAGGGTTTCAATAACATCCAAAAGCTTAAAGAGTCTATTACATAAAAGGGTATTTATAGTAAAACCCTTAAACAAGGCAAAAACTATTAAAAAATAGTAAAAATGATAAAGGATAGTTCTGCCAAAGACATAAGTTGTCATCCTAGAAAGTAAGATTGTAGCCTATAATTAAAGGATGGTGGCCTATAATTCAAATATGGTAGCCTACACACCATGACGCTCATGTCTTCATCTGCTCGTCCTTTTTAAGCACCAACACGTATAGTCCATTAAGTCATAATATATGGATGGATACCAACAAAATTAGCTTGTTTTGACTCCAAATTGTCTAACAGACTCGCATGGTAAGATTCTGTAATCCTCAGCTCACCTCTAGGGATCGGTCTTGTAACCTGATTGACCTGATTCCCAACAAAAATCCTACTAGCAAAGACATTTCCATGGTCACCAAAATCAGCTCAATGTTGTTACATCAGCTCAAAGAAGAACTCACCCACTTCCTCTTACACAATGATGATGTCTTCACAGGGAAAACTTTTGGCATGCCCGGAATAGACCCAAGAGTCATCTCCCATGAGCTTAGTATTGATCTAAAGATGAAGCTAATGAGCAGAAAATACGTCACTTTACGGCCACCATAAAAGAATAGGTCTAGAAACTCATCAAAGCAAGATTCATTTGAGAAGAAAAATACCCTAAGTGGCTCACCAATCTAGTAATGATGAAAAAAGCAAGTGGAAAAATGAAGAATGTGCATCATTACACTAACCACAATGAGGCATGCCCAAAAGATTGTCTCCTTCTCCCTATGATAGACCAATTGGTCAACTCTACATTCGGGCATACCTTACTAAGTTTCATGGATGCTTTCTTTGGATACAACCAAATAATGATGTAACAAAAAAATAAGGTACGCACGTCATTGATTACTAACCTTGCACATTTTAAAAAATGCCAGGGCTATATATCAAAGATTGGTTACTACGGTCTTCAAAAAGCATATCGGTTAAAATGTGGAAGTATGGGTGGATGACATGATTGATAGACATAAATTATCCTATCCTTAGGATATTAAAGGCAATTTAGTGCTTATTTAGAGAACTTATTCAATGATATGGTACTTAAAGTATAAATATATTCATTTTGGGTATAAAAAAGAAAAACATCAACAATTAGATCTTTGAAAAGGCTTTGAAGTGAAAATAGCCTTCAAATCACATCACAATTGTGATAGGGTCGGTAATCGTCTCAAATGAATATATGAGGAGCTATCACGGGCATGATCCAGAAGAATTTGTGATAAAGTAGAGATAACGGGCCATAATACGGTTGTGGTATAGATGGTGGTCTCCACTGATCACATATACAAAGTAGATACGGCCGTGATTTAATGTAAATGAAGAAAACACAGAAGAGATCATGGGTAGTGATACGGCTGTGACCAGTAAGAGACCAAATTGCAGTAATAGTATCAAGGTCTAGTCACGGACGTTATTATGCTTGGATTTTTTATCAGAGGAAATCACGGTCGTAATCTACCTTGGATAGTTGGATCGCAATGAGATAATAGCCTATGATATGGCCATGATGGAAGTTACTTCTTGTTTAATTTCATGCTAGTTCAAATTCAAAAAGGTATTTTGAAAAGAGACAAAGATCAATTGAGACAAAACTTTGCCATTTTATCATACTCGATGATGCAGGCATATTAATACTCACTCAAAACATTGCAAAGGACCATGAATGATATTATTCACATTGTAATCCCAAATGTGTGTAATCTTGGTGATAAGAGTCTTTGTGAGTGAATCTACTATATTCAAGTGTATTACCTTGTCACTTTTGTGGAAAAATTAGAGAGAAAGAAGACGGAAATTCATCATTCGAGTTGTTGATTGGACTTCTATTGTTATAATTCAAAAGGGTTTTCTTCTATTTCTTCTTCCATGTTTATTTTGTTGATATCTCTACGTATTGTTTGTGTTTATTATTGTTTCATCATGAGTGAATAGTACTTTAGGGTTTACGAAGTCATGTTGATATGAACTATTTAATTATACTGAACTATTTGAATTGAGTGAATTTGAAAGATATTGTGCTTGCTGGAGATTTAAACTAATTTTTATAAGTGTTGGGACAAGGAAATAAATTTCATGAAAAGACTCCTTTGTGTGATTTAAACTAATTTTTATAAGTGTTGGGATAAGGAAATAAATTGCATGAAAAGACTTCTTTGTTTGTATATTGCTAAGGCTAGGATAAACCTATGAAATCATTGTGGGGTGGTCTTACTTACTATTTAGCTTAGAATTCTAGTTTTAAGTAGCATATAATTCTATTATTTAAAGGATTTAAGTATAAACTCACTGATAAATTTTAGACTCGAATTGAATATTGTGTTGGAATTATCTTTAGTGTAAGTTTAAGTGATACTAATCACTTGGTGATCCCTTCAAATTATTGTTTCAATTCCTTTGTTTTTTTTTTTTTCCTTTTTAAGAGAAGAAGAACAAGAACAAGAAGAAACATATGTTGAAGTGATTGAGATTCTTCGGGGTCCTTTTAAAACCTGGTCACCTAAGGTCATTCGGCTTGGGATCAACCGACCAATGATATCACTTTAATAGTAAAGTACTCAAAGCAAAGTGTTCAACAAGTCTTATAACTCAAATGAGTAGGCTTGAGGAACACCCTTTTTAAGAGAATAATGTTTGTTAACTTAAATGACGAGCTTGGGATTATCAGTTGAAAGTTTGGTCCAAGGGTTATAAGATTTCAAAAATCTAAACTTAAGGAAAAGAAACGAAAATCATAGAAAGAACAGATAATAAAGGAGCTAGGGGATCTGTTGATGAGTATGCTTGCAAAAAAGACCTTAACCTTAGATTGGCATCGAATTAAATGAAAAATCAATAAAAGATTGAGGAGAGTACTTGAAATCCTTTATATATGCTTATGAGTGTGTGCTGTTCTATATTAGAATCTTACTTAAATAGTAAGGGTAAAGGCTAACTTACCGTGATCAATCTCTTGCTTGAAGACAAGCAAGGCTTAAGTGTGGGGACGTTTGACAGGTAGACAAAAATTATCCATGATTTCCTTAGGATATTAAAGGTAGTTTAGTGTTAATTTAGAGAATTTATTCAATGACATGGTACTTAAGGCATAAATATATTCATTTTAGGTAAAAAAAAAAAAGGAAAAACATCAACAATTGGATCAAATTTGAACAAGATTTGAAGTGAAAATAGCCTCTAGATCGCATCACCGTGTGATAGGGTTGGTGATCGTCTCGGATATATATTAAAGGAGTTATCACAGGCGTGACTAGGAAGAATTTGTGATACAATAGAGATAACATGCCATAATACGACCATGATACAAACGATGATCACAATTGATCACATATACAAAGTAGATAGGATACTTAATTGCTTAAGTTATTAATTTTAGGATTAAAAGATGATATTCCAATCAAACAAGTCGTAGGGTTAGATTATGATAAGTGTCGATAGACCCTAATCTATAGTGCTTATTTGGACATATTTGATATGTATTTATTGTGATTTTATTAAGAAAAGGATACTTAATTGCTTAAGTTATTAATTTTAGGATTAAAAGATGATATTCAGAGAAATTGAAGATAATTCAAGTGAAACCAAGGCAAAATTGACAAAATATAGGCAAGAGCTAAATTTGTACATGCATTATCTTGTGCATGGCCATCATAAATGCAAGGGAACATATCTGATGGCTCTAAAATTTCAGCCCCTCCCTTAGTACAAGCAAGGAAGACAAGTAGGGAACAAACCAGAGAGCAAATAGGGAAAAATTGAACATTCTATTTTCTATCCCTCTACTCAGCATGGCCGTGCAGACTAGGTTACGTACATCATAAATTCCAATCTTAGTGAAGTTTCTAATTTCAGCCCTCCCCCGAGCATGCCCGTACAGATAGGTTTTACATCTTAAACTACAAATAGCCACCTTGTCTTCATATTTAAAGTTTTAGATCATATTTTCCAAACCCTAAGAGAGAAATTACAAGCTTCAAGGAGAAGTGTATGGACATCAACTGAGATAAAAAAAACATCTATAAGAGCTTTATCTTTTACATCATTCCCATTGTCTATTCTTCTAGATCTTGTGTTGTGATTGTAAATTCTATGGAAGAGTAGATTTCTTTATCCTAGATCTTGCAAAACCCTGGACTCATGTGCTAAATCCATTGATTAATAAAAGTTTATGCATTTGTATCTATTCGTGTATAATAATTGTCTTGTGATTAATTTATGCGCACAAGTTCATTGCATATATGATTCTTATTAGATAGAAGAGGTTTCATATAATAAAATAGATCCTCATCAATAGAGAGACTACATGTTTCTCCTAGAGGTAAGGAAACTTTGATTTTTTGCACAAAGATTAAATCTTTATTTGGGAATTATGAATGTTAATGCAATCTTATATGGCGTTAGTGAAGGAGAGGTCTCCACTATCTCATGTAGGGTTAGGAATTAATTAACTCAATTGAGTAATTAGTTTAAGTGAGAATTCATGTAGTACAGAGCATAAACAATTCGTTGATTAATCCATTATCATAAGAAAATTAAGGTTTAAGGTAGATCAAGATTAATGGTATTTTTTATGATTGAATACTTTTTAAGAAAGCACTCATATTTAACTCTAGGATTTATTGAAATAGATTAATTAGTAGTCTACACAATTAATCATCACACTAAAAAGTTAGGTCAAATGTAGAAAACTGGTAATACTAGTACTTGTTTTCAAGATCCCTGAGGATGAAACTCGTTAATTCTATACTATACTAGATAAAGTATACTTGCCTAGCTCGATCGTTAGGTTTTCTTGGGTTTATAAATTTTACAATTTGATACGATTGATGAGAGCGCACCAAATTGATTCTCCAAAGCCCTTACAATGTTAAAATATGTTTCACCCTTAAATTTGGCTTTGATGCCAGCAACAATGAGGTGAAATATAAAGTGCACATAGCTGGATTAAATCTAGCAGTGGAAGTTGGAGTTGAAAACTTAACAATCTTTTCTGATTCTCAACTCATCGTCTAATAGGTTAAAGGAGAGTACAAGACCAAAGGGGATTCCATGGTAAAATACCTAGAGGTTATCCAATTGCTAGTAGCAAGTTTCTCCACCTAGGGCATCTACAAATACTTCAATTAGAAAATGCCAAAGCAGACAAGCTCTTTAAATGCATTGCGGTCATTTTCCTACCCTAAACCAAGGAAGGAAAGATATTTATGGAATATCTCCCACAACACACTATAGATAAGTAGCACAAGGAAATTCTTGCGATTGAAGAAAACTGTAAACCCTTGAAATTTTGGTTAATTTTAAGCTAATATTAGAATTAAAAGTCAACCAGAAATCCTAAAGGTCGACAAAAGCTAGTACAAACCCTAGAATTTAGATCCGACATTCTCGTATTTTTTAGCCTCAGAAAACAAAGTTAAAATAATTAGTAATAATAGTTCGTAATAATATAAGGAAATGTAAAAATATCATATTCGCGAATTTCGAGTGTCCTTCGGGCACAAACAGGATCAGTTCTCGAAAAGCTTGTCTAAGAGCTCGGAATAGTGAAAATATTCCGATAACACTTTGGACCGATTTAATACAAGGATTTCAAAAATATCAGTTTCGTAATTTTTCGGTAACTAAAAATAACATATATCATAATTATACGTATATTTTCTTACTACCGGTATTTTACTAGTCACATCTACTTTACATTACACTATTCATTATTATTCTACACTATTCTTTTATCTATACTTTTTCTAACACCTACTCTTACACTCTATACACCTACTATCTTTACTTTTTACTTTTCCATAACTTTATATCACATTTACCTTACATATTATTTCTTTTAATATACAAAATTAAAAAAAAAAAAAAAATCTCTCCTCCTCTTTTCTTCATGTGGTCGGCGCCTCCTTACTACTAATCTATTTTTTTCAATTTTTTTTAAATCACTCAAAATTCACTCCTCCATTTTCCTATAAATACCCCCCTCCTCTTTCACTTCATTCACACATTTACTACCTACAAATTCACTACCAAAACTCTCCAAAATTTTCATCTCCAAAACTCTCCCCAAAATTCTCCCAAAACACTCTCAAACCCCATTTTACATGCACAAAACCCATACACACATATTGCTCTAAAATCCTTTTTAGGTAAAATCTTCTTTCCATATTTCTTTCTCATGTAGCTTTACATGACAATGGTGTGAGTTTCCTAAACTTATTGTTATGGAAGCTACACTGTGTTCATGTATTATTTTGTTCATAAAAATCTATTTCTCTAGTTTTATGTTGTTATTATATTTTGCACATATTATTGTTGATATTATGCTAACTTCTTATATATATTTAACTAAATATAATTATGTATTTATATATCTCTTTAGAGCATATAAGCTCATTTGTTATTTATTTACTTCCAAGTTATGCAATTTATTTATTCATTTCATGTTATTTTAAGACTAGTTTGTAGTCTTAGACTTGTCCTTATCAAGTCAAAACAACCTTTTTCATTTTTTTCTTTTTTTTTTTGGGACTAGTTTATTTTTAGTCCGGAGATACCTTGATGAAGCTGAGGTTCTCAATACTTGATATTTCTATTAACTTGCTCATTATATTGCTTATTATGTCTTTCTTATGTTTTCATATTTTCATGATTTCATATTCATGATCATGCATCAACATATTTCTCAACAAGATAAAGAAGGAAATGTTTTCTTAAATAAAAAAATAAAAGTTCTTTTCCAAAATAAATTTTTGCCTTTTAAGAAATGATTTTTTATAAAGACATAGAATTTTATCTTAGCAAATCTTTTCCAAAAATCTAGAGTTCATCATAAGTTTTTAGTAACCAAAGAACATAGGAATTTTTAGATAATACATCAAGTAGATATGTCATACATACACTTTACAAATCCATAAAATGGAAAAGTTTTCTTTAAGTTCTTGTTTAATGAAAGTTTTACAAACTTCATTTAAGAAAAATAGTATTTAGAAACTACTCTCTCAATCTCTAGAAATTAAGTTATAAGAAACTTTGAAAGACAAAAATCATTCTTTTGAAATTGAGAGATTAAGGAAATAGAATTAAAAAGGGGAAAATACTCACTTAAAATAATTTAAGAAATTTTTTCAACAAACTAAGTGGAAATTTTCAAAGTGTTTCAAATTTCTAGAAAACATCACTTTTACAAAAAAGATCATGATACATATGATATGAGTCAATATATTACATTTTAAAGGTTTTTCCAACCATAATAATATCTATATTTTTTGTACAAGTATTTTTTTAATAAAAAAAGTTTGCAAAGTTAAGTTTTGAAAACTAGAATTTTCGTGGTGAATCTGTATCCTAAGGTTTTGGGACCCAAAATATTTTTTATGATAAGAATAACCTTAGAAACGGATAGATCTTTCAAGTGGGTAGAAAATGGTATGTTATATACGAAATTCAAGTTAAAATAAGCAAGTTATGGTCATTTTAAGTTGGAATTTCCACCTATACGAATTTTACCGCAACAAAAAAATAGAGTTAGAAGTTTTTACTAGAAATTCCATGGAATACTCATTTTGGGTATTTCCTTTGTTTAGGAACCGAGAGGAGGACGTATACTCCCCGATGACTACTTCGACTGAGGGAGTATCGTCATGGCCGAGTGAGTCTACTGCTCTTATTTTTCATGCTTATGTTTGTGCTTGTAAATTTAGTTGCACTAGACTTAAGGAAAGATAAAATTGAAAATGTATGATAATATGTTGAAAGAATATTAAGTATATCGAGGCACGAAATGCTTGTAATAAATTGTATGTTTATTAACACGTTGAAGTATCTAAAATTGGTTGATCACTTGCAAGAAATTAAAATATAACGGTTAGGCTCTAAAATAAAAGTTGATACATGCACTTCATATGTTGAGTCACATTGCATTCGCTATTATACAATTGGTGGGACAAGTGTATGATAGTGGTGGTAAGCAAAACCAATATATTATGTATGTGAGGAGTAGGAACCGGTAAAAACTGCATAAATTATGGCTAGTAGGAACCAGTAATAACTACATATTTTTTTGGCGAATAAGAGCCGGTAAGATCTATAAAAATGGTTTTTAAAAAAAGTATTGGCGTAATGGGCTGAAATACCTAACCCGAATGAAGGGTGTAATTTATTCAATATATGATTCTCGAAAAATCATATGTCTTGTACTTACGTGCTTGTTGCATCTCATTTTTGTTTAATAAACTTGGTTGTTATATTTGTTTCAAGTATGATTATTAGGATTATACTCACTAAACCCATAATCTTACACTCCTATAGATATTTGCATTCACAGGAACACTTTTTTGTACCCGATGTCTCCTCTTATCCGCGTAAGTTTTCTTTTGGAAGCTTTTGAAGGAAATCTACTTAAAGGGTTAGATTAGAATTCCTTTAAAATCTTTTGATGTAGTATTTAAATTATCATAAAGACTATTAGTGATTTCGATTCTTGGTGTATTAGTAGGAGTATGCCCTTAAGAATCATGTAATAGACCTTTAATTATTATTATTATATTATATTATTATCCATTTTATTTCTAGATTCTTATATATTTATTATTACTTGCTTAGACCACACTTCCCAAAAGCATCTCCTATTACCGTTTAGACACTTTTCATGTAATACCGAGACTTTCGTATGACTAAGGTAGTCATTCTTAACTCTTGAAATTATATGTGGCGAACTATATGTTTATGGTACCCTTTAGGGCGTGACAAAAACCCCATGCCACTCGTTGAATAGACCCTATCAAAGAGTACCTACAATAGGGTACCCTACTAACGATAAAAAAGTAGCCAAGAAGCTTATGTACTAGGTATCTAATTACATACTATTGAATGGTGTCCTTTGCTGCCAAGAGAGGCTATAGTATTCCCCTCCTCTGCTACCTCCTATGGAAGAAGTCGTGTTCGTCTATGTTGTTGGACAAACGCTCTATGTAAAAGTCCCCTACCTAGGCTACTATTGATTGATCATGAAGAAGGACACGATTGAGCTAACCAAAAAACGTCCACAATGCTAGAATCACGCGCCCTTAGCTCATGTATCAAGAACTATCTCCGATTACTCGCTAGCTCTATGGCCATTCGCCTAATGGGAATAGATATACTCAGGCCTTTCCCTGGACTTCCAAGCAAAAAATGTTTATCGTCGTAAAGGTCATCAAATGGGTAGAAGTGCAAGCGATCGCTAATATCACGAAGTAATCCACAAAATCCTTCGTGGCCAACTACATCTTATGTTAATTTGGCATACCATGTGTCATAATCATTGACAACAACATCTAGTTCGACAATGACCAATTTAGGGAATTCTGTCAATATCACTGCATTGAATTCAGTATACTTCTGTTTCCCATCTCAGACCAATAGGTAGGTGGAAGCGATCAACCATACCATTGTCGAGGGCCTAAAAAAAATGGTTGATTAAGATCATGTAGGATGGGTAGACTGGCTACCCAATAAACTTTAGATACTGAACCATACACCAAACATCTATTAGAGAAACCCCTTGGCAAGTTGGCTTCCGACACAGAAATTATCCACCCCATTGAATTAAAGCTTTTAACCCGAAGAACCTAAGAGTTCCACCCAACAATCAACCAAGTAAGATTAAGGGCCAACCTCAATACCAAGGAAGAACTTCACTACTAAGCCAAACAGAAGTCATGGATTACCAACTCAGAGTCAAAGCTATTATGAAAGAAACTCAAGCATTAGAAATCCAATCCCGGTAACCCATATGCCACAAACTTGCAAATATGGGGGTAAGAGAAGGATAGTGGAAGTTGGCCCTTACTTGGGAAGACCTTGTCCAAGTTATCGAAAGTTTTAGTAACATGGTTACAGCCTATAATGGCTTAACGGACAGCAAATCCTTAGAACCTGGAATGCCAGCAATTTAAGGAAGTACTTTGTTTAATATAATTTCTTATTCACTTTGTTATCTACATTGATTTCCCTTTAGAAATTTGGAATTTCCAATCTTTCCTAGAAAACATGATCACCTCGTACCTTTTAAGTAAAAGATTGGGTCACACCCATGCTCTAAAAAAAATTCTTAAGTCTTAAGTGAGGGCATCCAACCAAACAGACATAACTTTAGGGATCGACTAATTAGGTTGTTCATGCGCAGCACCCACATCCTTAATTTTCCTAAGTCTCAAGTGAGGGCTTTTGACCAAATGGACCATAACTCTAGAAACCAATCGACTAGGTTATTTATTGATAAATATCCTAAGACCCTTATTATTGGTGCATTATTGAGCATATTTCATATGCTATTTAATTAATTTAGTGAAGAAAAGGATTTTTATTGAACTAATTTTGTGTTTCAGGGATAATCATGGAATAATTTGGCTTTTCAAAGATTATTAATGAAAGAAGCCAAGATTTTGGAGAGCTTTGGAGCCTTTTGTGAAGTTGTTGGACATACACTAGTATTTTTACACTACTAGTGTACTTTTGGAGGAGAAAAATCGAAGAAAAAGTCAAAGTTCAAGGATACATGACCCCACATACACCAGTTGTGTACAATAGGTTGTGTACATATGCCAAAAAAGGAAAAGCGTGCGAAGTTAATGAGTACACTACCCCGATGTACACGGGTCATGTAGGGGTCGTCTACACACTAATATATATATATTCGCGCCCTGAGTTAAAAGAACAGATTTCATTCACTTGTCTTACCACCCAAAAACCCTGAACGCTTTTTAGAGAGCTCTTTGAAGAGGAATTCGTGCTACAACTTGAAGATCCACAACAATCACTTCTACAAAAGGGTTTTATCATCATGATCTTTCCTATTTCTTCCATTGTATTTATTTTCGTTGTTAATCTCTTCATGGAAGAGTAGTTGTGTATGCCCTAGGTTTTGCGAAACCCTAGCCTTCATGTATTGACTTGATTATTAATTAATGAAGTTTGATTTTGAGTTTGCTTCATGATTTATATTGTTGTTTGTGATGATTTTAGGCCAAGGTTATTACAAACTTGATTCTTGTTAATTTGAAAGAAGATTTCAATTAATGGGTTTGATCTCTCATGGGCAAAGAAGTTGAGTAATCCACCTAGAAATAGGGTTTTTCCAACTTTCTATCATTTAAGGTTCATAATCTTCATGCTATTCTAAATTAATAATTGTGAAGGAAGAAATTTCCACTTTTGCAATTAGGGTTAGGGGTTAATTAACCTGAAGAGAGTAATTAATCTATTTGAGAAACCCGATAGTTCAAGATCAAGTTCTGTACAATTAAATCTATCTTTAAAGATGAAGGAGGCTAGGGTTAACCAAAACTACGGGCATTGTTTGTGAATCGATTATCTTGAGGAATTATGCTTATCTTTTATCTAAGGTTTTTGGGCTTGCTTTTAATTAGAATTAGTAGAAAGTTAGTATTTATCTCTCAATTGATTCGACTAGATAATAGTTAATGGGTTATTATTAGTAGCTGTGCATAGATTCCTAGGATGATATTCGAGTTAATTTCTATATTACACGATAGGTGCACTGCCTTGTGTGGGTCTAGAATTAATAAGATTATAAATTTAAAACTTAAAAATCTAGCACATCACTTATGCTTAATGCCTATGTCTTAAATTTTCCTAAGTCCCAAGTGAGGGCTTATGACCAAATGGACCACAATTCAAGGAAATTAACTAAGTCATTTATTGTCAGCACCCATCTCTTAGTCCTTGATAAGTTGTATACACTCTATTCTAATAATAGGAAATCATGATCAATATGATTCTTTTTTTTTTAATTCCAATGATTTTATGGTTTAAATGTTGTTTTTTAGCTCCTAATATCTTAAAAAGAAGAAATAAAATGATTTGAATCAAGATTGGAGCAAAATAATCGCAATGTCCAAAGATAGACTCAATTGTGGCTACCAAAGGCCCCAACCAAAGGTAAGAAAACAAGGTAAAGGTGCAAATATTGCCCTCAATTGCATCCTCAATCTACCCCGCGATTCACATTGAGACAACCTTGCCTTAATAGACTCCAATCATGCCGAGAATAGTGCCTGCAATTCCACCCACGGTCCAACTTGAACCTCAAACGTACCTCTGAAGAAAAGATATAGCTTAGATTGCGACTAACCTTCAAGTCGGCAATCCAACTCAAGAAAATTGACCCTATCTTCGTTGTCATGGACACGTTACCCTAAGTAAAAGCCTATGAAGATAAGGATTAAATTCGTTATAAAGAATCTACTACGTCAGCAAAAAAATCTCCATGATTTATGTGCCTGTCACTACAAATAAACATACATAGATACAATAACATGTTGTGTCATATGTGACAAATTCCTGATATAGTATAGAATAGTGAGAGAAATCTTTCTTCTTGCTAGAGATTTGTGTTTTTTGGGTAAATTCATATTGATCCCAAGTTCGTTCTTGTAAGATTTTTTTACTTAATTTGCAGTACTCGTCTTTAATTTCATTCTCTTGAATTTGTACTTAATGTTGAGATTTATGAAGAAATAATCATTTTAACTTAGGGTTTGTGAATCCAATACCTAATTGACGTGATTTCAAGTACATTTTACTTGAATATTGACTGGATATTTGTAATCAGTAGCTAAAACTTAATTTCGTGGGTCTAATTGCATGGTGTACCATTTAGATCTATGTCTGATTTCAACTGAATAAGTCGAGAGATTATTTTTTTGAATAGATCTAAGCGACTAATGAAATTACTCATAATCACCTAGGGATATGGATGGTGAAACTTTCATCACTTAGTTTTAAATTCATCAAAATGGGTTTTAATCAAAGAATTATTAATCTTTATGCAGATCTAGGTTACTGATAGCTTATGAAGAGAAATTAGTCGTCTGACCCAGATTTAGAGTTTCCGATCTTAAGAGAGGCTTTAACTTACCTTAATGAATCTGATAATACAAACGTACCCAGCAAATAACTCTCTAAGCTTGTTAAGAAATCACATGATAAAAAATTGGTGAAGTAAATCTTAAGTCCTATATTACATTAACAAACTTATATCCTTAAGTTACCTTAAAAACGTGTATATAATTAGTTTTAAATTTAACTTAGCTTTTTACTATTTCTAATGTTCTTCTAAATCTTTCTTTGGCTATATAACAGATATAAAATGAGTACGGTAGATGCTGACGATCTTCAAGGAATACAACTTAATACTTTCTATGTTGCTTCAATAGGCACACTTGCCTATATAGATGATTGCAACTGAAGTTAAATAGAACTTATTAGCATTTTTAAAATTTTTGAAAATTGTAGCCTCGTTCTTTGTTCTTAACGATTTTAAACCAAGATAACACAACAAACCAATCCCAAAAGAGGGTATCCAATGCACCAGACCATAACTCTAGGGACCGACCAACTGGGTTGCTTATCTTTAGCACCTGCATCCCAAACTTTTTTAAGTCCCAAGTGATAGCATCTAACCCAATGGACCATAACCTTGGGACCGAACAACCAGATCGCTTATGCTCAGCACGCACATCTAAATTTTCTTAAGTCACAAATGAGGGCGTCCGACCCAACGGACCATAACCCTAGGGACTAACTAACGGGGTCGCTTATGCTCATCACATGCGTCCTAAATTTTCTAAAGTCCCAAGTGAGGGTCCGACCAAACAGACCATAATCCTAGAGATTGACGGACCAAGTCACTTATGCTCAGCACCCACATCTTAAATTTTCCCAAGTCCCAAGTAAGGGTCTTTAACCAAATGGACCATAACTTTGAGGCCGATCAATCAAGTCACTTATGTTCAGCCCCCCACATCCTAAACTTTCTTAAGTCCCAAGTGAGGGCATCTAACCCAATAGACCATAATTGTAAGAACTGATCGACCCACCGAGTCACTTATTTTTGGCATTCGTGTCCTAAATATTCTAAGTCCCAAGTGAGGACGTCCAACCGAACGGACCATAACCTAAGGGACCAACTGTGAAGGCGTCTTACCTAAGGGACCATAACCTTAGGGAGCTTATGTTCAACACCCACATCCTAAAATTTCCTATGTCCCAAGTGAGGCTATCTGACCCAACGGATAATAACCCTAGAGACCGATAGACTGGGTTGCTTATATTCAGCACCTATATCTTAAATTTTCCTAAGTCCTAAGTGAGGGCATTTGAATCAATAGACTGTAACCTTAGGGACCGACTGACCGGGTCATTTATGTCCAACACCCGCATCCTAAATTTTCATAAGTTCCAAGTGACAGTGTCTAACCCAACAAACCATAACCCTAGGGATAGACCGAATGGGTCACTTATGTTCAGCACCCGTATTCTAAATTTTCATAAGTTCCAAGTGACAGCCCTGGGCATCAACCACTAGGTCACTTATGTTCATCACTCGCATCCTAAATTTTCTTAAGTCCTAAGTGACGATGTTTGATTAAACAACATAAAATTTTGAATAAACAATATAGAAAGCAAAAATGTTTGATAATGAACACAATAAAGCATAAATTCATTTATCGAAAAGCAAGGAAGTACAGTAGTTTTGACTGTCTTCTTGGCCATGGTAGTTCTGAATGACATTTTGGCCAAAAAAATACAAACTTTCGACTAAGTTTCTGATCTTAGAGTCCCTTTGATTGATGTTGCTAATTGAACCTCCATCCGCAGTAGATTAAAACATCCACACGAGCCATGTTGCATAAGCAACTGTGGATGCTCATTGAAAGAAACCCGACTACCACTGAAGGAGCATAATGCCTAGAATGCCAAGCTGCACCAAGTACCAAACACAAAGAAAGCCTAAGAAAGTTAAAATAGCTCAAGAAGGCATGGTTAGGGAGTTGTTAAGCAAATGACCTCCTAGTTGACTTTGTTTACCTCGACCAACTCTTTGTAAGAATAAGGAGCAACTTAGCCTTTCCATTCGTTGACTCCATCCAAGAGTAATCACGGCTAGAGCTAGAAGAGAAAGCATAAAAGCTATAAGGCTTGAGCTGAAGGAAGAGTGGGACTAATGATGACGAGGTAAAAACAAGATTACATAACCAATTTGAGCACTGAGTCCCTCATCGTTTACGGAGGCTCCATATAGTAAATGCAGTTTACTTTGACAAAAGCCCTCTAAGAAAATTCCAGAACACCTAAAAGGAGAAGGAGGATGTGAAACACCAAAGGTGAATCTTTCTAATCAAGCATGATGAAACAACTCTGGAAGTTACATGGTGAAGGAATTGTCCCACCAGAAAAATATAGACAAAAGAATGCAAAAAACATAAACAAATTTGAAGTTGAATCCCCTAATTATAAGCAAAGGAAGAAATCGGTAATGATTAAAATATTGTTGTAAATCTTGGAAACATTAATCAACATAGAACTTAGCCGTTCAATGAAAACGATCTACATCTAATGGTTATAAAAAAGATAACAATCAATGATTACGCGGATCTCTAAATAGCGGTAGAGAAAATATTTAAAAAAGTATGGATAACTGACAAAAGTCAAATCGGGAACAAAATACAGGAACAAAAAATCAAAAAAGATTTCATTCAAAATAAAAAAGCATACTTACAACCTAAGCATCACGATGGTCAGCATCTTAACAAATGAAAACAAATAGGGAAAATCATTCCTTAGTCCTTTGCAAAAGCCTCATTCAACTTATTCATGAATCAATCAACTTGAGAAGTGAGCAATCCTTCACTGATCACACCTCCAAAAGATCTGAGAGGAGAAATAACCTTAATTGGCACCCTCTATCCCGCCTTACCCCTAAATTCTAGTATGACTATTGCTCGGTCTTAAATAGACTGCAAAGGCTTAGGTTTAACATGCCCAAGCTCCTCCATGGGGTCAGTATGGGGGAACAATATAAGCATTGGCCCTTACTCCTCATTGGTTGGTCCTGCAACCCCCTAGGCCATCAAACTATCCTCAATAGTAACATTTTGATCCACCTCATCCTCATCCTCCCCGTCCTCTTCTAAGACAATCACCTCTTTGCCGCAAAGATAAGTATAGAGTTTCTCCCAATGAATATTGAGTCCTCGTGAATATACTAATGACTTATTGTTGAAGTAATCTTTGAGAGTAGAATACTACTCACCGGCACTAAGGGCAGCGATCTTAACCTCTAGCAGCTTCGCATGCTCACTGAGCACATCATTGTCCTTTTAGACCTTGATTAAATCATCGTAGGACTTCTTTAAATCCAGCTTCACTCCAGTAGCCAAAGCTTGAAGCTCATCCCTCTCGAGCATCAATTATGTCTTGCATACAGGAAATCTTGAACGGTTTCTACTAGCTCCCTACGGTTATTCTCTAACAGCTGCTAAAACCAACTATTCTCAGCCTTAAATTCCTAATTACTTCTGTAAAGCTTGTGCTTTTCATCATCCAGTGGTTAGAACTTTGTTCGAGCAAAAGACTCACAATCATGAAGCTTTGCTTGCAACTCTTCAACCTTCCTTTAAGCAGCTAGCTTATTCTCCTTATACGGTTGGCTACCCTTTCCTTGAACTGGAATTTCTAATTAAGTATATCATAATCAACCTTCAATTTGCAATAGGAGTACGATAGTCAACACTAGTATCATGATAAAACAGACTCATGGTAGGAATAAGGCCTACTTCCTCTAGTTGCTTATCTCGGTTAAAGCACTCAGACTTTAACTTATCATTTTCCTTTTACAACATCATACCACACAACACCACCTCAGCAACACTTTTAGCAGTTCTCTACAACAAATATGAGGTGTAAATAGACAACTCATACAACAGTAAATGAAACCAATATGGAGCACTTACATAAGTGAAGTGCCCTATCTGATCACCACCTTCAATCGGTACTCCAAGAGAAAACATGTGCTTGTCTTAGCGCAATAGTTTAATGCACTTTATAGGCTCATGGGATATAGGTGCTAAAGGAAGGGAAACTACTGGCCTGGACATCCCCTCAACACTCACATGTATAGGGACATATTCCTCGAGATCACAACTTGAATAAATTTCAACAGGATTGTCAGGTGATGACCTGACCTAGGACGATTCACAACCTAATGGCCACACTAACATTCCCACGACCAACGGATAGGAATCTGCTGCTTCTCAGAGGGAAAACCAAAGCCATAGAATCCCCATGATGAGGCCTTTTTCAGGGGGTTGGAGCCGATTAGACCCTTCTACTCGATGCGTCCTCTTTTCACACCTCAAGCCCTTTCTGGCGCTTTCCCTTTACGAGCTAAAGAATCCCCCATAGGTCAATTACCCTGACCTCCACATGTGGAAGACAGGGGTACTTTCTTTCGACTCTCACCTTTGGTTGGTGTAAGCTCCTAGATTATTCAGTAAATATAGTAAGCCCTAAGAACTGGAAGTCAAACCGAAACTTTAAAATTAACCTAATTCTATGATTAGTCTAGTGGATCTAGATCCGGTAATCCCGTATTTTGAAAACCCTAAATAAAGGAATTGAGATAATCATGGATAATAGTTCGTAATAATATAGGAAAGCTTAAAAATATCATATTCGTAAATTTCTAGTGTCTTTCGGATTCAAACGGGATCAGCTTTCGAAAATCGTGCCATGGTATATCAAATAATGAAAATATTCCGACAATACTACTAGACTCATAAAAATATAAGGTTTTCAAAAAAATCAGTTTTAGAATTTTTCAGTAACTAAAAATATCAGATATATGCCATTTACGTATATTTTCTTTACTACTGGTATTTTAATTGTCTAGTCTAATTCATAGTACGATTTCTACTATTCATTACTATTTCATTATCTTTACTTTTTCTTACAATCTACTCTTACACACTACCATACATATACCTTACAACTTACCTTCCCTATACAACTTTAATATCATAACACTTTACACATTATTTCTTTTTATTACAAAACAACAAATTTAGTCAATTTTTCTCTCCCTTTCCCTATGTTGCTGTCCACTCTCTCTCTCCTATCACTCTCATTTTAATTTCTTTCTCATTTTAATTAAATACATCTAATTTTCACTCCAAAATTCTATAAATACCCCTTTCCTTCTTCATTCTTTCACACAACTCATTTTCATATTAAAACTCTACCAAAACCACTCCACAAACTGTAAACCCCTAAAATTTTCATAATTCTTAGAAAATAATCATAGAAGTTAGAAACCAAAAAAAAAAAAAAAAGAAAACCATGAAAATCGACCCAAGTTAAAACTAAATTATAAATAAGACCAATATGAAAATCCTTAACCTTAACACCAAGAAAACCCTCAAAACAAAATAGAAAATCCAACAACCAATTGATTCAACGTCCATACACCAACCAAATTATCTATCCAATTCCTAATACATAAATCAAGATGATAATCCAAATAACGCTCGACAACAAAATATTAAGACCTTAAATCCTTCGATGAATTTTAGAATAAAAAATTTCAATCTTCACTAAAAGTCAAACTGAGTCAACCCATAACCCTAGAGTCGGTTAAACGATCCCGAGAACTGAAAAAATATTAAATAATCACAAATAAAATGAAATAAACCATAGATGTTGAACTAAAAATATAATATGGATAAAACCTCAAAATTTTATAATCAACAAGCTGGAAGTTAAAACGAAACCTTAAAAGTCAACAAAGCTTACAACAAACCATTGTGTTTAAGATTCGGCAATCCCGTGCTTTTAAATCCTAAACAACGGAACGAAAATAATTATTGATAATAGTTCGTAATAATATAAGGAAGCTTAAAAGTGTCAGATACGTAAATTTCTAGTGTCATTCCGATCCAAACGGGATCAGTTTTCAAAAATCGTGCACCGACACACTGGATGACAAAAATATTCCGTTAATACCAATAGACTCATAAAAGTATAAGGTTTCCAAAAGTATCAGTTTTAGAATTTTTCGGTAACTAAAAATTACAGATATCTCATTTATACGCGTATTTTTATTACTACCAGTATTTTAATTGCCTAGTCTACTATTCATAGTACTTTTTCTATTATTCATTATAATTCATCTATCTCTACTTTTTCTACTACCAATTATTACAACCTATATACCTATTTCTTACAATTTCATTTTCCCATAAAAATTCTACTCCACATATTACTAAACTTCTCTTACACTTTTCTTCTAAAAGTAATTTTTAATCACTTTTCTCTCTCTCCTCCCTTACATGCCCTCCACCCCTCTCTCTCTTCACTCTCAATTATTTTCTTTTTCAATTAATTTAATTACATTTAATTTTCACTCTAAAACTCTATAAATACCCTTTTCCTTCTTCATTTTTTCATACAACTCATTTTACTACCAAAACTCTCTCAAAATCTCCTCTCAAATACTCTCCCCATTACTATCCTAAAATACTCCCAAGATTTCTTCTTCTTCATACATAAAACCCATTTACTCATAATACCCTTAACTTCTATTTAGGTAAAAATCCTTTTTATATCTTTACTACCATGTCATGTAACTTTACATGACTATGGTATGAGTTTCCTAAATTTAATGTTATGGAAGCTATACTATATTCATGTGTTGTTCTTGTTCATGAACATCCAATTCTATATTTTTATGTTGTTATTATACTTTGCTCATATTGTTATTATACTAACTTCTTATTCATATCTAACTAAATATATTTATGTATTTATATATAATCTTTAGAGCATATAAGCTCCCTTGTTATCTATTTATTTTCATGCTTTGCAATTTATTTATTTCATGTTATTTTAAGACTAGTCTTTTTAGTCTTACACTTGTCCTTATCAAGTCAAAACAACCCTGGGATGCCTTGATGAAGCTAAGGTTCTCAATACTTGATATTTTTATTATCTTGCTTATTATTATTTGCTTCCGGTATCTTTCTCATATTCTTATTATTTTACATGCTCATGTACATACATAACCATAATGATATTGTCTCAACAAAAATCTAAAATATATATTTTTTTTAATAAAGGAAATGAAACCAACCTTTCTTATATATATATATATTTGTCACCAAATAAAGACTTTGTGTCACATTCATAGAAAAATTTTTCCTTTTTCTCCTTCTTTTCAAACTCACTAAGATATTTCCTAGATAACAATAAAGATGATTTTCTCAAAGAAGTTAACTAACAAAATAAACATTTTTTTATTATGATAAGTGACATAAAGTTTATTAAAACTCCGTAATAAGAATTATTTACTAAATAAACTTTTCTCAGAAAGCTTACTTGTAGGAATTTTCACCAAAAGTAACAACTAAACTAAGATTTATAAGTTGAGATAAAATCAACTCATTAAATTACAAACTCACTTGAAAAATAAAAGTTTGCCAAGGTTTCTAAACGATAAACTCATTTTCAAAGAAATAAAAGAATATAAACAGTAGAGGTTTCAAAAACAATAGATATTATAAAAAACTTAAGAAAATATTAAGACACTATTTCCTTCCAAATAAAATTGGTCAAAGAGTTAAAAGACCAAGTTTTAGAAATAAAGTTTATTTTTAAAGAAGTTTGAAAATGAAAATATAAAAAGAATTGCTTATCAAAGTTATTTATTTAAAGGAAAATATACACAACTCAAATTATTATAGGTTAACAATAACTTAATAAAACTCTTGAAAACTTCACTCTTTTATCACTAAAAGTAAAATTTGTAAAAGACTAAAACTAAGAGAAAAATTATTTTAGAAAAGAAATTAGAAAACAAAATAAGAATATACTAATAATAATTCAAGAAATTATGAAATTTTTAGGAAAGAAATTATTAAGATACAAGTCTTCAATACTACAAGACATTATTTTACGAAATATAATCGTTGAAACAACACCATTAGAATCTTACATATAATATGAGTTTATATATATATATATATATATATTCAAAAGATTATTCCAACTATACTACTATTTACATTTTTTGTACAAGTATTTTTGGATAAGGAAAAGTTTGCAAATTTATGTTTTGAAAACTATATATTTCGTGATGAATTTGTATCCTACGGTTTCGAAACCTAAACGACCTTATATGACAAAAATAACCTTAAAAATGGATAGTTCTTTTCAAATAGGTAGAAAACGATATATTATACGAAAATTCCGAGTTAAAATAAGTAAGTTATGATCATTTTAAATTGAAATTTCATCCTATGCAATTTTTGACAAACATAGTGAAATAGAATTAGAAAGTTTAAGTAGAATTTCTATGGAATACTCATCCCGGGTATTTCTTTTGTTTAGTTGATGAAGAATACCAGATTTTCCTCTCTGAGGATTACTACGACTAAGAAGATTGCTAAATGAACGAGTGAGTTATTTCTCTTAATTTCGTTACTTGCTTATGCTTGTAAAGTAGTGGCATTAGTATGCTAAGAGAAGATAAAAATTGATATGTATGGAGAATTCCAAGATGTGTGTGTGTGTGTGTGTGATTCTATGCCTATGTGATGAAATGAGAATTAAGAATATCGCAACTTCAAACTACCTGTTTAAGTGTTTTGTTTACTTACTTGTATGAATGGTTATTGTTTGCTAAATTGATTTATCGCCCCCTAATAAACCTTAATAAGGTTTAGTTTAAGAAAAATAAAACGCTTACGCATAACATCCATTAGGTCACATTTCTTTCGAAAGGCTGCTACTCCTATGCGTAGAGTTAGATTGGCTGTTATCGTACTGAGACATAGGCATGTTCTATCCTAAAGAATCCAAATCACTCGGAGAATGCAACTCTAGGTTAAGAGCCGAGCCAACCGAACGCTTTGAGCGGGGGCCTGAGGACTAGCAGTAGAAGGTCGAGGACCTTCATCAACAATTTCCTAACCTTTGATACGGAGGGATAGATCCGTTCTATATATGGTTTTCGGATAACTATATCTATTTTTGTAATTACGCGATTGTTGCATTTTATGCATAGCATATGTGTGAAAATTTAAATGAACTTGTCTGAAATCATAGAACGAATGAAAAGGAATACCTCACTAAGCTAGTTGTAAACTTATAACCCCATAGATTTTGTTGAAACAGGCATACTTGTGGCTTTAATCGAAGATCATGACATTAAGGAAGTCATGAAAAGATGTTAAACTTTTATGAAGGCAATGGGAACATAGGATGAAGTTACTTTGTAAGATTCCTTATATGTAATGTATGTTATGTTAGTAATTCGAAAATTTTTAAGAAGTGTTTTTATATTGACTTGAAGACAATAGAAGGATATGCCCCTAAGAATTATAATCTACCATGTTTATGTTTTATGATAAGTATTCTCCTTGCCTTGTTATTTAATCATTATTAATATAAATTGCGCTACTCTGATGAGTTCCCTTGGTTGTGATGGACGTCTTGTACATGATATGAAAGCCTTTGCGTGACTAAGGTACTCATTCTTAGGCTTTAGTATTGTGTATGGCGAACTGTCACGTTTAGAGTACCCCTCGGACCGTGACACAAACTCTCTCTCAAATTCTTTCACAAATTCTCTCTTCTCTCCATAAAACCATTTCCAATATATTACTACAACCACTTCTTTTCCTCTTCAACATATACATAACATTAGGTAAAACTCCTTAGCTATACTCATCATGTTCATATAACTTAGTATAAGCTTAGTATATGTTTCTTAGACTCATGAAAGTTAAAGAAACAACAATATGTTCATGTTTTATTTTTGTTCATGTTTATATTTTCCATTATGTTATTATTGTCATATTATTGTTGTTATTATGCTAACTTCTTATTTATTTCTAACTAAATATATTTATGTATCTATATGTATCCTTTAGAGCATATAAGCTCACTTGTTATTTATTTATTTTCATGCTTTGCACTTTATTTACTTATTTCATGCTATTTTAAGACTAGTCTTTCTAGTCTTAGACTTGTCCTCATCAAGTTAAAATAATTTTTTTTTGGGCTAGTCTATTCTTAGTCTCGGGATACCTTGATAAAGCTAAGATTCCCAATACATGACCTTATTATTATGCTCTTACTTATTCTTGTATATATCTTATCTTATTATTTAATATTATTATATTTCTCATAGCTACATATTCTCATTCATGCATGAACATGTTGATATTGCCTCAACAAATATGAAAAAGAGTTTTCTCAAGTAAAGAAAAATAAGAACTCTCTTTAAAAATAAATTTTGTCACATAAGAAATTATTTTTCCATAAAAACATAAAGTTTTATCTTAACGAATCTTTTCCAAAGTTAAAGAAGTTTATCACAAGTTTCTAGTAATAATAGTACATGGGATTTCATTCAAGTATGCATAAAGTAAAGTTATCACATACTCTCTTTTTAAACCAATGAAATAATAAAGTTTTCTTAAAAATTAATATTGCTAAATCATTGTTTAATAAAGGTTTTTCTTAAACTCATTTATCAAAGTTTTCCATCAACACTCTAAAATACTAAAGCCTAGACAAGTTTTATAAAATTATCAAAGAATAACCTTTTTTAAAAGATAAGCCTTACTTAGGAAATAAAATTAGTAAATAACTTAGAAGATAATTAATATTATTTATTTAAAGTGGAACTAACTTTAGGAAAACTTTGGAACACATAAACATGACTGCTTTAAGAAACTTTAGTCACTACCAAGAAATATTTAGAAAAACTACATTTTTCAACTACTATAATGGAGTTGTAGGAACCTTGAAAAGACTAAAATTATTTTTAGAAATTTTAAAGTATTCTCAAAGGTTAACAAATGAAGCTAAAAGAAGAAAACACTCACTTATAAAAATTTAAGAAAAAAAATTTCAACAAACTAAAAAACGGAATTATTCAAGTCTTAGCATTTTCTAACTTTTAAGACACATTGTTTTACAAAAATTATTGTTGAGATAACGCTACTAAATTCATGCATATAATATGAGTCTATATATATATATATATTCAAAGGATTTTTCAACCATACAAATATCTATATTTTTTGTGTAAGAATTTTTTGATAAAGAAAAGTTTGAAAACTTGAGTTTTGAAATATGGAATTTTCATGATGAATCTATACGTCACTATTCCCAGATCCAAATGGTTTCTTTTGATAAAAATAACCTTAGAAATGGATAGATCTTTTTGAATAGGTAGAAAACGGTATATAATATGCGAAATTCTGAGTTAAAATGAACAAGTTATGGCCATTTTTAATTGAAATTTCTATTCATGCAAATTTTGACGAATTCAATAATATAGAATTAGAAAATTTAAGTAGATCTTAGATAAAATACTCATTCTGGGTATTTCTTTTGTTTAGGTGAAGTGGACCAAAATCTTCCCTTTCCCGAGGATTACTTCGATTGATAGAAGATCATTATGGATAGAGTTTTCATTTGCGTTTATGTATTCGCGCATGTGCTTGTATAATAGAGCACTAGATGTTAAGAAAAGATAAAATTGATATGCATGTGGGTTATCATGGAATTAGTTGTGAATGCTATGTGTGATCAATGAAACGATAAATATATAGGAGCTCAATTTATTGATTATTATAATTGCGTCTATGTATATATTGCTATGCGTGCAATTATTAATTGATCACTTAAATGAATTATGTCGGATTAGATATTCCCTTAAACTAAATTGCCCATGCATATCACTTAGAATATCATTTCGTATTTTTGCTACTACTCCTCAGCGTGGGACTGGAAAGGTAAGCTGCCTAGCTATATCTTGAGGAATCAGGACGTTCGCGGAATACGTCCTCAAGTTGTAGCCGAGCCGAATCGATCACTTTGGGTAAGGAAGGCTTGGGGACTAGTAGTGCGGTTCGTTGGAACCCTAAGACGAGCGCAAAATTTCAAAGAGGTCATTTGGCGCCCAGTTCAAATCATTCCATAACCATTGATAGAGGAGTAAATCCATCATACATACGAAACCAGATAATTGTATGTATTATTTGATTATATGGTTGTTGCATTCATATGCTGTTTAATGAACTTGGTTGAATACTTGTTATGAGTACTTTTGCATAAAGAATATCTCACTAAGCTAGTTATGCTTGTTCCCCAATAGAACTTTGATATTACAGGATCGTTATTTTGCACTCGAGACCACCCTGTCTATTCGGGTAGAACTTATGCTTTGGGGAAGCTTTTGGAGGAATTTTTGTTTTGAAGTCTTAGATTAGATTTCCTTTAAAATCTTCTAGCTTTAGTTAATCTTCATATTAAGACTATGTTGTTGTGGAGATTATTAGGGGAATGCCCCGTAGAAGTTGTAGAACTTTATATTTTAATGAATCACATTAGTATTATATTGTATGTTCCGCTACCATTATCTTAAAATACATAACTCCAGTGGTCTCCCTTTGTTGTGAACGCACACCTTGTATCAATATGAAGGCTTCCGAGTGACTAAAGTAGTCATTCTCAAGTTTTGATATTATGTACGACGGGCTGTCACATTTAGAGTACCTGATGGGGTGTGACAGTTGGTTTAAGACCAAAAAGACAACCGATATCTTTAGACCTCCCTCCGTTAGCATTACTTACATAAAGCCAAGAGTAGTTAACAACATACTCAGATAGGAAAAGAAAAGATGATAGGCAAACCTATGTTGTAATATGTCGAAAGCAACACGCTTCTACAACAAATTGGCAACCCTAAATGCCCAGAAACATTGTCTGAGTTGTACCTCAAGTGTCATTTTCCCTTTCCTCTTTGGGTATGAAGTTAGAACCCTGCTCCACATAAAATCACACAACCTCCTTAACATTGAAGTAGACGACACCTACCAAATGATGCCAGTTCATAAAAGCCTTTAATTTTGCTATGATATCTTAGTTTTCTAGCAAGCAATGAAACTCGAAGAAGTGTCGAAGGTAATTTCACCCATCACATAGTGAAAGGAGCATCCTTTTCTAACTCCACGATAGTGAATTGGCCCTTTCAGTCTTTAATACTTGAATCCAACCCAGTAAAGATAGATCGTTCCCTCCTTTGTTGAAGTTGCACCGATTCATCATTGGGACATTTGATCATGAAAAAATACTCAAACAATTGAGGAGTGGGCCTCCAGCGTAGCCCAATACATAAAGCCTCCAAAGCGATTAATAGTGTAAACCCCCAAAGTTTTGTCATTGGTTTAGCTTAAACCCTAATTGGAAAGTCAACAGAAACTCTAAAGTCAACAAAACCCTAGTTAGACGTAATAGTTTAATTTCGGCAATCCCGTATTAGTAACCTTAAAAAGTAAGTAAGAGATTAGTATATAGAATAATTCGTAATTATATAAGGAAGCTTAAAAGATCAAATTAGTAAACCGCAAATCATTTTGAACCCAAACGGATATAGTTCTTGAAAACGTGTCTCGGGGCTCGGAATAGTAAAAATATTCCGAATATACCGTTAGACTCATAAAAATATAAGGTTTTCAAAATATCAGTTTTATAATTTTTCGATAACTAAAAATAACAAATATCGCAATTATACGCGATTTTCTTTCTTCCGTACTTTATTAGTCATATCTACTTTATATTATACTATTTATTATTATTCTATACTATTCTTTTATCTTCACCTTTTCTAACACCTATTCTTACACCTATACAACTATTATCTTTACTTTTTACCTTCCTCATAACTTTATTTCACATCTACCTTACTTATTATTACATTTAATCAACAAAAATACAAATAAAACTCTCTCTCTCCCTCTCTCTATTCATGGCAGTTGCCACCCCTACCCCTCGCCTCTCTCCTCAATTTTGTTTCAATTTTTCTTTATTTAAATCACACAAAAATTCACTCATCATTTTCTACAAACACCCCCATCCTCTTTCACTTTTTTCACACAATTACTCACAAATTTACTATCAAAACTCTCTAAAATTTTCCTCTCAACACTCTCTCCATTTACACTCTCAAAACTCTCTCAAAAACACTCTCAAATCATCTTCCGCATACACAAAACCCATTCACACATAATCCTCCAAAAACCCTCTTTAGGTAACTTCTTTTACAAAATTTCTTCTTCCCATGTCATGTAACTTTACATGACCATGGTGTGAGTTTCCAAAAACTAAATGTTATAGAAACTACACTATATTCATGTATTGTTCTTATTCATGAATACCTATTTATTTATTTATATTGTTACTTTACTTTGTTCATATTATTATTATTATTATTATTATTATTATTATATCTTACTAAGTATTATTATGTGGTGTGTGTGTGTGTGTGTGTGTGTGTTGTGTATTCTTTAGAGCATATAAGCTCACTTACAATTTATTTACTTTCATGCAAAGTAATTTATTTATTTATTTCTTTGCAATTTATTTATTTCATATTGTTTAAGACTAGTCTCTAGTCTTAGACTTGTCCTCATCAAGTCAAAACAATTTTCTTTCTTTATTTTGTTTTTTTCTTTTTGTGACTAGTCTACTTCTTAGTCCCGAGAGCCTTGAAGAAGCCAAGACTCCCAATACTTGACTTATTTATTAGTTATGTTATCTTTGCTTGTTATCATTTCTCAATATTTTGCCCATAAAGATTGTTGTCCAAATCTTTAAAAGCTCCAATAGTATTTTGACAAAAATGAGATTTTATCACTTAAGAATGGTGTAAGCCCCGGAAAATTTCAGTAAATAATTCTAAGATGAACTTCGAAAATAAACCCTAAAAATCACTCCAAATTAAAATCGAATTTCAACTAGTCCAAAAACACGAGCAAATTCAAAAATTTCCGAATCTTGAGAAAAATAAGAATCCTTAAAAACAAAATAAGAACTTAACATACTTCAATTTCAAAACCACTACGTACGACAAATTCCATACGTAACTCCGACTTATAAAATCGGGTAATATAGAACCAAAAATCAAATTATTAAAAAGTAAATAACGATTAACTTTCGAAATGAAACCCAATTCGAGAATTTCCGAAAACGTTAAAAGATATTAAATACTTACAAAAATAAAATTTAAGATAAATTTCTCAAATCAAATATGTTGTATAACCATAAAATATCAGTTTCCAATTGGCAAGGATCTAACCGGAAAAATCACCCGAAACCTAACCGGAATACAATAGCCTAAGTCGGCAATCTAGCACCCTTAACCCTAGAGGCCGAGGTGTAGTTTAAATATGTAGAATAGCTCGTAGTAATATAAGTTGTTCAAAAATATTAGATTGGTAAATTTTTGACATATTTCAAACCCTTTCGAATACAGATTTCGAAAAGTGTGTCTTGGGCTCGAGATATAAAAAATATACCATTAGTACCGTTAGACTCGTAATTTTATAAGATTTCAAAATATATCAGTTATATAATTTTTCAGGTTATAAAACTTATAGTTATAACATTTTTATCGTATTTTCATTACTATCGGTAATTAATTAGTCTTTTGCACTATTTACTTTTATTTCGTTACACTATTTTATTATTCTTATAAAGTCTTATATTTTTAGATAAATATTTTATATATTATAGAAAATTTTGTTTTTCTAAAATTTAGTTAGTTCGGGCTTTTATGGGATCAGATTCTGTTTAAGACCCGATACTAAAAATAAAATAAATTAATTTAATAATTTGAAAATATTTTTATTTTCATAAAAAAATTTTAGAATTTTTCGGGTTATAAAAATATCATTTATAACCATAGTCGCGTATTTTGGTCATACCGGTAACATATTTGTTTAAAATACTAAAATAATTCAAATAATTATTTAATTTTAATTATGAAAAATCTGCTACAAATATTTGGAATAAATTTTCTAATTTTATTTTATTAAGAAAGTACTTTTACAACCCATACCTTCAAGTACACCTTACATATATCACTTCCTTTTCACTTCAATCTTTCTATACTTTGTCCCACACTTCATGGCAGATTTTTCCCTCCTTTATGGCTGCCATTGTCCTTTAATTTACTCCCTTTTGACTAAATTAATTATATTTCACTCCTTCTTAAAGAAGCTACATTATACATTTATTACACAATTCAATTTTGAGTCAAATTTCAAACAAATGCCTCTCTCTCCTCTCTCAATATTCACGTGCAGCACTCTTTTTGTGGTTGCCCTTGTTTATTTTTTTCTTTCTTTCGTTCATTTATTATACTCATTCTCTCTCTCTTTCATTTACTCATTTTACCCTCTTTCATTCCTTAGCTTTTTCTCTCTCTTTTCTTCTTCATTTTGTTCTTGTTTCTTCAAGAACACAAACTGCCTTCAATTCTTTTATTAGCTCCCACCCATATTTCTTGAAGATTTTTAAGCAAATCTTCTTCTCAAAGCTTCCATAGGTGATATAGATAAAGCGTAATGAGAGTTTAATGCATCAAATAACCTTCCATAAGCTTAAAAGCTTAGGATGATGATGCAAAAAATGAAACACTCCTTTTCTCTATGATTTATCTCTTGTATCATTATTATTTTCTTGTTTAAAGTAGTTACATTTTATAGATCTAACTTTTTGTAGCTTTGATTTTCGTTTATGCCATAGATCTTATTATTTGAGTTGTTATTTTTGTTTTCTTATGATTTAGCATAGATCCATCATCCACATGTCCATCTTAGTGATTCATCCATTTGAAACTAGTGTAATAAACTAGATCTAGTGTTTTGAGTTCATAAAATGCATTAGACTTTGTTTTATGTTCATGAATAACTTGTAGTAGCATGATGATAGTAGGAATGTGTTAGAAAACTCAAGATCTATTTTATTTTCAACAAAAATCATTTTTGAAAATTCGGATGAAAAATGAACCATATTTAGAAAAGTTATTTTTCAACTTCAAAATGTGTATTTTTTATTTAAAATGAAGGACTTAGGGCATAGATAACATAAATGAAGATTTTGATGAGTACAGTTTAGATCTATGAGTTTATAGTTTACTACCGTGCATTTCTTTTATATTCATATTCATATTATGTGTAGATCTTAGGTTTGAACTTGAATAAAAATAGTGAAATTCGTATTTTGGCAAGACCTCTATTTAAAAACCACTTTCCAAATGTCAAAATGAAGTTTTTACTTGAGATAATGAAGGCTTAATATATGTATATCATCAAGACTTCTTTTTACAAGAATCAAAGGTGATTTTCAAAAGTTATTTTCAAAATAAAAATCTCATTTTTGGATTTTGGTCAAGGCATATTTTAAAAAATGTTTTCCAACTCAAAATGAAATTTTTATTCAAGATATGAAAGGCTCTTAAGATATGATATGTAAGGAATGGATTTTCATAAGTTTAGATAGATTTTATCAAAAGATATGACCAAAAATAAATTTTGTAAATTCGGATTTCAATCAAGACCACTTTTTAAAACCCATTTATCAACTCCAAAACTCATGTTTTATGTGAAAAATGGAGGGTATAGGTAATAAGTATCATTAAGTAGTGATTTTTATAAGTTGAAAAGAGTTTTGATGAGATTAAAGTGTAAAACAAGAAGTAGAATCAAGATGGAAAATTTTGAGTTAGTAGTCAACTTGTAAAATTCGTAATTTTGAATGGAGGCCATAAGAACACTTATTATCCAAGCTCAAAATGAAAGTTTTATGTAATGAATGGAGTCCTTAAGTAATGGGTACCATAAAGTCTTAAATTTTAATGCATTACACAAGTTTTTCCCAAAGGAATCATTCAAAAAGTGGATTTCTAAAAATTCGGATTTTTGAGTAAATCCTATTTGAAAACATATTTGCAAAGTGTAAAATGCCAATCTTTATGTGAAAATGAAGTCCTTAGTGGTTACGGATGGTTGAGCCTTAATTTTTCTAAGTATCAAATGATTTTTACTTAAAGGAATCACCTCAAAAACATTTCTTACAAAAATTCGGATTTTGGAATGAACCAATTTTAAAAACATGTTTACAAGGTGTAAAATAGGAGTTTTTATTGAAAAATAAAGGCCTTAGGGAATATACATAATGAAGACTCAATTTAACAAAGATAACTATATCTTCTTAAGAAATAAATCCAAAACAAATGGAAATGATCAAAGTTAGAAAACTAGATTTTTCCTAAGTAGTTATTATTATGGTCTTGCAAAATAAAAAGTTATAAAATTTTCTTTTAGAAATCATCAAGATCATGCATACATTAAACTCATCTCATGTCATTCATGTTAGGAAATCATTCATATTGCATGTATAGCTAATCTATATAGTGGAACATTTCAAACAATTACAAAACAAATTCTTCGGAAATAGAGATCGTCACCAATCAGATCTGACCCCTCTGTTTCATGACCTAAATATTTTCAAAACTTAAATATAATATTAGAAATAGATAGATCTTTCGAAGTAGATAGAAATCGATATATAATTTGCGAGATTTCGAGTTAAAATGACCAAGTTATGGCCGTTTTAAGTTGGAATTCCGCTTAGGACGAGAATTACGAATTTGATAGTTCGTATAGAATCGTTTGGATTAGTTTAAGTTGAAATACTTATTAGAGTATTTCTTTCTTTTTAGGTGATCCTGAATTCGACGATTCCTTACCACCGGATTACTATTACTAAGAGACCGATGATCCAATGGCCGAGTGAGTTTTCTCCTTATTTTGTTACCTTGTTGTGCTTATAGCTAGTTGCATTAGAATTATAGGAACAAGATAAAAATCGATATGAATGGGGATGGAATATATGATGAGACTGTGATGAATGTATGCCAAAGAATACTAAAGTATATCGAAACCACGATTCGATTGGATAACTACACTGTTCATATTATTCTGTTATGTGTATGATATTGGTTGGTCACTCTAAAGAATGTATGAATATTTGACCTAAGCAAAAATTAAATTGGTCATGCATCACATCGGACATATTGCATTTGGTAGCATGCTACTCCTACGCAGGTCGATCGGTATGATCCGCTGATTGCTCGTTTAGATAACGAGGCCGGTATCATAGCTCATTCATGAGAACTAAGGCACATCGAGGATGCTTTCTATGTGTAAGCCTAGCCGAGTCGAGTGCTATGAGCCGAAGGTTTGGGGACTAGCAACGATCGTGTAAACTTCAATACCATCCCTAACCCAAGATACGGAGGGCGTAAATCCGTTCTGTGTGTGTGTTCCAGATACCCATACATAATTGTTTGCACATGTGTTTGTTAATGCATAGCATATGGTTGATTATAACTTGCTTGTTATGGCACGGAATTAAGGAAATTCTCACTAAGCTAGTGTAACTTATACCCCAATAGTTGTTTAAATGAGTAGGTTATTTCAAGAATGCTAAGTGGGGACCGAGATGGTTGGAGCTGAGAATGACTTTGGGATTCCGGCAAGGAATAAAAATGTTTGAAGTTATTGGTTAGGTTTTATGATTTGCCTTGTAATAGTTTATGTAGGGAAGTTTGTGGATGAATGTAATTGAGGTTTAATTATTTGTATTTTGAAGTACAATGATTCGTATATGAAGTGTAGTGATTTGTATCTGAAGTATAGTGAATTGTATTTCCTTTACATTGTTACTCGAGTGTATCAATATAAAATGTATCTCTCCAATGTGTCTCATCTATGTGTTAGACGCCTTGTACATAGTATAGAAGCATTCGCATGACTTATGTGGTCATTCCGAGGCTTTAATATCGTGTACGGCGGACTGCCACTTTTAAGATACCCTTCGGGGCATGACAAATGGTTTATATGAAAAATCCATGGTTTAAAAGTAAATCTATTCTTTTCCAAGTTTTAGGAAGAACTCACTACAATTTTAAAAGCTACTTTTGTTTTGAAAAGCTTTTAATCATTTCTATTTATTTCCAAGAAGAAGATGATTTTGATACTCAAATGATTTCTATAAAAACATAATAAGGAAACCCCATGAAAAAGGAATGAGAATTTTCATATCAAGATCTTTTCAAATAAATGGTTAAAGAAAAATTGTATAGAAAACAAATAGGAAAAGTGACACTAATATTGAAAATTTTCGAAAAGAAGAAATTTATTCTTATCAAAAGTCATTTAAGAATAATAGTAAAATAAACAAGGAATAATTCCTTGAAAAAGAATCAAAATATTCATTTTAAAAGGAGTTACAAAAATGGATTTCTTGTAAACTAGAGTTTTCTAAACTTTTAATTAACATTGTTTTAGTCAAGAAATTTTAATAGACAACAAACACTTGAGCATGAATAAAATATGAGTTATATATATATGATAAAGGAATTTTTTAACTATACAGATAACTAAGTATTTATCAAAACAATTTTTGGATAGTTTAATGTTTGAAACAAATTTCTTTTGGGATAGGAAAATTCGTGGTGAATCCAATTGCCACTATTTCGGAACCTAAATGATCAAGTTTGATGAAAATAGTTTTAGAAATGAATAGATCTTTTCGAATAGGTAGAAATCGGTATATTATATGCACGATTCCGACTTAAAATGACCAAGTTATGGCCATTTTAAATAGGAGTCATTCTTTATACGAACTTTGACGTTCTCATGACATAGTTTTGTCAAATTTCAAGAAAGTTATCAAGAAATACTCATTTTGGATATTTTCCTTGACTAGGTGATTCCGAGGAAGAATACTCGTATCCCAAGGATTATTTCGACTAAGTGAATTGTTTGAGCGACTCATCTATTTAGAAGAAGTATCGGCATGACATCTTGAGTTTATTTCCTTAAAGTGCTTTACTTGATTGTGCTTGTAGTTTAGTCGCATTAGAATTAAGAAAAGACAAATTGATATGTATGTGGAAATTGTTGAAAGGATTCTAAGAATATCGAGGCTGGAATTGATTGTAAGTAATTATTTGATTTAGTATTGCCTTGATATGTATGAAATTCTATGATCACCTTAAATTTGATAATAATGATGCTATGATATCTTAAATAAATTGATTCATGCATATCACGAAATGAGTCACATTGCATGGGATTATTATCCTTGGGTGAAAAGGATGGTAGCACGGTTGAAAGCAACACTTGGCGGTTATGATCAAAAGCGATTGCTTGGTGACATGGAATTAATCAAATGCTTGGAAAAAATCCGGAAGCATGGCTCAACTCAAGTAGACTTAGTATGATTGGCGGTGTTGATCGAAAGCATAATCTAATTAAAACTACTCGTTTTGAGGTTACTCATCACCAAACCCCAAATGGAGGGCATAAATCCATTCAACATATAGTTCCCAGAAAACTATATACCTTGTTTGTCCACGTGTATGTTGCATTTCACTCGATTGTTTAAATAGCTTGTTTGAATTTTTCTACACAAGAAGTTTACTTATGGAAATAATTCTCACTAAGCCTATTAGCTTATATCCCTATAGATATCTTTTGCAGTTTACCTATTTGTGGTTGAGGCCACGTGGACCTTGCATCCAGGTATTTTCCTTTTTGGTTAAGGAATTTTTAGACGAAGTTTAGTATTGGATAAGATGTAGACTTCATAGAAATTTCATTGTAATGAATTTTAGTTAATTATGGCTGGGGAATGCCCCTAAGACTTGTAAGACTACTGTTATGAATGAAATGAATATTATAAATCACCTTTATTAATTTGTTATTGTATCTTCTTAAGCTTCATAATTCCATGTATGGTCCTCTAAATTTGTGAAAGCACATCTTACACTTAATATCGAAGCTTTTAGGAATAACTAAGATTGTCATACTTAAGCTTTAATATTGGGTGTGGCGGACTGTTACATTTAGGGTACCCCTTGGGGCATGATAGTTTAAGTTGGTATCAAAGCATGGTTAAGAATCTAGGAATCATAATTATAGAATTGGACTTAAGAAGAAACAAGATAGAATAGAAACAAGAAAGACCTAGATAAGATGGAATGGGTAGAATAAGTTCTCTGACTTCTCTCTCTTTTACATAGATTACCTTAGACGAGGCCCGTCTACAAGCTAAGAATTTCAGAAAAGGACCCTTTGAAGCCATGGAGAATTACCATATGAGACTTAGGGTATTATGTGAAGAGTTTGCTTTGGCTGGACAACCTAAGACCATATGAGAAATGTTTTTGATCTGGAAGAAAGGATTGTTGACTACAGAGTGGAAAGGAATAGTGCAGCCATCCATAACTGTCCCACAAGGAAGAAATTGTCCGAGATAGAAATGATCTATGCCGTAGAACGGATAGCCACGATAGCCGAGGACCGACTGATGTTGAAAGAAGCTACGTTTGTCCTTAGGGATGATGGAAATTGAACTTTCCCAGATTTTTGAACTTTGACGCCAATTGGACCAGTGTTCATGTACACGCACGACGATTTAACAGATCACCTAGAATGGATGAAAGCTGATCTCAACAATGCTTTCCACTGGCACGGAGTTTACTAGGAATTTCTCGACCACTAACTAAAGTATCCACTGAGCCACCAACCTTCACAAGAATCCAGCTGAGAAGAAATGAAGTTCTACGCCTAAGTAGGAATGGAACAGTTATAAGAGAAGAGGTGATGACAGAAGCAAGTGAAGATTCTGAGGAAGAATCCGAGGAAAACCCGGATGAAGACCAGGAAGGAGGACCAGAACAAGAAGCAGGATACCAGACCGCTCAGGAAACCAGACCGCTTTTGAAAACGATGAACCCTGGAATAGCGAGGGAGCATGAATCATCCACTGTCTAGAGGAAGAGCAGGCTCGGAGGAGATAGGAGGCAAACCCAACCATGGACATAGATGGCACCCCACCAACAACAAACGTGAATGATAGCATGGAAACTAGAGAAGAGATTACCTGGAAGACTATTCATGATATAGTGCCGGATCTGGCTGAAGCCAAACTGGCTAGTACAAACCCTGGAGATGTGCCCGAAGAATGAAGGAAGGAAGGAAACCCAGCATATCCCTTTAAGTCCAGTTAAGGATTTTTGTTATCAAGACCAGAACAACAATCCTAGTCTATCTTTTTATGTTTTCGGAAGGGGCGTTTTGTAGTTTTTTTTTTTTTTATGATGGGTGTAATTGACTTGGTTGCTATTTCAATTTCCATGAAAGAGCCTTGCACCCGCTATGCTAAATTCTAATGAATTTATGCTTTACTTATGATGTCAAAATTTACTTTGATCTAAATTTATTTCTTATTTCAGTAGCTATTTATGTAAGTAAGTTTTCGTTATATTCGCAAAAATTTCCGTAAAAAATTTAACTAAGATATCAAAATAATAAATCTAACTTAGAAAATTAAAATAGCTGAGGTAGAAGAGGACGCAGAATGGAGCAAAGTGCCTCCAACCAACCAAAAATTAACGCGGAGCAGCCTGCCGCACGAGCAGCCATTGCACCTCAAGTGGACTTGAACGCTACACTAGGACAACTGACCTGCTAGAAGCAATTAGGCAGAACATACTTGCACTTGTACCCATACCTGAAACCGCACCAGTACGAAGCCTGTACCAACTCCGCCGCAACAACAAGTGTCAACTGAAGCATTTATACAAAGGAGTATGCACTCCCAAAATGCACCGTTACCTCCACCCTTACCATTGAGGCCATACAAGAGCTCGTTACCTGATTTTATCCGAAGTAACCATTATTTTGATGGAGCTTACAATAAGCCAGATGAGGCTGAGGATTGGCTTGCTCAGATCGAAAAGTCTTTTGATGCATACGAGGTTCGCATTACCTACAAATCAAGTATGGGACATTCATGCTTCATCTGAATGCTAGAATATGATGGGAATAAAAGAAAAGAGAGCTAATGACCCCAATCACTTGGGAAATGTTAAGATATGAGTTCTTGGAAAATTATTTCCCGGGAAGATTACGAGTAAGGTATAATGCAGACTTCTTGCAAATTACTTAGAATGGAAGGACTATTGAGCAATGCGAGACTGAGTTCAATAGATTGTTGCAATATGCCCCTAACTCCTACAAGTACAGCAAGGAATTGAAGAGACAAGTCTTCTTAGGAGGATTGGACGAAGACTTGAGAATGAGGCTGGAAGAATTTGACATCAAAAGTTACCGAGAATTGGTAGAAAGAGCTAGAATTGTAGAAGGAGCAAGGAAAATGAGGGAAAGAATAGAAGAAAAGAAAGCCTTGATTTTTGGGAAAAAGTTTTATGGTAGATCCAATTCCACACCCCCACAAAAGAAATTCAAGTTCTCCAACAACTATAGGAGCAATGATAATAGTGGGAGGTTCCTACCTAAAAACATCAATTGTTGGAAGTGCAATGGAACACACTACCCCAAAAAATGCCCTCAGTTGTTTGGGAAGTGCTTCGTCTATGGAGACACAGACCATAAGATGTCAAAATGTTCAAAGAAAGCAAACAATACTTGCTATGTCTACAAACAAGTAGGGCACTTCACTAATGCATGTCCACAGTGGAGGAATGTTTTAACAAGGCCTTCCGGAGGAGCTGTTCCTATAAGAACCGGGAATGGAAATGGAAGTAGGAGTGGAAGTAGGTCAGGATCCATTGCTTCAAGAATCAGAATCTACAACATGGAGGGACAATGGATGAGTGAAGAGATAGATGAAGAAGAAGGAGACTTGGTTGCGTTAGACTACAGTAGAGGCTATAGCTGTGACTTGGGAACCAATAAGCCTTAAACCTTTTTCGTTGTTTATTCTTTTATTCTAGCAATACAAAAGTTTAAAGTTTCATAGATAAGTAGACATGCAAATAGAAGTAGTATTCCCCCTGTTAGATACGTAAGAGACATACAAGTTCAATGATAGAATGCTTTTGCTCTCTTCCGAAGCAACACATTCTTTCGTTACATCTAGTTTAGATAAGAAGTTTGGACTATCAATAACAACAACTACCGGCTTTAAGATCAAAACCCCCACGAGAAGTGTTGTTGTAACCTAAGAAGTGTTGAAGGATCGTTCAATAAAGATACAAGGACATCCATCCACTTGTAACTTCATAAGTGATGGAATTAAGTAAACATGATGTAATCTTTAGTATGAGTTGGTTATCTTTAAAGCCACAATAGATTGTCACATTAAGAGCGTAGAATTAATGGACCAAGAAGGAAGGAAGATAATGTTCGTTGGAGAATCCATGATTGTAAGAAAAGAGGACTTATATTCGTTCGAGTTGCTAGGGGGAAGTTCCAAAGGTAAATGGATAACTACCTTGATGACATAAAAGAAGATAAAGAAAAAGCTATCTTGGAGGATATTCCATTGTCAATAAGTTTTCAGATGTTTTTCCAGATGAATTGCCTGGATCATCACCAAAGAAAGTGGTCGATTTCGAAATTAAACTAATGGCCCATACGGAATCAACTCCTAAGGTACTATATCGATGGGCCAATGAAATTAAAAAGAGTTGAAGAAACAGCTATAAGAGCTTTTGGATCAAGGTTTTATAAGACCAAGTATGTCATCATAAAGTGCACCAATTTTGTTTAGAAAAAGGGATGAATCCATGAGATTATGTATTGATTATTGGAAGTTGAACAAAGTCACAATCAAGAATAAGTACCCACTCCTTAGGAATAGGAGAAGATCCTCTAGGGTTATCACCGTGACATCCTTGCTTACAGTATAAGAAAAGCTACAACTCTCACCAGCCATTGAAAAAGTGAAAAGTGATTACTCGAAGAGTAAAAGATGAAAGCTTTGCAAGAAACAAAAGGAAGAACATAGGAGGAAAAAACATAATCACTGCACTAGAGGGATATTTATAAATCCTGATGAAACCCTTAGAAAAGGGAAGTAGCAATGGACTTACAAAAAGGTAATTACCCCAATCATCGAATTCATAATCACCTTGAAACCGATGGTTAAGATTAAATGGCATAAGATGATGCCGTTTGACAAAGTACAAACATAACAACCATCATGTCCTATGAGTTGTAACATGTGCCCACACAAGAATATTCCCATCAAGATTTGAAAGTTCAATCCTAAGCGTCATTCAAAATGATGCTCCGATCAACCCAAGTTCGCATCCTGAAACTGTTAAGTGATTACTCCACAAAAACTAAGCTCGAACTCGACTCGGTTGGCTTCTGTACTAGACTTACTCCCTTCGCTCTGAAAACAAAGGGAGTAAGGGTGATAACTATTGACATGGCCCATTCATGGAGGGATGATATGATTGAAAGGAATGGGAACAAGTTGAGTTGGTACTTGGTTATTCCCGCATTTGAACATTGTGTGGTTTCGAGACAACAATTATTAAATATGGCACTACCGATAGTCCACTTTGTGGCGAAACCCAACCCTCAATACCTGTACCCCAGTGAAATATACTTGGTTCTAGATTGGTACAAGGGAGTTATGCTAGACTTAACAAAAGGAGTGATCAATTAATTCCCCTATCATGAAGGACTTCCCTATATTCCCATTGCTTTGGCCACTTTAGCAGACGCCATTATTACTCTACCTATAAGTGTAGAAGCAAAAGCTTTTAAAGTTAATCATCGGACTATGTATGAAAATTTGAACTCTAGTCCACCAATAGCTGCCACACCTTTGAATGTCGTATATCCTGACGACACTATTACCCCTCCCCCTTATGCCACACTAGTGTAAGCATGACTCCGCCTCCTCCCACTAAACATTATAGGAATGGACACTAGATTTCACTTCCCCTGAACATTCCATAAGAACGTACTTGCGAGATCGATATTACTCAACTGTACCTCAATTCCCCTCCACCGTTTGATGATAATTAAGTTACTTAAGGATGCATGTTACGCATTGTACATAAATAAAGGCTTGTAGAGTTGTGGGTGTCGAATCCAACAAATTTATATCCTACTCTCAAAGTTTGCAATTAGTGGTGAGCAGGGTCGAACCTCAGGGATTAGTGGTATCTATTCCTATGTATGAGATTAGCGAATAAGAAGATATGGGGGGGGGGGGAGGGGGTTTTGAATTTTAACAAAAAAAATCAATTAAATAAGAAAACAATTTAATAAGATTTTTTAATATCAAAGGGATTTCCAACCAAAGGTATATTGCAACTCAGTTCTTAGAATTGATCATTGATTCAAAAATCTATATTCTTTATCTGGACAAACTGATTATGATTGCTAACAAGCTCTAACAACCTATCTTTCCTTACTGATTCGATAATCAAAATAAGTTCTTTAATTATTTCTCTTTTTGACTAAACAACCTTAAACAGGTTCTTAAGGTCTAATTTGTCAGAAGCATGAAAAACAAGAGAGACAATCAATTCTAACTAACAAATCAATGGCATGACTTATTTAAATTAGATTGCATATTCTCATAACACAATTAATCATATATTTCATAATTAACCATGCTATTGTGTCATGAATATCAGAATAGACAAACAATTACAGGTTTGTTATTCTGAATGACAGATTATCACTTTGTTGATTGAACAAATGGATCCTAATTTGTAATAATCAAGCAAAATAACAAGATGACAAACAGAGAAACACAAATATCCAAAATAAAAAATATATAAAATGCAAATTGTTTAGATCTCACAATTTTGAAGATCCGAATCCATAATAATCCCTTTGGCTAGAAAATGAGGAAAGTAGCGACTCATCTTAGAACAAAAATTCTCTCTAATTTTATATTATGGAAGCTTTGGAATATATCATTGAGTTCTATTTGCGCAATATATAGAATAAAATCTGGAAATTTGAAGGCTTCTGTGCTGTACGCCTGCCGTTATGCTTCCTACGCCGGCGTCATATACTACCGGTGTTCACATAAATGCCAAATCGGAAAAATGTGCACTGCCAATATTCATTAGCATCGAGACAGTGTAGAAGGAACGCCATCTTTTACACTGGAGGCTTAGATTCAAATCTAGCCAGCGTTCATTGATTTTCAGAAAATTCCGAGAACTCTACTCTGGCTGTGTTGTAACGGCTTTGACGACGACTTTTGAAATTTGCATTATGTTCCCTTTATGCACAGGCTGAAGGCCGGCGGCTTAGAAGCCCAGGAGTCCAGTGTAATTTGAAGAAGTTTAAATGCTTCGAAGAACGCTTCTGGCGTGCGTATCAGCATTTACAATTAAAGTACTGTTCCCTTTGTGAGCTGAACAAACGCTGACAGCGTAGACCTCTGAATTGCCGGCGTTGAATCCTGCAATACATGCTGGGTTATTCTGCAATTGAGGCTGGCAGTACAGACTTGATCCTTCGCTCACGTTGAGGTTTTTCGTTAAAGGATGGATGTATGCCGACGGCGTACCCTAGTCCATAGCCGACATATACTTCTGTGTTGCAAAAGTTGCAAACTTCTTTGATCCAAATTATCTTGCATTGATTTTCTTCGTTTCAAGACATTTCATTTGCTCAAATTTATGTTAGAGACCTGAAATATAACATTTATTTGATTAAGTACCTATTCCTCATTAATTTCTACAAAATCTTTAACAATTGAGCATATTTTAATTCATGAAATTGAGTATAATTTGTCTCTAACATAGAGCTTGTGTTCCTTTTTTTTGTTTTGTGTGTTAAAATTGCGAGATAAAAATTGACCCTGTAACCTTTTATGTAAACATCAAAATGAAATATGATGTTTTTGTGTGTGTGTGTGTGTGTGTGTTTTTCCCAGGAATAATTTATTTGAAAAATGGCCAACAATAATAATCAAACGAGGTAACCAAGTGAAACAATTTTGTAGCCCAAATCTTTGCAACATGCAAAATATGTTGCAACAACAAGGTGACATTTTGCAACATCTATTAAATCAAAAAAATCAAGTCTAGCCAGCCCAAAAGCAAGAAATAGAGCCCCCAGCATAAACAAGCTACCTGAGTTTATAAAAGCAAGTCAATACTTTAGTGGAGATATAATAAATCCTGCAGAAGCAGATGATTGGCTATCCACGGCAGAGCGGTGGTTTGAAGCATTTCAAATACTAGATCATACAAAAGTCTCGTATGGGACATTTATGCTACAACTTCAAGCTCGTAATTGGTGGGATTCTAAGGCCCATACATTAGGTGATAATATTACCTGAAAGACATTTAGAGAAGAATTTCGAAAGGAATATTTTCCTCAGAGCGTCGAAATGAAAATGGTTAAAGATCTGTTCTCCATGAAAAAGGGGAACAAAACCATTACATAATATGAAATTGAATTTTTCATATTATTGCATCATGCCCTGCCTCTTACAGAGATGATGAAAGCTTGAAGAAAACCCTGTTTATTAGAGGTTTAAACCCTTTCATGTAGTGTAAACTAGAAGACTACGACTTGTCTACCCACTCAATAGTAGTGGATAAAGAAAGCCAGCTAAAATCCAATTACAATCGTATGCAAGAGAATAAGGGAAAACGTCGAGACAATTTCTCTACAAGATTTGCCCCCAAAAGTAGGGCAACAAGTCGTAATTCTGTAGGACCAAAAATAATTATTGGAAGTAGTTCTACTTTGAAATTGGGAAATGAACATCTCCTTAGTAGATGCGATCAACTATAAGGGAAATGTTTTATCTAAGGAAACAAACAACACAAGGTGAAGGATTGCCCAAAAGTTAAATGTAGATGTTGCAGGAAAAAAGGGACATATGGAAAAAGATTGCAGAAGTAAGAAGTTAAAGGAAGATCTTGCCTCAACTACTGTAAGGATATATGTAATGGAGAACCTAGAAGAGATTCTCAAACAAGTCTTGATGCAAACAGCTCTAGAGAAAGATGAAGTGATTGCTAATGACAACCTATAAGTAACAGTGATTATCATGAGATGATAACGGGTGAGTTTCAGGATAGGACTTAAGAGAAGGTATAGATAAATCTTGATCTTATGTAAACTTATGAAAAAAGGAGTTAATATTATGTAGGGCATATTTGATACAAAGGAATTCTACGTATACTCTTTTTGATACAGGCACATCTTGTTCTTTTCTTAGTGCACAATTCCAGCTAGAGAATGGTATTCCAACTAGAAAAACTCGAATCATCTATAATATCATCATACCAACTGGAGATGAAGTATCTACTAGCGAAATAGTAAACCATACCAATATTCAAATTTAGAATCAAAAGTTTCTTATAAACCTCATTTTGATTCCGATTATGGGATATGACTTAATCTTAGGCATCGATTGGTTATCTAAGTTCTAAGTTGAAATCGACAGCAAAAGAAAATACATAATGCTTAAGGAATAAGGAATCAAGCTACCAAGTATACAGTATAAGATCACCCCAGCACTTGTTAGGATTGAAGTCATTTTAGTTGCTGATGAAGGATTCAGTCTCAATTCAGAGAATGAAAAGAAGATAGTAAGAGTTGAAGATATTCCAGTAGTACCCTGGAGAGCTTCCAGGATTAGCGCCTCATCATGAGGTTGATTTTATTTATTGAATTATTTCCCAATATCGAACCTGTTTGATGGAATTTTCTCTTGCCTATCGTAGTTCAAATTTATAAAAGCCTTTTTTTATAACTACTACGAAAGCAATTATGCAATGAACCTTTCGAATCTTAGAATCACGTTTAGATCGGGGTCGTCCATGAGTAAAGAATAAGTACTAGTAATCACCTTAGTTCTACTATTTAACAAAAGTATTAAAGAGGATTCTACAATTAACTACTAAGCAAAAAGTAAAATAGGTCCTAAGATCAAATAAATTTGCTTTAAAAAAAATGAAATCAATCTCAAAACATACTCTCCACCTTGATCCACCCTAAACCTAAAATTCTTATGATAATAGATTGATTAATGAATCATTCATGCTTTGCACCGCTAGAACTTAACAAGTAAATCAATTACTCTCTCGAGTTAATCAATGTTCTAACCTTACATGAAATAGTGGAGACCTCTCCCTTACGAATCATCATATAAGATTGCATGAAAGCTCATGATCCTTCAGCAAGAATTGAATTCTTGTAGCAGAAAATCATAATTTCCCTATCTCTAGGTGAAATAAGCAGTTTCTCTATTCATGAAGATCTATCCAATTGAATGAAACCTCTTTCAATCCAATAAAAATCAAACACACAATTAATTCGTGCATAAATCAATCACATGAATAGATACAAAGTCATGAATATTTCATTAATCAAAAGGCATTTCAATTCATATGATTTAGGGTTTCACAAGATGAAGAGTATAAAAATCTAATCCTCCATGGGATTTAAAATAAGAACAAATGATCTAGAGGAAATAGAAAGAATCATGAGAGAAAGAATAAGCCCTAATTGATGTATTGAGATATTCAATTGATTCTCTGGCAAGTTCTTCGTAATTTCCTACGTAATCTATCTCTTAGGACATAAACAAATTATTTAAAACTTAAAAAACAAGAAAACAGAGCCCTATTTATAGTTTTGGGAAAAACCCAGGTCATCAAGGGCTGCAGCCTTGTCTAGATTGGGGCAAGGATGAACATAAAACAACAAATTTCTGGTTATAAAGCATTATGTTCTCTTCCCTTGCTGTCTTCCTTGGCAAAGATGAAGGTAGGGCTGAAAACTTTTATTCTCCGATGCTTAACAATCGCATCCCTAGCATCCTTCCCTAGCAAGGATGAAGGCGGGGATGAAAACATAAAATTTTATTCTTATACAAAATTGATCCAAACTTGTTTAATTTGCCTCAATTTCCCTTGGATCATCATAAAAGCTTCCAAATATGTCCCTTAAGCCCTGAAATGAATTTTTCACAAAATAAATGTCCTTTTCTTCAACAAATCTAAAAAATTTCATAATAAATATGTTCAAATAACATCAAGTTTAAAGATCCATTGACACTTATTAAACTTCCCCACACATAATCTTTTGTTTGTCCTCAAACAAACAAAATAAGGATAAAAGAATCTATCATCAATTATACTCATCATAAAATTTCACATTAGTCATAATATTCTTTAATTCCATCAAACCAAAGTGACTCATTAATGCCTATTGCTCAAACCTACCATATTTGTACTTACACTTAACTCACTTTAATCAAATTTTTAAAACTAATCCAAGTAAGTCAAACTATTAATCTCACTGTTTAATAATCTATTCTAAAGTTACAAAGGAGATACAAATTCAAACAAAGCAAAAGTGTCATGGTAACATCTCACCACTTACTAGTAAGAATATAGACTGTTCAATCACTTTTCTAAACACAATAACCTAAAGTGAAAGTATATAGCATCCATCATTCCCCAAGATTTTTTTCCTCTCTTTAAATCTCTAATTTTTTTTTACTAACCTTCAAAGGGGGACGGGTTTTTGCCACTTCTTTTCCTTCTCCTCTGGATGGGGTGTTGCCACATCTTTTCAGCCTTATTTGCCTTTCCATCCTTCTTGTTATAGTAAGTTCATTGAGTCAGCATATCCAGGGTTCATCACCTAAGTGACCAGGTTTTAAAAGGACCCCAACGGACTCTCACTCACTCTAACATTCAGATTTTGATACTCTTAACTCACTTACTCGAGTCAGCAAACTAAAGGCTATGCTTTTTTTTTTTTTTAGAGATTATTGAGAAGAATCACCAAGTGATAGATTTCTTATACCCCTTTCACAAAGTTAGAAGAGCTCTCAGAGTAATCGAAAAGCAAATATACTACTAACAAGCTTAGAAATGCAACCATTAAACTTTTAAATTAAGAACTTTGACCTTTTCACAACTCTAAATTCAATCATTAAATGACAAGTAAATTTACCCCACTTAGATTTAATCTTAAAACTTTAACTAAGTAAACTAAGTTCAAAATAGGTGAATAAGGCACACAAAGTCACTATTTTTTTTAATGCCATCTTTCTGTTATAAGATGAACAATGGTAAAAACAAAAATGATAAAGCACACACAAGATTTACTTGGAAAACTAAATCAGGAAAAACCACGAGCAAAGGAGAGAGAATTCACTATATGTCGATAATGGAATACAAAGAGAGAGAGTAGCAAAATACAAATCAAACTCTCTCATTTTCTCACTCTCATACAAACCCTAACAAAACATATATTTATATGTGTATACAAACAGCCGACAATAAAAGCCAAAATTATGTCTCTTAAATGTATAATGAATAAATAATAAACGTATAGTCAATATTCATTCATTATACAAATACCAAAATTATGACTCTTAAATGTATAATGAATGAATAATAATCAAATATTCATTCATTATATATTTGACTACGAAAAACGGCTATTGAAAACGAGTCACAAACTCCAACAATCTCCATCTTGACACGGATTCAGGAGCTTCGACATAAAAAATAAAACATTCTTCGCTCTTCCACAAAACACATAAAAGGACTCAATCGACACAGAACATTATTCACCTCTTTCAAGAAAATTTAGTGTTGCAATCCAAGAAAGAATATCAAACTTAACGGTTGCTATTGTAGTGAAAACAAAACCAAAACTTAGCTCTGATACCACTTGTTATGATTCGATATGTGAAAAACAATAGCAAACAATCAAGCAGTAAAATAAAGAACACACAAGAATTTTACATGGAAAACCCAAATAGAGAAAAACCATGGGCAGAGGAGGAGAAATCCACTATGATTGAAGTTGGAGTACAAGATTGAGAGAATACAACTCAAGACTCTCAAAAACTCTTAAAGGAATTTCGTGTATCTGATGTGTTGTAAAAACCCAAACAAAACACATATATATATATGTGTTGTGTATAAAGATAACCGACATAATGGCCTAAATTATGACCCTTAAATATGTAATGAATGAATAATAAAGGCCTAAATTATGACCGTTAAATGTATAATGAATGAATAATAAATGTATAGTCAAATATTCATTCATTAACATTTAACTATGGGAGTCAGTTACAAAAATCAGGTCACAAACTCCAACAATCTCCACCTTGACACGAATTCTGGAGTAAAAAACACAAAATCCAATCTTTGACATAAAAAACAAAATATTCTCCACCTCTTCCATAAAACCCCCAAAGGGCATCAATCAGCAACGAACATTAACCAAATCCAAGCAATGCTCAAACTTGGCTATAGGAGGGCCTTTGTCAACGTGGATTATCTTCAATACTATTTTGCTCACTAATATCACCACGAGCAATAATATCACAAACAAAGTGATATCTAACACCAATGTGCTTCGTCCTCTCATTAAACATTTGATCCTTGGCGAGGTAGATCGTACTCTGACTGTCACAATTGACTTTAATCATCTTCAGATCATCACTAAGTTTTCCAAATAATCCCTGCAACCAAATAGCTTCCTTAAAAGCTTCTGTGACGACCATGTATTTGGTTTCAGTAGTGATAGTGCTACTATAGCTTGCAAAATGGCTTTCTAACTGATAGCACAGCCACCAAGGGTAAAAATATACCTAGTGAGAGATCTTCGCTTGTCTAAATCTCCAACGAAATCAGAATCCACAAAACCAACTAGTCCATCTCTAGCTCTACCAAACTATAAACAAACGTTAGTAGTACCTCTCAAGTACCTGAAAATCTACTGAGCTGCTTTCCAGTGATCCTTACCATGATTTACCATATATTGCTAACCACACTTACAACATGAGATAAATCTGGGCTTATACAGACCATGGCATACATGAGAGATCGTACAGCACTAGAACATGGAACTTTTGACATATAATCAATTTCTTCATCTGACTTTAGAGATGAAGTAGAAGAAAGTTTGAAATGGGCAGCTAAATGTGTACTCACAGCTTATAATTCATCATATTAAACTTGGAAAGAATCTTCTCAAAATACCCATTTTGACTCAGATGCAACGTACCTTTTGTTTTGTTTCTTATAATCTCCATATTGAGTATCTTCTTTGCTACTCCTAAGTCTTTCATTTCAAACTCCCTGCTCAACTGAAGTTTAACTTTCAATCTCTCCTCCATCCTTTGCTGCTATCAACATGTCATCAACTACAAGAGTAAACAAACAAAATATCCATCTTCACATTTCTTGAAATATACATAACTGTCGAAATTACTTCTCCTAAAATCATGAGAAGTCATGAATGAATCAAACCTCTTGTACCATTGCCTTAGCGATTGCTTCAAGCCATATAAAGATTTCTTCAACATTTACACATGGTTCTCCTTTCCTGAGACCACAAAGCCTTCAGGCTGTTGCATGTAAATTATTTCATCAAGCTCTCCATGCAGGAAAGCAATCATGACATCTAACTGTTCCAACTCATGATCTTGTAAAGTTATAATACCCAACAATGCTCTGATTGAACTATGTTTTACAACAGTAGAAAACACATCTGTGAAATTAATACCTCGTATCTGACTGTGGCCCTTTACAATAAGTTTTGCCTTATACCTGGGTTCTTCGACACCTAGTGTTCCTTCTTTCTCCTTATAAGCCCATTTACAGCGAACAATCATCTTCTCTTTAGGAGCTTCAGTAAATCCCAGTGCCATTTCTTTGAAGGGATTCCATTTTCTCTTGCATTGCAATCATCCGCTTACTAGAATCATCACAATTCACAACTTTTGTATAAAGTAGATGGCTAAGAATTTGAATCAATATCTTCTGCAACATTAAGAGCATAGGCAACAAGTTCTGCCTCTGCATATCTCTGAGGAGGCCTCACTTCTCTCCTAGGCCTGTCTCTAGCAATGGAACACTGTTTCTATAGTTATGTACAGACAGGATAACGCTGTGTCTAAAGTCTAGTCTGAGAAGTAGTCTATGAAGTAGTACCTGAATCAATTTGAAACTCCACTTGTGTAGATGATTTCTGCCGGACTTCATCAGACGATGAGTTAGAAGACAAGTCATGTAACATGGATACTTCATAAAAATAACATCCTTACTCAAAATGACTTTCTTTAGTTCAGGATACCATAACTTATATCCCTTGACACCAGGTTTAAATCCAAGGAATATGCACTTTAGAGATCTAGGCTCAAGCTTTCATTATCAACACGAGCATATGCAGGACAGCAAAAATTTCTCAACTCTGAATAGTTAGCAGGAGTACTTGACCATAACTCAAGTGAAGTCTTCTTCTCAATGGTTGTTGATGGAGACCTATTAATCAAATAACACGCTAGGCAGCTTTTGCCCAAAATGACTTTGGTAACTTTACATTTGAAAGCATACACTTGACCTTCTCCATGATAGTTTTGTTCATCCGTTCTATTACCCTGTTTTGTTGAGGTGTTCTAAGGACTGTTAAATGTCCCAAAAATTCCCTTTGACTTACACAGAACATTAAAGTCATTAGAACAAAACTCAAGACCATTATCAGTGCGAAGACACTTTACTATTTACCAGTTTACTTTTCAATCATTGTCTTCCACTCCTTAAAAGTTGGTAACGCATCAAACTTTTCCTTCAAGAAAAATACCAAAATTTTCTAGAGAAGTCATCTATAATAGTCATCATATAAACAGCACCTCCGCTAGATGGAACTCTAGACGGTCCCCAAAGATCAGAATGAATGTACTTTAAAATACCTTTTGTATTGTGAGTACCAGTAGTGAATCTGACTCTTTTCTGCTTTCCAAACACACAGTGTTCACAAAATTTCATCTTACTGATGCTTTGCCCATCAAGAAGGCCTCTCCTAAACAATTTAGCCATCTCGGCTTCACTTATATGTCCTAAACGCATATGCCAAATTCTAGTATAATCTTCATTTACTAAGATAAAGAAGTGACGACAGCATCTCCTGTAACAACTGAACCCTGCAAAACATACAAATTAGCAGACTGTCTCTGACCTTTCATCACCACCAAAGATCTTCTGCTGATCTTCAAAACTCCACCTTCACCTATGTATTTGTAATCCTTAGAATCAAGAATACTGAGAGAAATCAAATTTCTCTTCTTCATCTTTATCAGATGAAGATCCAACTACAATTTGGCTCTGATACCACTTGTTATAAGACGAACAATGGCAAAAATGAAAAATGATAAAGCACACACAAGATTTACATCGAAAACCTAAATCAAGAAAAACCACGGGCAAAGAGAGAGAATTCACTATATATCGATAATGGAGTACAAAAGAGAGAGAGTAACAAAATACAAATCAAAACTCTCTCATTTTCTTACTCCCATACAAACCCTAACAAAACACATATTTATATATGTATAGAGCTAGTCGACAATAAAAAGCCAAAATTATGTATCTTAAATGTATAATGAATGAATAATTAATGTATAGTTAAATATTCATTCGTTATACAAATAGCAAAATTATGACTCTTAAATGTATAATGAATGAATAATAATCAAATATTCATTCATTATACATTTGACTACGAAAAACAGCTAATAAAAACAGGTCACAAACTCCAACACTTTTTAAATAAAATGAGTATGATTTCAAGATTCTAACATATTTAAACATGTCAACATTAAAAGCTCATTAACAAACTTATAAATGGGGGATTTTGATTAACAAGTGTATATGCAATATTAAACTCAAATTAAGACCCAAATAATTTCTTTCTTCTAGAATACCCCTTCCCCACACTTAAACAAGACATTGTCCCTAATGTCTTCCTAGCTAAGCACAAGTAAGGAAAAAGTAAAAGGAAGAAATTCAAAGAAAAGGACACTAATAACTTCCCTGGTTTGGTGTAGATGTCATCAGAAAATTGCATAACCAGGACAAGAAGGAAACATTAGGATAGCAGTAGCATAATTCTTGGGAACTCAATCAAGTTAGAAGCACATGCATGCAATAAAAAAAAAAAACAAAAGCAGCACAAAACAGTATGACAAGCAAGAAAAAGCTAAACTAAATCTAAAAAGGTAGCCTGCTTGGTACCAATGGAAATAAGAGTCTTCCCATAAGGCGGGAGCTCAAAAGTCCAGACCAAAAAAAAAAAAAAAACACCAAAGGCAAAAAATCAAGCATTGCCATCATCATCTTCAGCATCATTATCATCTCCAGCTGTAGCTTCAGCAGAATCATCATCTTCATCTTGATCATCACTATCATCATCTTCACCTGTTGTATCATGAACAAAGTTAATAGAATCTAGATCAGATCCATGAGATGTCTCAGAGTCATATTTGGGAGAAGACTCATAAGTGGGTATATTCTGTGGTGGTGGTGAGCAACAACCAGCCAATGATTGTAAAAACCCCCATACAGCTTGTGAAAGTGTTTAGCTTTTTTGCGTTTAGCATGAAATTCTTTCCTCAACCGACGAAACTCATGATCTCGTAAAGAGGAAAATGCAGGAGAGCTAGAAGGACCAGGAGAGGGAGGAGATTTACTAGCAACTCTATGCAGTCCAGACCCATGGAATGGACCAGTAGTGATCCGCTCAAATTGCACACATGGAGTACCAACTGGTTATTCCCGAAACAAATTCATGCCTTTAAGCAACTTGGTAATATAACCTCCACAATAAAGACCTTTAACTCGAGGATCAGTAGCCTGGTGTTTAAGAAACAAAACAACTTTGACACCGACATTGATAGGATAGTTCTTATACATACTATACAAATGGAACAACTCAAAGGAAGTAACCACCCCATGACTACTGCTGCGTCCACCAAGTATATAATCTAACAAATGATGGACCACTTTCAAAGTAAGCTCAGTAATGGAAGAAGCTTTGAATTTGGATGGAAGATATTTAACAGGCTTATCAAAGCATAAAAGCCCCTAAAATTCATTCATACTCTGTTCGGGAGACCAATCATTAGGCATAGAAAGATATTCAGGGGTTTCAATCTCAGCAGCTAAATATAGTCCCAAAAAGAATCCAAATTTAGAAAAATGGAAGCTATAGGACTTACCATATACCTAAAATGTGATTGTGCTATCAACCTTGTGGGTACGGGAATGCTGCTCAATCTCCACAGTAGATAAAAACTCAAGGGTAATATCAGAATATAGAGGCTCATTGATCTCAAAAAATTGAGCCCAAGGACCAATAGCAATTTTCTCACGAACACGAGCTTCCAAATCATATTCTCGGAGTAGTCGCCAATCCAAATATCGATTATTATGAAATGCCACCTTTTCCAATCTAGCCCTTCTTGTCTGACATCATTGATGCTTTGAAATTGAATCACCACCATAAGAAAAACATTCCACACCAGCTGGGAATGAAGGTGAAGGCACCTAGTTCATTGGCAAAAGCTAGATGGTTAAGATGCCAGCGATCCAATAGGACGTTTTCCCTTCTTAATGCATGCTCACTTTTGGCACATGCTTATCAAAGAAAGTTGAACAAATACGAGAGTAAGGAAAAGTGAAAAACAACCAACAAAGCTAGTCATGTTGAAAAATGATGCATAAATTCATCCATTGGTTAAAAGAAATAGAATAGCAAAAAGGAAATCATCAATTAGCATCAATTCAATGTTGGAAAAATTTATGCACAACATAAGCATCATGGTAGTGTAATCGGTTGGGATAAAGTCAAAAAGTTGGGATTTCAAATTTGTGCACGAGCATGGAAATAAGTCATGTTGAAGACGGGAACAAATGTCTAGCAACAAAGTGACTGCAAATATTGTATAGAAAATGACAACGCGGTCAAAATCAACAAGATGATAAAATCCTAGGGATGCAAGCGAGGCGGATCGTTATAGATACCTGACCGTCCAACCCGCTAAAAACCTTATAGGGTTTTGGGATTAAAAAAAAAAAACCTAATAAGTTATCGGGTCGGGTTTATTATGTAACCCGTTGGAAAACCCCACCCGACATAAATTCAAAACATTAAAAAATTAAAAATATTAAGTTATTAAAGTAAGAAAACCATTTATATTCTATGTATGTGAAAGTAAGTGGAAATGAAGTATTTGCATCATTTTATATGATTATTATTATCTAAAATTCATTCTTTCAATATAAGTATTTGTATCATTAATAACTTAAAACAAAATTCTTTTTTTTTTTTTTTTGCTTTTTTTTTAAAGAAAAAAATTGAAAATCTTGTAGTCGGGTCGGGTCGGGTCGGGTTATGGTTCCTTAAAACCCTAGCGGGTCTGGTTTTATGAATGATAAAAAAAACCCGATAGGATTTTTCTCGGGTTTGAGACACCCATTAAGACTCGGGTCGGGTTTAGGTTTCAAAAAACCCATCCCGAACCCGCCCCAAGTTGCATCCCTAGAAAATCCCAAAATATCGCATAAATGAATCGTAAACCATGATTTGAACAATATACCCACAATTTTCCTAAACAAATGACATCTTAAAGCATGAGCAGCATAGAATTGCATGAATCAAGTAAAAGCCCTAATTTTTATGATACTCAAAATTTTGACATGAACCCTAAAAATAAAGATTGAACACAAGAACAAGAATTTGAGAGCATATATCAATGAAAAAGAAAATCGAAAACATGCTATATGCTATAATGTGTTCATGGAAACGTAAATCAAAACAAATTAAGCATGCAAGAACAGTGATTCACGCAAATGGAAATAATCAAACATAAAAGCACACACGAATGAAATCATATAGCAAAATAAAACTAAGAGGAAGGAGAAAGAAACTTACTTGTAGTTGACAATGGCAACAGTATTTGTGATAGACTAAAAATGCATGTGTGGTTATGAGAGGAAGATGAGAGCAAATGAGAGCAAAAATAAGAACTAGAATGAGAGGAAAAAGAGATGCAGAAATGAAGAGGGTTATGTGGAGAATGAAAAGAATTTTATGATTTGTTTTCAAATTTATATATATATATAATAGCTGACCGAAGTCAGCATAAAGGAGAGCGTGTAAATAGCTGACCGACGTCAGCTAAAAAATGATGCAGAACGTGCAGGCGGATTGAACATCGAAGCAGACACACAGATCAAAAGGTAAATGACATGCATGTGACGAATTAGATGGTGCATAGTAGAATTGCAAGGATGGCACTCACGTGGAGAAGCCATAATTGGAACGTGATACTACTCCTAAATGAAGCATCCATCAGGGAATTGCTTTCCTGTCCCGATCCTACCCTTGCTGAAGGGTGGGAAGAAATCACCAGCTACTCCTAAATGAGCCCTGACATCTACATAGGTGAGGAAGGAGGTGGGGATGATCAGTAGCTAAATTTCAGTATGTCATGTCTTCTTCCTAGCCATGCTCGAGGCAAGGATGACTCCCAAACCAAAAAATTTTCTTTGACAAACTTAAAAACCAAAAGAATACATGTCTTAAAAATTTTGTCATGAAAGCTAGCATGATAACTATAAGTTCAAAGCTAAACATGAAATCTTTAAGCACAAATGATTAAATGTGTTCAAATTTACCCGGTTTGCCATAGAAAAATTTTAAGTTTTCATCATAAATAAAAAATATAGTGTGAACATAATTCTTAGAACTTAGATGAAAACTTATCTCACTCTCTTTCAAAAATTAAATTCATACCAATTTGTGTTTTCCCCATACTTAAAATTTACTCTCATCTTCTCTTGAAGTTGTACAAATCCATGACCTGCAATTTTGACAGAAAATTGGACATAGAAAAGCGAAAAACAAAGAAAAAGAACTCAACTCACCAAAGTTATACATGGGTTGCGTCCCATGAAGCACACTTGTTTAATGTCGATGGCTCGCATTTTCTTAGAAATTGCTGCTTAAACATCTAGTGATTAGAGTCTTAAATCCTCTTAATTTTCATGTTCATTTCTACCTCCTAGATAAAGCTTTAATCTCTATCCATTGACCTTAAAATCATCATGATCTGGATGTGTGAGCTCAACTGCTCCATGTGGAAAAACTCTTTTAAAAACAAAAGGCCCGGACCATCGAGATCTCAATTTTATCGGAAAAAGCCTTAATCTAGAGTTGAATAGCAGGACTTGATCACCTTCTTGAAGTGTTTAGGCTGTTGTATCCTAGCATCATGATATCGTTTTGCTTTTCTTTGTAGATGCGTGAATTGTCATATGCCATGAGTCTCTATTCATCTAACTCATTTAATTGCAGCTTTCGTGTTTCCCTTGCTTTATCAAGGTCCAAATTCACTTCTTTTAATGCCCAATAAGCCTTGTGAACTGGAAGATGGCATGCTTTGCCATAAACTAACCGATATGGTGTGGTGTCCAATGGAGTTTTATAAGCTGTCTGATATGCCCATAAGGCATCATCTAGCTTATCAGCCCAATCCTGTCTATGATGAACCACAATCTTCTCCAAAATTCATTTAAGCTCCCTATTTGAAACCTCCACTTACCCATTAGCTTGTGGATGGTATGGAATAGCAAGTCGATGAGTGGCTCCATATCTTTTCAACTCCTTTTCAAGTTGATTGATATAAAAGCGAGTGCCTCTATCACTTATAAGGCTTTGGAGCTCGAATTGAGCAAAAGCTTCTTAAAAAACTTCACCACTACCCTGGCATCATTAGTTGGAGAGCCTGAGCTTCGACCCACTTAGACACATAGACCACAGCAACAAGGTATATTTTAGCCAAAAGAGGGTGGAAATGGCCCCATGAAATCAATACCCCAAACATTGAACACTTCACACTCTAAAATATAGTATTATGGCATTTTATTTCTTTTTGAAATATTTCCTACCCTTTGACATCGATCGCATTAAGCTACATAACGGTGAGAATCTTTAAACAGTGAAGGCCAATAAAAATCGGATCTAAGACTTTATGAGCAGTCCGATTTGTGCTATGATGACCTCCAGTTTGTCCGATATGACAATGGAACAAAACTTTCCACCCCTCTTCATGTGATATACATCTCCGAATCACTTGGTCTGCACACAATCGGAATAGGTATGAATCCTCCCAAAACTAATGCTTCAAATCTGCAAAGAATTTCTTCTTTTGCTGTCAAGTCATATCATTGGTTAAAGTCTTGCTACCAAATAATTTGTAATATCAGCGAACCAAGAGTGTTTGATTCCTTAATTGTGGAGATGGCATTCAGCTGTTCCTCAGGAAAATTATCATTGATATCTACATCATTCAAATCCTTTGAATGTAGATTCTCAAGTCTTGATAGGTGATCTACCGCCAAATTTTCAACACCTTTCTTATCCTTGATTTCAAGATCAAACTCTTGAAGCAATAGGATCCATCTAATAAGTCTTAGCTTTGCTTCTGGTTTTGTCAGTAAGAATTTCCAAGCTGAGTGTGTATAGACGATGACCTTAGATAAAAGAAGATAGGGCAAGAACTTGTCAAAAGCGTAGACTACTGTAAGCATCTATTTCTCAGTGGTTGTATAATTTTCTTGAGCAGACGTGAGTGTTTTGCTTGAATAATGAATAGGTCGAAAGTGCTTTTCTCTTTATGTCCCAAAACAGTACCCAAAGCTGAGTCGCTTGCATCACACATTATCTCGAATGGAAGATTCCAATCCGGTGTGACCATAATAGGAGCATTAGTAAGCTTTGTGCTTGAGAGTGTTAAAGGCATCAATGCACTATTAAGTGAAATCAAATGGTGTATCTTTCTCTAAGAGCTTTGTCATTAACCTTGCAATTTTGGAGAAATCTTTAATAAACCGGCGGTAAAATCCGGCATGGCCAAGAAAACTCCTTATCGCCTTAACAGAAGAGGGTGATGGAAGCTTAAAGATAGCTTCTATCTTGGAACTATCTACTTCAATTCTCTCCTTGAGATATTGTGCCCTAATACAATGCCTTCTTGAGTCATGAAATGGCATTTTTCCCAATTTAAGACTAAATTGGTTTCCTCACAGCGCTGCAACACTAACTCCAAATGATGAAGGCATGCATCAAAAGTATTTCCAAAAATGGAAAAATCATCCATATAAACTTCCATAGCATCACCAACCATATTTTCAAAAATAGCAATCATACACCTCTGGAAGGTTGTTAGAGTGTTGCATAAACCAAAAGGCATACGTTGATAGGCGAATGTGCCAAAGGGACAAGTGAATGTTGTGTTCTCTTGGTCTTCTAGTGCAATAGGAATCTGAAAGTAACAAGCAATAATAAGAACGACTCACCAATCTCTCAAGCATTTGATCAATAAATGGGAGAGGGAAATGATCCTTGCGGGTTGCATCATTCAATTTGGAGTAGTCTATACATACTCTCCACCCCGTCACCGTCCTCATCGGAATAAGTTCATTTTTTTCATTTAGCACGACAGTCATGCCCCCTCTCTTTGGTACAACTTGTACTGGACTCACCCATGAACTATCGAAAATGGGGTAAATCATCCTTACATCCAAGAGTTTAATGACCTCCTTTTTAACTACATCCCGCATGTTGGGATTAAGTCTCCGCTGGGGTTGAACTACTGGTTTTATGTAATCTTCCATGAGAATTTTATGTGTACAAAATGACGGGTTGATCCCCTTAATATGTGCAATTTTCCATGCAATTGCCTTCTTGTGTTGACCAAGAACAACTAACAATTTATTCCTTTGCTCTTGATTAAGATCAGATGCTATGATCACCGGAAGCTTGGAATTTTTCTCCAAAAAAGCATATTGAAGATAACCAAGAAGTTGCTTTAATTCAAGATCAGTGGATCTTCTATTGAAGGCTTTGACAACTAAATAGCTTGGCCATCAATGGCTTCATATCTTACTTCTTTTCTTAGCTCAGAGTTGTTGGCAAATTGAGTTGCAATTGTCTAATTGCTGGATCCTCATGTTCCCCCTATTCACCTTTTATCAAACAACACTCTAAGATATCATTGCATAAAAATTTTGGTAATGAATCCAACATGGCCAAATCAAGATAATCAATTGCAAAACATGTATCATCTTGATGCAAACTCTATTTTAAAAACATCAGGCATCTTCACTATCACTTCTTCATTACCAACTCTTAACACCAACTTCCCATCATCAACATCTATTGTAGCTCTCATGGTAGCTAAGAATGGTCTCCCCAAAATAAGAGGAATATCCATGTCCGCTTCCATATCAAGAATGGCAAAATCCGCAGGAAAAACAAATTCTTTACCTTGACTAAGACATCTTCCACAACTCTTCTAGGAAGTTTCACCGATCGGTCAGCTAGTTGGAGACTCATCCTTGTTGGTTTCAGTTCTCCCAGCCCCAATTTCTTGTACATTTGATACGAAATCAAATTAATGCTAGCACCTAAGTTGGCTAAGGCTCTTTCTTCAGATAAATTCCTAATGAGACAAGGAATAGTGAAACTTCTAGGATCTTTGAGTTTCTTGGGTAGCTTGTTTTAAATCACAAATGAGCATTCTCCTCCCAAAGTCACAGTGGAAAATTCTTCAAGTTTCCTTTTGTTTGACAACAAATCTTTAAGAAATTTTTCATATCTTGGCATTTGAGATAATGCCTCAACCAAAGGAAGGTTGATATGAAGCTGTTTAAAAAATTCCAAAAAATTTCCATATTGCTCATTCACTTTAGTCTTCTTGAGCCTAGCTGGATATGGAATAGGAGGCTGATGCTCTAGAATGGAATTTGGAGTTGACTTCTCGTCAACTGGAATTTCACCTTGCTTCTCCTTAATTTCAATAGGAGTTGATTCTTGAATTGCTACACAATTTTACTTTTAGGCACTTGAGTTTTAGCTAGTATTTCTTTCCCACTTCGAAGTGTGATAGCTTTGACATGTTCTCTTGGGTTTGTCTTGGTATTGCCTGGTAAAGAACCTTAAGCCCTTTCTGTCCACATTTTTGCAATTTGACCCACTTGGTTTCTAAGATTTTGAATTGAAGCTCCATGATTTCTGAGAGTGGCATCTTGATTTTTCAGAATTGATCCAAGGATTTTTGTCTTTCATTTGAATCCTTGATGAATTTCATCATTGAATTTTCAAGTTGAGAACTAGATCCTTAAGCTGGTGCCTTTTGAAAACCAGGTAGAGGCGGAGTAAAAGTAGAATTTTGATTTACCCTTTGCATGTTGTTATTGTTCCAAGAGAAATTTAGGTGATTTCGCCATCGCGGGTTGTAAGTGTTGCTATAAGGATTGTTTTGAGCCCGGATGGGATTCCCTAAATAATCAACTTGTTCAAAAAATAACTCTTTACCTCTGGTTGGTTCAACATAAGCAAGTTGCTGCTGTGACAGAGATAAGCCATCAATTTTCCGAGAGAGAGCTTCCACTTATGACATAATTGTTGTAGCAACATCCACATTCAACATACCAGGCACCAACAGGCCTTTTATCCCGACTTCTTGTGTGTGACCACTCATAATTGTTTGTGGCCATATCTTCAAATAATTTCAAGCTTTCTTCGGGCTTCTTGTGGTTAAGAGTACCACTAGCAGTGGCATCAATCATTTGCCCCGTCTGGTAGTTAAGTCCATTATAGAAGATTTGGACTTGTAACCACTCCGGAATACCATGGTGTGGACATCTTCGCATAAATTCTTTGAATCTCTCCTAAGTCTCATACCACGTCTCCATGTCCATTTGATGATAAGATTGAATTTTAGCTCAAAACTTGGCGGTCTTCGATGGAGGGAAAAAATTATCCATAAATTTCTTAATTAATTCTTGCCATGTAGTAATAGAATTCCGTGGTAAAGAATTTAACCATTGTTCTACCTTACCCCTCAATGAGAAAGGAAAAAGGCAAAGGCGGACTGCATCATCACTCACTCCATTGAATTTAAAAGTATCACAAATTTCTAAGAATGCTTGGATGTTAGTGTTTGGATCTTCATCTTGAAGCCCATCAAATTGTGCATATTGTTGAACCATTTGGATTACCGTTGGCTTCGATTCAAAATTATTTGCCTCAACTCGAGTATGAACAATACTGGAATTTCTGCTTGTGAGAGTTGGTTCGAGGTGCCGCAAGATGCATCTAAAATTATCATGTAGAGCTTCTTGTCCCCTGTTTTCATTAGGATCGGCCATGTTGTAGTGGATAGAGAGCTTCCTTGAACACTTGGAGATGAGATGATTCAACTGGTTCCTTGTTCTTCTTTTGGTATCTAATTATTCTCCCTGGTTTGGAGTTGAATGCGGTTAATTGCTTGCTTTGGCTCTAGGTCATGCACTGTTATTGCAAACAAAAGAGCAAACACTGTTTAGAATCAAACTTGCAGCAAGAACAAAAATCTCAAAAGAAAAAGAAAACAAATAGCTAAACTAGCAGATTTAAAGTTTTCCTAATTTATTCATATCCCCGTTGGCAACAGCGCCAAAACTTTTGATGGAATTTTCTCTTGCCTATCTTATTTTAAATTTATAAAAACTTTTTTTTTTTTAACTACTATGAAAGCAATTAGGTAGTGAACCTATCGAATCGTAGAATAGTGTTTAGATTGGGGTCTTCCATGAGGAAAGAATAAGTACTAGTATTCACTTTAGTTCTACTATTTAGCAAAAGTTTTAAAGAGGATTCTACAATTAACTACTGAGCAAAAAGTAAAATAGAGCCTAAGATCAAATAAATTTGCTTTAAAAAAAATGAAATCAATCTCAAAACATACTCTCCACCTTGATCCACCTTAAACCTAAAATTCTTATGTTAATAGATTGATTAATGAATCATTCATGCTTTGCACCGCTGGAAATTAATAAGTAAATCAATTATTCCCTCGAGTTAATTAATTTCTAACCTTACATGAAATAATAGAGACCTCTCCCTCACTAATCATCACATAAGATTGCATGAAAGCTCATGATCCTTCAGCAAGAATTGAATTCTTGTAGCAAAAAAAATCGTAATTTCCCTACCTCTAGGTGAAATAAGCAATTTCTCTATTCATGAAGATCTATCTAATTGAATGAAACCTCTTCAATCCAACAAGAATCAAACATGCAATTAATTCGTGCACAAGTCAATCACAAGACTATTAAATCACATGAATAAATACAAAGACATGAATATTTCATTAATCAGAAGGCATTTCAATTCATATGATTTAGGGTTTCACAAGATGAAGAGTATAAAAATCTACTCCTCCATGGGATTTAAAATAAGCACAAATGATCTAGAGGAAATAGAAAGAATCATGATAGAAAGAATAAACCTTAGTTGATGTATCGAGATCTTCAATTGATGCTCCAGCAAGTTCTTCGTAATTTCCTACGTAATCTATCTCTTAGGACCTAAACAAATGATCTAAAACTTAAAAAATAAGAAAACAGAGCGCTATTTATAGTTTTGGGAAAAACCTAGGTCATCAAGGGCTGCAGCATGGTCGGGATCGAGGTAGGGATGAACATAAAACAATGAATTTTCGGCTGTAAAGCATTATGTTCTCTTCCCTTGCTGTCTTCCCTAGCAAGGATGAAGGCGAAGCTGAAAATTTGTATTTTCTAATGCTTACTGATCGCATCCCTAACGTCCCCCCAGCAAGGATGAAGGCGATGATGAAAACATAAAATTTCCTTCTTGTACAAAATTGATCCAAACTTGTTTAATTTACCTTAATTTCTCTTAGATCATCATAAAAGCTTTCAAATATGTTCCTTAAGCCTTGAAATGAATTTTTCACAAAATAAATATCCTTTTCTTCAACAAATCTAAAAAATTTCATAACAAATATGTTCAAATAACATCAAGATTAAGGATCCATTGACACTTATCATTGTTTCCCAAGCTCCTTATCAAATGGCACCAGTGGAATTAAAAGAACAAAAGGTACAATTGCAGGAATTACTCACAAAAGGATTCCTTCAACCCAGTGTACCTCCTTAAGGTGCCCTAGTATTGTTTGTGAAAGAGAAGGATGGAACACTTCAACTTTGTATGGATTATCTAGAGCTAAACAAGGTTTCCATAAATGACAAATACCCTCTCCTAAGGATTGATGATTTATTCGATCAATTGAGTAGGGTTACGGTTTTCTCTAGAGTTGATCTATGATCAGGATACCATCAACTTTTAATCAAGCCTGAAGATATTCCAAAAATGGCATTTCGAACTTGTTATGGTCATTATGAACTTATGGTAAGGCCTTTTGGCTTGACCAATGCGCCAGCAGTAATGGGTTTAATGAATCAACTTTATCAACCATATTTGGACCAGTTCATCCTGGTATTCATTGATGATATCCTGATCTATTATAAAGATAAGGAAACACATGCAATCAACTTATGATTAGCCTTGCAAAAGTTACAGGAATCTCAACTATATTATGAAATTTCGAAATGTGAATTTTTGTTGGATGCGATTATATTCCCTGGCCATATTGTTTCAGGAGATAAAATTATGATAGATCTTAAAAAAATACAAGCAATATGGAATGGAAATGGCTGGAGAATGTTGTGGAAATCCGTAGTTTCCTTGGATTAGTTGGATACTACCAAGGACTTTTCAAAGATTTTGCTAAAATCACAAAACCCATGAACCAACTTACTAAAAAAGGAGTAAGGTTTCATTGGAATGCAGAATGCGAAACCAGTTTCTAGGAACTGAAGAGAAGATTGACATCAACACCTATATTGAGACTATCTGACCCTAATAAACCTTACATAGTCTACAACGATGCATCATAAAATAGGTTGGGATGTGTATTAATGCAAAAAGATCAAGTGGTGGCATATGCCTCTTAGTATTTAAGGCCACATGAATGGAACTATTCAACCCATGATTTAGAGTTAGCTATAGTCGTATTTGCATAAAAGATATGGGGACATTATCTGTATGGTTAGCATTGTGATATTTATACCGATCACAAAAGCTTGAAATATATCTTTATGCAGAAAGAACTTAACCCAAGACATCGTAGGTGGTTGGAATTAATCAAAGACTATGACCTAGAAACCCATTATCACCCTAGAAAAGCCAAGGCAGTCGCTAATGCTTTAAGTTAGAAAAATCACGTGAGGTAGCCGCTTTCCTTACTTCTCAAATGGAGTCAGTTAAAGCATTTGAACAATTGAGGATAGAATTTGTACTCCTAGGGCAACAGGGTAAATTAATCAATTTGGAGTTACGACCTACCATAATCGATGACATCAGGGCTAAACAACAAGAAGATGGCTCCTTGGTACGATTTTGCCAATGTATCTATGAAGGAGATAAAGATTTTTTGCAAAACAGTGATGGAGTTCTTTGTTTTCAAAACATGATTTATGATTTAAACAATAAGGATATCAATCTCAAGATATTAGAAGAAGCATGTTATTTAGGGTACACAGGTCATCCTGGTACGATCAAGATGTATCAAGACTCGAAGAAACACTTTTGGTGGCGAGGAATGAAGAACGAAATTGTTGAATTTGTAGTTGGATGTTGCATTTATCTGTAAGTCAAAGTGGAACACCAATGCCTAAGCGGTTTGTTGAAACCTTTATCTATTTCTCAATGGAAGTGGGATCATATCATGATGGATTTCATTACGGCACTACCTAAAACCAAAAGCAGACATGGTATGATTTGGGTTATTGTTGATCGTTTAACCAGAAGCGCTCACTTTTTGCCATTAGGAATGGGGTACTCTATTGATAAGTTAACAAAAGTTTATATCTAAGAAATTGTACGATTACATGCAATTCCTCTTAGTACAACTTTAGATAGAGACACACGATTTACTTTGCAATTTTAGGATAGTCTACATCAGGCCTTAGGCATCAAGCTCAACTTTAACTCAACATATCACCCACAAACCAATGCTCAATCTGAATGTACCATACAGATACTAGAAGATATGTTACGTGCTTGCTCATTAGAATTCTCGGAGATTGGGATAATTATTGCCTCTAATCGAGTTCGCTTATAACAATAACTATCAAGCTACAATCCAGATGGCCCCTCTATGAAGCATTGTATGGGCGAAAAATGTCAATTGCCTTTATACTGGGAATGTGAAGAAGAAATGATAATTGGACTAAAAATGCTACAACAAATGAATAATATGGTTCAAATTATTTGGCAGAAGATGAAAGAAGCTCCAGACCGTCATAAAAGTAAGTACGATCAGAAAAATAAACCAATAGAGTTTAACATAGGTGACCACATGTACGTGAAAATCACTCCATTCAAAGGTTTGCAAGGCTTTGATGTTAATGAAAAATTGACCCTGCGATATATAAGACCATTCAAGATTTTGAAACGAGTAGGTAGTATGGCATATCGCTTAGCACGACCATCAAATCTCTCTAATTATCACAATGTTTTTCATGTGTCAATGCTAAAGAAATATATGGCGAATCCACACAAATTGCGGATTTGGAACCTCTAAAGCTACAAGATAACTGTAACTATGAAGAAAAGTTTGTACGTGTTTTAGATACTCGCACCCATAATCTAAGAAACAAGGAACTAGAAGATGTTAAGGTTCAATGGTGAAGCAATGATAGTGAAACCCTAACTTTGGAACCTATAACTGTTATGGAGAAAAATATCCCTGGTTGTTTCACTAATGTGTAAAACTAATGTAAATACAAGTTAGTATGTATATGGGTATTTTGTAGACCCTAAAAGCTTTGAGGACAAAACCTAATTTAAGGGGGTAGAAATGTGATACCTTGATTATCATAAATGTAAAAAGTTATCCGTAAATTAATATGGGAATGTTCATGTTACTAAAATATGAACCAAGTGAGGCAATAGTTAGAATTGAATAGATAATCAAATAGAAAAGATGATATAAAAACTATAATGAACCTAAAAATCAGAAAAAAAAAAAAATTACTCAATTATAGAATTATTTTAAAGCTCAAACTTAAGTAAAACAAATAAGTAGAACTCCTTAAATAGCAAATAGTAAAATAATAGTAAATAGTAAATAGTGAAGTAGTAAATTATAATTAACTAATAGTAAAGAATGAATAGTAAATTAGGAATTACATAAAAAATTGTCAAATCAATGAATAGTGTAAATTTTGGTTGAATTTATCAAATAAAGTCGAATTAAAATAGTGAAAAGACTAAAATGCCCTAAATTTAACTTAAATATCCCTACAGTAACCTAAAAAACACAAAAAATAGGAGACAAAGAATATCAAGCATCTAGAAACATCACAATTATTCTGAAAAACCAAAACTCCAAATTTTGGAAAAATTTAATGAAAATTCTCAAAAAACTACAAATTCACTCATAAAATGAGCAAATTAACCAAACAAATAGCAAATGAAGACATAAACATCAATCAAAATTCAACAAAAATCAAGGAAAAATAGGAAAACTCGTGGGATCAAATGCTGTATTTTTTAAAATAAATAAAAATTAGAAAAAATAAATGATTGCATGCAATTATGTGGCAAATTTTGTCAAAAATTACTGTAGCTTCCACAAGGGACGTGTAAATTATGTAGGTTACGTGGTAATTTTTGCATGAAATAATTTTGACACCTAGTCATTTTAAATAATTAAACAAACCTAAAGAATTTCACTATAAATACCGATTACAACTTGTAAAATTCACTACACCCACATCCAAACTCATAAAATCACGAAATTTTAAAGTTAGAAGTTTGAGAGTGTGAGAAATATGTTCAACAAGCTTAGGGCAGGTGGCTCAGGTATCTTGTGGTGGCACTAGTAAAGGGTAACTGAATTCCGACGATACTAAATTGTGATATCAAACCTTGTTCTTTAGCTTCAAAATTTTATAGTAAGTACAAAATAATATTATTTACAGCATATAATTTTTCCAAAATTTTTCATGAAATTTTAATATTTTTAAAAGTTTGCACTAATATAGTTGTTGTATTACCAAAATCGGGGTTATAAATATAACATACTAAACGATTCTTAAATTCACCAAATCATCATATCATTGCTATATGATATTCATACTATCATTATCCTAAATTACAAATTTCTACATATTTTCTTAAATATTTATGCCAATTTATCAATCATAATTAGTAACTAAGGAAGTTACAAAATACAAGAATATCATAAATATTCATATTAACCTTAATTAATAAAATATTTCAATATGAATAATACATATATGCATAAATGTTACCAAAATAGGTTATGATATATTAATATAACAAGCTAATTATGAGCTTAATTATAATAATAATTCATAAAAATTCTAAAAACAATATAGTCAAATCTATAACTACATCCATATTATCAATGTCATAGGTTATAGATTCTAAATAACTTTCCTAGATGCTATAATCTATGCCTACTTAGTAAATTCCTTGAATTCTTATTTATAATATCATAAGAACCTCCTAAAAGAAAAAGAAAATATGTGGCCTCTTGAACTAATACTTGTACATATGATGACATAAGCATAGCCAATATTACTTACAAAATTAAGTTTCATATTCAAATTTTACCTTGTCACAAACCTATAAAAAGTATGTTTAATCTAATGAAAAGTCATCATAAAATGAGGCCATATAACAAGATTCTCAATTAACCTATAATAAAATTTTTAATTAACTAAAGATTTTGACTAATCATCATATTTTAAACCTAATCAGATTAAAACTCTACACCGTAATACTAATTTATTCCCTTAAATCATTCTTTTAGGTGACGCTTCCCAACAATCTACTTCACACCAAAAACCTTTTTGGTAAGTAGTCCGGCTTTACAGTTACTTTTAAAGAATCATTAAGTTAATATATTAGTTGTGAACGATAATTAGTAAACCAATGTGTGTGATTGATTGATTGTTGAATGTAGTTAATTGCTTGGTTGGTGTGATAAATTGAGTGATCACTTAAGTAAACCTAAAACATTAAGAATTTATCCAGATCTTCATAAAAGAAATTGCATTACACGAGACATTAAACATCTTGCTTCCATCAAAACCAATCGTTTGGGTAAGACGAAGAATTCTTCTTCTAACTTTATTGAACTAAGTGGCAAGAGAGGAGGTCACAATAAATGCTATAAGCTGTCTGTAGATAATCCTAAATGGTTTTTAGGAGAACAGCAGTCCATTGCACATTCTTGCTCCTATGGAAGATGTATTTGCATTAAACGTCCTTGAAACCCTGATTAGAGTGAGGTTAAATTTTCCAATCTCGTCATGAACCTATCAACATCACGTAGATGGCATAATGATTGATCATGCATACATTTAATGAAATTGTTTGCTACCTTCTTTTTGAAATATATCGCAAGATTCTGACCATTTACTAAGCATGTAGAATTTTGCTCACCACCCTATAACTTATTTTGCAAGGAATTCCTATGAAATCAATACAAAATGCTTGGAATCATACCATAAGTACCAAAACCCAATTTTAACTCCCTTTCTTGTAAATATCTTTTTAAGTGTGGTAATATTTTGTGAGCCTACTAATTATCAAATGATTATGGATCATATTTTTGCAAAACTCCATAAACACTTCATAATTACGTGCGAGACTATTACTACATAAATTTTCAAGATATGACAAGTACAATACCCTAATTTGACCTATCGAGATCAGAAATCTTAATCGTGTTAATGAAAAATTTGATAATTTAACATAATTAGGAATAATAAATGAATTTAATGGAAAATAGAAATTATAATGCCATAAATACCCAATTTAGCCTATTAAGCAACATTGATTGCTTATTTCAACGAATTCAAATTATCCAATACTTTCTAATTACAGTTAAAATAAATTCGTCAAATTCAATTGCTTAAATCCCTAAATATCTAATTTAGTGATTTTAGCCTAAATTCCTACTCCTTAAATCCTAGAAATTTGAAACTAAATATTTGCTTTCAAATACCGATCCTAAGCCCCTAAAACCCCAAATTCAAGTGAGATATTAATTTTTCTTTGATTAGATTTCCTATATTCAATTTCTAATGCAATTAACAAGTTTTCTTTTCTAAATCTTCAAGTCTAATTTCAAATGCCCAAAAGCCCATAACCTAAAGCCTATTTACTTAAGTCTAGATCCGTTAACTAAGCTCATTTCTAGGAAGCACATAAAGCTCATTAGACCATATTCTTATCATGCACTGTCACATATGGTATAAAATCCTAATTTCTAGAGAATTTAACATGTGAAAATACAAGAATGCCCCCTTCCAATTCTAGAAAAATTCTATACCTATGAAATGACCAAATTGCCCCTAAAACCTAAAGAATTCTATATAATGTGGACACAAGAAAATATCTTCCTATCTCTAGAGAATTCTACCATTGTAAAATGACTAAAATGCCCCTAATCTATTTAGATAAAATGACTAAAATAACCTTAACCCTAGAGATAATTATGTGACACGAGATAATATATGTATGGCTAGTTAGAAAACCCTAATTCCCTCTTCCTTTTAGTAGCCCCTAAACCCCCTAAATTCTCTCAAGAAAACCTCTCTTAAACCCACAAAAATCTTTAAAACTTCTACAACAATTCTTCTTTAAATCAAGCATTCAATAGGTAAGGAGATCCATTCTATTTTCATTATCTAATTACTTAATTTTTCCCCTAAAATCTAATCTCTAGTTCAGTTGATTCTTAGGTGAAATTTGAAGACAAGATCAATAATTAAATTGGGGAATATCATTAGAAGCTTCATCAAATTCTTGGAGTAGTAGTAATGATTTCTAAGTTTTTTGCCAAATCAAGAAAGTAATTATAATTAATTTGCTTAATTATGTTAATGACATTTAAATTGCTAAAAATAAACATAGATTTAAGTATTAATTAATATATGTATATATAAGGATGAAAATCGAAATATGCATATGTATATGTATGTATATCAGATATTAAGTATTTGAAATTATTTGCTTATATATATGTGTGTACTGTCTGTTGAATTGATATGTTTTATTGAAATGAAATTATCAAATAAATATATGAATGTATTAAATATAAATTCTGTTGAAATATATATGTGTATGTTATGTTATATATGCTGGAATTTAAGGTAATTAGTATTGATGATGATGATGATTTGAGCTATGATTATTGATTTTAATTGTAAAATATAGATATATGCATATACTAGACATGATGATATAGAATAAACATGTTTTAGATGATTTAGATATGCTAGAAAATCAATTTATATGCATATATATGCAATTTGGACAACTTAGGCTGTAAATTTAAGTAAATTATTAAATTAATTTATTTTTGGATGATATTTATAATATGATAGTTTAACATGTCTATATATAAACAGGAAATTTTTGTGATTTTTGAAATAAATTTACTATTTTTAAAAATTTAATTACAATATAACAAAACAAGGCAAAACAGTGTTTCACCCACAGTGGTGACTTGAATAAACCAATAACTTTTTCTTCTCCTTTTTGGGTGAGACTATAACGGTTTGAAATATTAAGAAGTCTACTTTAATGTGATGTAAAGAACCGACTGGCTTGATGGTAAAATTTGAACAAATCGATTGGTTGTTGCTACAAATACCCCATTCTAAGCAGTTTCATTTTAATTAAATCTAAAACCATGATCAACTAATTAGTTTAGGCCAAATTAATTCTTGAACATGTAAAATAACGTGTTAGAAAGTTTACATAAAAATTTGACCTTAAAAACCTGTATCTAAGATAGTGAACCGACTTATTAAAGTTTCGGTACAAAACTAATTTTCTAGTGGAAATGAAATATTAGATTTTAAGGTAAATTAAATCTAATCAAATAAATATGAAATAAATATAAATAATGTGTTTACATATTAAAATATAAAATTTAAGATGAATAATTAATTATTTTGATTTTAGAAATTTATTTAATCAAATAGTTATAAATATGATTTTATAACGTAATATAAACATAATAGGAAACTAGTTTAGATTTTTTAGCATATTTAGATGTAAAATGGATTATAAATGATATAAATAGAATAATTGTATTCCAAATGAGTTATTTTAATTAATAAATTTTTATTAGATTTAATATTGGATATGTTATTTAAAATACTATTTAATGACTTAATTACCATAAAATGAATTTAGTAAACTGAGTTGAATATAAAAATAAACTTGATTAATCAATTCTATCCAACTTGGCTAGATAAAGTTAATATAGACTTATTTACTAATATCGGCTTAGTAAATTCTTCAGAAACTAACAATTTATACTTAATAATTAATCAAACTAGTAAACTACTCTAAGACCACATTAATTTGTAATTGGATTATGATGGACTATAAATAATAAGATGAATATGTTGTTTTTTAAATGAATATTCAGTGGAAACATGAGTATTTTATATGAGTTTAATATAAGTCAATAATTAATTTAAATGCTTATATGAATTAGTGTCCTGAGCAGATATTTACACACTTTGAGTCTGCTTTACCTTCTAGTCTATCATTTATTTGTTCAGAACATGGATTTTGTATTAGGAACGTAGTTTTTTGTATGTTACTTGCTGGGATATGCATCTTGGATAGTTTAATACTTAAAGGTGGCCTTAATAACGGCTTGCTACTTGTGCATGGCCATTTTTAAGACATGGTCCGAAAGGCTGCAACCTTGCTAGGTGGTGCCAACGCAGTAGTTGGGCACTTAGGCCATCATGGGCGGTTCGATGGGTAACTGATAGGAGAAATGGTAGCGGGATAACGTTTATTTATATTGAGGAGAAGTTGTGTTGAGCAGTTTAATATATGGGCTATATTATCCTGCTTAATCACAATAGACTAATATGGATAAAGATACATAACGTTTGTGACCCTTAGACAAAGCTATTACTTGTAAAGGGAGGAGATATAGGTATTCAGGTTGCCTATATCAACCCCTAAGCACTTACTGCTACTTAGGATCCACAGTTTCCTAACGTGTTGTGGGAGTGTAAGTATTCTACTATTGTTTACTAGCTTTAATTTAAAGATATAAATTGTTGATTGTTGTATTTCACTTAGAACATATGTGTGTGCCCATCTCATATGTGCTTGCATTGCTGTCGTACTGGGCGTTGACCCATTCATTTCTTTTTCAAGTGTTGATGACTTTGATGATGATACTTATGATTGCATGGGGTATAGCATGAATTTTGAGGAGCTACTCGATGAGTGGAGCAACTAGGGTCGCTATATACTTATCTTTATTATGAATTATTAAATCTCATTATCAAAATTACGTTTTGATGATGGCATATCTATGAGCCTATGGTTGTATTTTGATATACTAGATACTGTCTATTTTGAGATATCTAATGGTATGATACTTATTTATATACGTTGGTCTACTCATGTAGAGTAGCCTATTTGAAAATCTTTTACAAAAGTTTATACTTTTCGATGCAAATCTAGTTGTTTTCACAATATAATTAGACGATTTCATAATCTAAAATATGTTTAGCAAGGATCACGATAAAATTGTAGATTATATTAGCCTTAACGTATAATGTGCAAGTATTATACATAGCGGTTGCCACCCCTTGACTCAAAATCGAGACCGGCATGGCATTCAATGATGATTCATTGACGATGTTTAACAACGTTACTAACTGACTATAAATTAACTCACTTATTTAAACGTTGATACATCTTTTTCACCCCTTGAAATGTTGATACCTCAAATTAACTTATCTCGAAACGCTGTGATCTTTTGGTATAATTTACTCAAATTTTATATCCAAAATCTCACGAAAAATTCATACATAAAATAGAAAAATCGAAGTAAGAGAGCCCGGTTTAAAGAGAGATAGCAACATATTATGATAAAAGCCCTAATAAATTTGGGGAAAAGAAATAACATATTATTATTTTTTAAAATAATTACGCAAATGCCACTGTGATCAAAATAATCTCAATTTAGGCAAGTTGGCATCGTCTCTTCAAAAAACAAGGTTAGTGGAACTTACACCTTGCCCTTTTTTTTCTCAAAAAATTAGTCATTTTTTCATTGTTAATGAAACTTGTCAATATCATATGTAAATAACTATATAAATCATTTGTTAACTATCATTAACTATGGCTAAACAACTTCCAGGCTACATAACTCAATCCATCCAAACAAAGCTCCAAACCCAATCCATCCAAAACACATTTCCAAACCCAATCCAGGTAAACACAAACATAATAATAAATGAATAGCCGATTGTTTCTTTGAATACATCAAATGTATAAAGAAAAATAATGTACAAGAATCATAAAAGCTAAGAATCTATATGCAACAAGCGTCATAGAAGCGAAGAATCTATAGACAATAATCTAAAAAAGAAAAAAATTTACTAATATCTACTGCTGCTGCTGCTGTCTAACCCGCCTCCCTCGTCCCGTCTCACAAATGTCCTGGGTAATGGTGTACGCAGATTGGGGTGCTGTGTAGAAGGATTAATCTGTGTAAGCGTACTGCCCAAATGGGACAGGCCTGGCTCTACCTGTGTGAGTCTCTCCCCCATATCATATGATGGTGACGGACGCCTCTTCTATGGAGCTAGGGGGGGGTATGAAACTCACGGTATGACAAGTCTGGCGTAGGATTGTCTCCCAGATAAGTGTAGGATGTAGATGATGGACCAAGCTCGTCATGAAGGAATTGGGAAGGACCAGGTTGATCAAATCCTGGCACATTAGACGGCTCAGGCTTGTCTATAATCTTAGGCTCAGGCTAGTCTAGAAACTTACTGTATGACAAGTCTGGCATAGGAGTGTCTCCCAGATAAGTGTAGGATGTAGATGATGGACCATGCTCATCATGAAGGAACTGGGAAGGACTAGGCTAATCAAATCCTAGCACATCAGACGGCTTAGGCTCGTCTCAAATCTCTAACTGTAAGGCCCTGCCTCGTTCCCTCCTCCTCCCCCATGCCTCTTTCTATGTGGATGTTGTCTCTGTGTTGGCTGAGGCTGTGGGTCATCCGGTACTAATGCTGGTGGTGGCAGTGGATCATTCAAATTAAGTCCCATGAACTCATCCATTACACGAATGACATCTCGTGCAGTCGCAGAGTGTTCTTTAGAGGCATGTGGGGGACTCTATGAATAAAATCTGCCTATAAGCAAGAACAAACATGTATATAAGTGAATGAAAAAACACATTTCACATACAGCTTATGCAATCGGTAAGCTTACCATGAAGCATATAATAGCCCATGTATGACTGATCCAGCGGCAGGTGATCGCATAATACCAGTCAAAGTAATCATTAGATGTACTAGTGAGCATATCTGACATCTGTACAATGTGACCACGCTTGCCATCCCACTCAGCTACCCACTTGGCGTGTTCCACCACCAATTCCACTCCGACCACCCTTTCATGTCAATATGATGGATGGATCTCATGTCGACAGGCACAGCTAGGATCCACTGGAAGCTACTAAACTATTTGAGCACTCTGTCTGGATAGTAATGCTAAACAATATGGAAGCACACCAATAGGACCCGTGCACACCAAATGTCACTGCTTGCCTGGCAGTATGGAGGTAGGGAGTCTATGATATCAACGTAAGGCTCCCAAACGACCTGTTCAACAAAGAAAGTACTGTATAAATTAATGGAAGAATCTAAACGTTCATGAAGCAAATAAGACATTAAAAATTGTAACTAGCCATGGGTTTGTTGATCCAAACATCCTCGATACTTAATCAGTAAGTGGGTGGCTGAACGAGTAACATCGAAAGTCACACCCCACTGGCTGGTGAGTGGGCGTCTCGCTGTAACTGTGGTAATCTCTCGACGCATTGGCGCAATGCGAGGGAAGTGCTCGCAGGCCCATATTTGCAGGACAACCAAAGGTCCTGCAATGTCTCTAGTATCAATGTGGGAAGCTAAACATAACTACCTGTACAGCTATGTCAAACAGGCTACTCTCCATGCATACTGGCCAGCCCTCTCGAAGTCTTGAAGCAGTTGCAAGTACATCAGATGAACGTAGTTAGATGACTTGTCCACGATAATGAACCCTCCCCCCCACAACAACAACAAGATGTGTGCCCTGGCATGGTGTCTAACAGTTGCCTCATCAGCGAAATTTGTAGCACTTTGAAGTAGATGTCCAGCCAGGACATCTTCAAACGACCACCATCCATATGAGTCCTAAGCACTAGTCAAAGTCCTAACAAATCATGGCACAATCCTGCCTAATCCATCCGAGCGGTGCCCGTAACTGCCTGTCCATTGGTAGGAAGGCCAGTGAGGACTGCTACATCCTCCAACGTCACAGACCACTCTCCCATCGTCATGTGGAAGGTAGGGGTCTCCGGGCACCACCTCTCTATTAAAGCTGTAGTGAGGTGCCAATCTCTTCGGATGAAATGAATATGTGTTGCCCCAATGAAACCCGCCTGCGACAGGAATGACACCAATCAATCATCCAGATGTGCAAGTATACCATCCTGCCGCCTGAGCCTCGCCTCCCTATGGTGGCAATGTAAAACAACGTGCTCCTGTAGGAAAGTCATCAAACTTATAAGTAACAATCTGTTATGTGGAATTGTAGAATTTTTTTTCACTGATGTTGCCATGGGTAAGCACCAATCATCTTTTATAGTTGAATTGTAACTTTCAACCATGTTTGATGTACCTATCTCAGACCTTACGCCTCCATCATAAGATAAAGTCCACATACATAGAGATAACTCAGAAAATATGGTGATGTCCGAGAACTGCTTTTTAATGCTGCGTTGAAGTAACCATGGAACTTTCTTCTTTGGGTTTAGGATGCGCTCTCTTAATTATTTCCTTACATTCTTTACTTTTGGCCTTCGAATTAAAGTTGCTAGCAATGTGCTGGATACACCACCACCAAGGCTATCCTCTAGGCCACACAACATTCTAACCTCCAACCGTACTCTTAATGTCGGTATGCTAATTCGATATAAAGCAGATGTTGGATTGGTCCTTTATAACATGTTCCAATACTTTTGCAAGAACTAACTCCATGTGTCTGCACTCTCTTCATCGACTGGAGCATACGTCAATGGAACTATATGATTTTCCATCAACTGCTACTGCAATAAGCAGTTTGTGCTTGTACTTGCCGTACAAGAAGGTGCCATCAATTGATCATTGGTCTGTAAAGAATTAATAGATATAACTTAGTTCATGGATATTAATGTTGTAAGTAAAATGAATCATGCATAGAAAACATACCTGTAGTACTGGAATGCTTCAATGCAGGACCAAATGCCTAAAACAGTTTGTCTACGAATACATGGCCGGTGGTATTTGAATCAATAGTTCTCCACTCAACTTTTGTTCTTGGATTAGCCTTGTTATTGTATTAGTACATGTAGGAGCTCCACATATGAATCTTCCCAACTTCCGTAGACCTGCCGAATAGCTTTCCTCTTCGCCTCACGAGCTCTTTTACTATGAACATTATACCGAAACTCCTTTAAAATGGTCAATTGGAGGTCCTTCATCTTCACATTTGGAGAATTACGGATCTCTAATATGATGCACCTGGAAATATGGTGGAGTCCAGCTGATAGTAGTCTTGTCCAGTTATTTCATCCAAGTAGGTTTGGGCTCCTTCTATTTAGTGATGTGAGACCTCCCACCATGCTTCTTGTAACTGCCTCTGAGTCTCCACCTACAAACTTTGTTATGAGTATCAATACATTTAATCGCCCATGAGCTTAGTCCGAGTCGACTATCTTGAAATTGTAATGGTCCGATATGTGCCACATTTTAACTGCCCATCGCTGAAGCTCTAATTCCCGACACTCATTTCTTGCTCTCATCATAGGCAGCATAACCACTACCAACTTCAACAATGAAAAAGGGCACTAGCATCGAGCTCCCTACTGCATCAGCGTTAGTAGGCAATAAAGCGGCGTCAGTCATTTCTCCTTGTTGTACTTTTGGAAAAGTATCTTGTTGGGGGAAAGTGTTGACATTATTATTTCTACCATCATCATAGTCATCACTTGGTTCACTTGTCATGGAGTCTAGAATGGCATTCGTATCGTGACCGCTTATCAATTATGGTGCACACATTTGAAAGTTACCCATATGTAGCTGTGTTGCTGCCTATTGTCTGAATTGGAGTAGAGTTAGAGTCTGCCAAGCCTTGGCTCCCAATATTTCCATGAATGCCTATTTCTCTTGCAGGTGCCTATGACAACTCGTTTTCGAATATTTGGACATAAATAGCCACTGACCTTCAGTGTACACCAACATCTCTTGTGCAGCATCATCATTAGTCACTGAAATAATATCATAACACAGCGTCCTATCTCCAATAGCTACCTTGTGATGTAGCTCAATCCGATGTGTATACCTATTTACCTAGAGTCTATTGCAAATGATGTTTAGTATTTGCTTATATGTTGAGTTTCTACTAACCCTAGCCACAACAACTGGCCGCTTATCATAACCAAAACCATCATCGTCTTGTACAATATTCCCATGAGTATATAGTATAAACTTCGCCTTATTCATTTCCTAATTGACCCTGCCATCTCATAAAATATAGTTCGATTGCATGAAAGTTGCATCATTACTTATCAATTGCACTCCCATAATATTTAACATAAGTCCTAATACTACTATATCGACCTTGGTCTTATAAGAGTATATTTAACACTATGTGTTCGATGGACCTATTTTATTAATTTAGCCCATATGCACTTATTTATCCTATTTTGATTTAACAAATAACCTAATTCAGCTATATTGGGGTTAAATTATTTAAACCTACAATTTATTAAGTCTAAATCATGCTCGATTCAAACTAATTGATTTCGGTCTAGAATTTGCTTAATATCGGTTAAGCACATGTATAAAAACAACACTGGTTCGCTTTTTTTTTTGGGCCACTAAAAAAAAATTATTGCAGAGAAAAACGCAGTACTAATCATCTCATACAGTTATACAATAATGCAATAACTAATCAAATATAAGAACCCACATAATGTACTTAACAATTTTAATAAAAAAATACCCACGAGACCCAATATACAATTAAACATCAAAAAATGAAAAAAAATTAAGAGAAAAACGGAATATCAACTCAACTTCGGCAAATAAGAATGTGGGTCTTCTTGCACGGATCGCTTCTCTTCTCCACTAAATTAACACTTCCACAACACCTGGTGATCCAAATAATCTAATATACGGAGTAAATCGCGTGAGAATCAATTTCAAATTGGTGGAATGAGGGTTAGGGTTTCCAATTTCGAATTTAGGGGTTTTTTTCCTGCGGCCAGACCGAGGAAGAAGAAGATGGGCTCGAGATAATATTGTCGCGGACCTCGTCTGTTGAAGAGATGAGGTTAGTCACTAAGGACCTCGTATCTTCAAGAGACGAGGAATAACGCGGTGGTACCTTTTTTTTTTGGAGAGACGAGGTCCTCTACTAGATAGAACCTCGTCTTTTCAAGAGATGATGTCAATGATTAACGATCCCGTCTCTTGAAGAGACTAGACCAACTCATCTAAAACTGGGATTATTTTGATATCGGTGTCATTTTCATAGTTATTTTTAAAAATAATAATATTTTATTTCTTTTCCCAATGAATTTGACAAAAAAATCGGCACAATATAAGTTTCAAAAGATTAACCTGGATCCAAACAAAAATGAAAAATCAAGGAAAACAACGATTAAAAATAATAAGAATGATGCACAATATCCTATCTAGTCCAGATTTGGGAGTTAGCCTACCTAGTAACCCACAAATTTTTTGGCAAAAAAAAAAAAAAACCCACAAATTTGAGAGTTGTTCATCAAATCTAGATTTGGGAGGCAGGCTAACCTAGTATCCAAGGAATTGGAGAGTTGTTCAAAAATCAAACGAAAAGACATCTAAAAGTGGGTTTAACATATTATTAACATCAAAGGTAAGTAGACATTTACAATTTTTTCTTTTCCACGCATGCATGTTGTTTTTTGAAAACATCATCTTCCATATATAAAAGAGAAATAATAAATTACCAAAAAAAGGGAAAAAATTTACAAAATAAAGAAAGAAGTAGGAATTAGAAAATTATTAAAAATAAAGACATTTTTCGATAGAATGAATCACTTCTGATGTAACATGTAAGATAAAAAAAAAGGAAAATCATTGGAAAAAAAGAAAGAAAGGAAAAAGCCTCTAACATTCAGCATCGTACCAAAATCCCCCTCCACCACCTCACCTCCTCTCTCTCTCTCCGTGTACACAAAAATCCTTCCTCTCTTCTTCGACTCTTCTGCATAACCGCCACGAAGCATCAATCTCTCTCCATTCCTATCCCCCTTCTCTAATCCTTGACTGCACCCATTGATTCTTTCTCCCCTCTTTTCATGCCCTAATCTCTCTCCAGCGCCGGAGCCCATAGCCGGCGGAATCTCCGGCGAAGAACCAGAGTTCATAGGATTTCTAGGGTTTTTGAGTTTGGAGAATACTCGAACAATTGGGAACATCATAATCCGAACCGTAAGCCCCACATGGGCCGTAAAAACAAGGGTGGGAACAAAGATAAAGGGAAGAGTCAGTTGAGTTTAGGCGATCTCGTTCTTGCCAAAGTCAAGGGCTTCCCTTATTGGCCTGCAAAGGTTTGAACTTTAAAAACCTAATTAGGGTTTTGTATTGCGCTAGTGTTTTTTGTTTTGTAGTCATTGTTGTTATTCATTTATTTATTTATGGATATTTTTAATGTTTTATAGTACTTTCTGTGTTTGTATTAAGTAGCTGTTTAATTGGCTAGTTTTAATACTCAGTTTTCTTTGCATAAATCATTCATATGAATTTGGATTGTTGGGTGGTTGCATTGCGGAGTTTCTTTGTGAGATTTAGCTTGCTGTTTTCAGTGTTTATGGTGCTTTGTGTCTGATTTGAGAGCTTGTTCGATTAGTTAGTTTAGATTACTCAGGTGGTCTAATAGTTGCATTTTGGTGTTTGGTTATGAGATTATGCTTGATTTTATGCGAAAACTGTAGCATTTGAGTGAGGTTTAGGTGTGAGTTTTGGGTTGGAGATGTGGTCTCACATTAGACAATTTATGTATAAATCTTCTTTTTGGAGTATTTTATTTATCATTACCTGGGCTGTTTTATAGTCTTCGTGTTTGACTTTTATTGTGGAATTGGCATTTATCTTAATGTGTTGCAGATTCTGAGGCTTGTGGCTCGTGCTAACAACTTTGTATTTGGCCCAATGTCATTATTTTGATTGTTTCTTACGTTTCATAGAGCATCTCATTGATATGGATGGTTGTCTTTCGTCATTTTCCAGTGAACCCCCTGTAGTGGATTAGGTATATGTGAATGCAAGATTGTTTGAGTTCTTGTGCAAGTTTTTCTGATATTGTGTAGATGCTGACTTTTTTTGGTACTCCATGCTTTTTTAATTTTCCATTATTTGAATTGCATACTCGATGTTAAATTTGTATGGTTTTGGTGTGGGGGGACTTTTCTATCAGGGGACTTATTCTTATTTGTCATTTATTGGAAATGGGAATACACTTATGTTATCTTGAAAAACGACCATGGGAATTAAAAAAATTGTTCAACACGGGCACATATTTCTCATGATTTTCTTTTTGTGCTTAAATGCATCTGGAAATATTTTTTTTTTCTCTTTTAAAGTTAATCGTTTTGCAGTTTTGCTGTTCTTGCTATATACCTTGTGGTGATGTGGTGTGCTTGAGATTACTAATTTGTGCTCTGTTCAATAATCTAATATGCGTGTATGTATTTTTCAGATCAGCAGGCCTGAAGATTGGAATCAAACTCCTGATCCAAAAAAGTACTTTGTTCATTTCTTTGGGACGCAGGAAATGTAAGTAATGTTAAGTTTATTCAATCTTTTGTCAATTGAGTTACGGCAATGGTTTTGATGGCTTGATGCTAGTTGGCAACAAGGGCAGGGTTTTTTAAGTCTCTCACAGCTCCTTATATAGTCATTTGTCCTGTTCCTTGCTTAAATTAGTTATCACAATTCAGTATCTAGAACCTCTCTAGGTTTCTGTGTATGAGACTAGTGATGAATAACAGCTTCTATATTAATCCAAGTGAGCTTTTCTGTTTTATTCATTCATTCATTTATTTTATGAATGTTCTAGTTTTTTTTCTTCCCTAGTGGTATGCCTTAGTTAAGAACTTTAGATTTGTTTTCATTTCTTCAAATCAATTGAAAAAAGAATATGCTATGTGTAATTGCAAGTGCTTTAGTTTTATAGGGGTTCAATTTTGTTTTCTTGCCTGTAAACTAGCTACCTATGTAACAGAGCTTTTGTCAGTCCTGTGGATATACAAACATTTACTAGTGAGACAAAGAGTAAGCTGTCAGCTAGATGTCAGGGGAAAACACTCAAGCATTTTGCTCAAGCTGTGAAGGAAATATGTATTGCTTTTGATGAGGTACAGAAAGAACAATCAACTAGCGTAAGAGGTGATACTGATGGATCTGACATAGGATGTGTTGTTCCACCTGTTGATGGTTTGGAGGATGATGCTGTAAATAATGATGCCAAAGATGGAGCTGATGTAGTTGGAAAGACTGGAGAATCAATTAGTACAGGCAACAGTGACATGGCCTTGAAGTTTGAAAGCAACTCACTGCATCTTGACGATGGAAATCAAGATAGTAAACCTACTACTTCCTCAGATGCTAATGAAAGTGTACCTTCAAAGCTTTTTCTTGTGGAGAAAAAAAGCAAAGTTCTGAATGGTGGACAGCCAAAGGATTCAGTAGTAAGTCCAGATAAGAGAAAAACTTCAAGCAATAAGGATGCAGTTATTTCCAGTAAGAAATCTGGGAGTGGAGAGGTGGCTTTTTCAAATGGTGAGAAACCAAAGATAGCATCCAGATCAAGGAACAGAAATGATGGAACTGATACATACACAAAAAAGAACACTGCAGTAGTATCTGTGACAGGAGATAGCTTAAGTAGTCATTTTGAGTCATGTGAACAGCTGAAAGATGGAAGTAAAGGCAAAGATGTATTAGGTGGTGCAATGAGGAAAGGTTCTTTAGATAGTTCGAACTTTGATTTAGATACTGCTAGTAGAGGAAGTGCAAGAAAATTCTTAAAGGCAAAGAAAGTTGCTGTGGCAGCAGATGTAATGCCACCTGTGAAGGTGAAATGTGAAGAGCAGGTTGGAGGTGAAATTTTGGATAAGAAAGTGCCAGTTTTTGAGTCATGTGAGCAGCTGAAAGATAGAAGTAAAGGTAGAGATGTATTAGACGGTGCTACAAGGAAAAGTTCTTTAGATGGTTTGAACTTTGATCCAGAGAACGCTAGTAAAGGAAGTGCAAAAAATTTGTTAAAGGCCAAGAAAGTTGTTGAGGCAGCAGAAGTAATGTCACCTGTGAAGGTGAAAGCTGAAGAGCAGTCTGGAGGTGAAATTCTGGATATTAAACTGCCAATTGTCCTTGCCCTTGGAAAACCTCGCCAGCGGCCCAGTGCTGGTCCTAATTCCATGAAAAAGCTTAGGCATGCTGACATGATGTCTGAAGCTAAGGTATCTATCACAAAAGGTGGGAAAAGAGATTTTTTATGTAAAAAGCACTTGGGGGACAAAGCAGATAAGAAGTTGGATATGAGGGAACCCACAGAAGATGGACCTGGTTTGAGAAGTGATGGAGATATTTTGGAATCTAACCATTCTGGTGATGAAGCTATTCTTCCCTTAACAAAACGTCGTCGTCGAGCACTTGAAGCTATGTCGGATAGTGTTAGTTCTCGTTTTGGTGATAAAGAGGAAAAGAATCCCATGCCTAGCAACATTTCTTCTAGCAAAGTTGAGGATTCCGCTACTCCAAAGCACAAGAAGCGGAGAGCTGTTTGCTTATATGAAGAAGATGATGAAGATCCTAAAACTCCAGTTCATGGGGCCCCTGCCAGAAATGTAAAAGAATCAAAAACTGTATCAGAATCTACTAAGGCTACTGACCATGCTGTGAGAGTTCTAATAATGCCCTCGAAAGTGTTAAAAATGCTGCTGGTTGTAAGGATACTGGGTTGATGGAACAATCACCTGATTTACACAATGAAGTTTTGTCTCCTCAGGATCTACATATGGTTGGGAAGAGACCCAAAGATGAAAGATCTAGTCAGGTTGCTGATCTTGAGAAGTCATCTGTGAAGGAGGCAAAGTCAAGTTTAATATCCCCCCAAAAATCTCCCAGGCCATCTTCGACTAAAACAGTGGCAGATAAAAAATCTGCCAAACCTCAGGCAAAGCTCTTGAATGATCCTGCAAGAAAGTCCTCATCTAGGTCAAACAAGGAATCAGTTCATAATATCGATAACTCAAGGCCTCCTCAAAGCACTATACAAAAAAGCCGATCAACATCCTCTGGAGACCGAGCAAAAGTTACACCAAAGTTGAATGTAAGGTCAAACGACTTGCATCCTGTTACTGAAAATTCCACAGAGTGCAATGGCTTGAATGGTGAAAGGTACGCATTTGGGTGATTACCCTTTTTCAATTTTCACTGTTCCAGAATTATCTCGTGCTTGAATACTGAAGAAGTGAAAGAATTATCTTGTGCTTGTAAATCACCTTTTTTATATTCAACTTGCAGAGTGGAAATTGCTAAAGATGATAAATTTGCCTTATCCACTGAGTCGAAGACTCCAGAGTCTGCCATGTCTATGAAGCATCTTATTGCTGCTGCTCAGGCAAAACGAAGACAAGCTCAGTCACAAAACTGCTCTCTTGATGCTTCTATCTTTTCTGCCCTTCCAGGCATAGATGTCCCAGGGCGTAGCCCAGGCTTGTTGACAGTGCAGGCTTCCTTTTCTGGAGTTAGCATTCCATTGGAAGCAGACTTACAGGGCTCAGATCATCATAGAAACGGGACACCTCCATCTGCTCATGCTAAAATGGTTGTATCACAAAGTCAGCCAGATACAGAAGACGTAGAAGAGCCAAGAGTTAGCACAGGAAATAGGGCTGCTGGAGGCTCTCTCAGTGGTGGCACTGAAGCAGCTGTTGCACGTGAAGCTTTTGAGGGTATGATAGAGACATTATCTAGGACCAAAGAAAGCATAGGCCGTGCTACACGTCTTGCCATTGATTGTGCCAAGTATGGCATTGCCAGTGAGGTACGCCTTTTGGTTGATGGATCTTTGGTTGTTTGTTATCAATTATTTTCTGGTCACCTTATGCAGAGTTAAAATCTAGATGTACTTATTCTCTACCTTGCACTTCTATTCCAATCCCATTTGGAATGCCCTATGGAACCAATAACACTGTCATTTTAACTTCTCAAAACCTATATATTATTGCACTAAAAGCTTCAACCGTATTTGTTATATCCCCTGTGTGAAGTGACTTGAACAGTGCATGTGTTGTAATGTGTGTGTTATGATGGATAAAAGATAGGACATGTGTCAGTCATGCAAAGTTAACTATTGGAAAAAATTAGATGTGTTTGTTATGTGTAATAATAGGAAAAAAATTAGGGACTTGGCAGTTACTTTTGGTAATTGCATTACTTATGAAATTATATATATGTAACCAAAGAAAGGGAACAAAGATAAGTCATATTTATTAAAAAAAATTTCAAAACTTTTGAGTTTAAGAGATCTTAGTGTTCTCTCTCTAGTTGAGCCCTTAATCATGAGATTGTAGGGTTCTCTCTAATGAGCCATAACCAAGAGATTGTCGGGTTCTCTTTTAACGAGCCCGAATCTTATGTATTAAATATCAATCCTATAATAATATCCTTGCTAAATAAATGGCACTAATCTTGTTTTTTATTTCTTTTCTTTATTATTATCATCATCAACTAAATAGGGTGGATAACAATGCATTGCACTTTGTGTAGTCAACAAGTGAGTATTTGAGAGAATATGTTTTTTGATAATTAAGTTTTTTGAGTGTTTCACTTTTATTTATTTTTCCAATACCTAGTGCTTTTCACCCATCCAAACTAGTTAGATTTACTTTTTATTTATTGCTAATGTAGCTTGGAAAGCTATTGTCTTTGCAAATTTGTTGTAGGGTAAATGATGTTGTGTAGAAGCAAATTTAGGGTTAATTTCACTTACGTTACCTGAACTTTTTTAATTTTTACAGAATTGTACCTAAAACAAATTTTGTTACAAGAAAATACTAACTTTTTAAATCTTTCACTTATTGTACCTATGGATGATTCCGTCCATTTTTTGTCCATTTGTTGACGTGGCAAGCGGACCTGATTAAAATATTACTTCTCTATCCATGTCGGCAATTTTTTTAATTTCTTTTTAACTTACCCCCCCTCTCTTTCTCTCCCCGTCCTTCTTCTGCCTCACACCTCCTTCTCCTTCTCCAAAACAAGCGAACCACCACCACATTCGGAACACCTCTGCCCTCAACTCTCTCTCAAACCTCTCGCCTACCCAACTCTCTCGTACTTGACGCCCTTAATTCTCTCTCACTAGTCCCTTTTCACTTTCCATCTCCCTCCTCCTTGGGGCCGACCCAACCTCCACATCTAACAACCAAATAGCCACCCAACAATCACCATCTCCACCACTCGGCTACCTCAATCTCCATCACCACAGACCCGCCTTCATCAACGTCAACCTGGCCTATAACCATGAGGCATCAACCTCCATTTAACACCCTCGACTTACCTCCATAATTGTCACAGATAACATTGAACAAAAAACCTTTAGGAAACATGTCTATCAGAGGTAGATGGTCAAGAATACTTGAAGAAACAAATTGAAGAGCACCTTAGAGTGATACAACAAAAGAAGACAAAAAACCCTTGGTTTCAAATTCAATATGTGCAATGTGGACGAAATCAAGGGAAAAGGATTTGGGAAATGCTAGAGACGATTAGCTCGAACAAAACCCCTCAAGAACAAAGATTAAACATGACTTGAGCAGGGAGATCTGGGGTTCGACTTGAAAAAACGCCTAAGACAAAATTGAGGATTTGGAAAGAAAAAAGTAAAATCGAGACAAAAGACTTATGGGAAAGGATTTAGGATGTTAAGGCGCGCTAGAAGATATAAGATTTGACCCAAAACAACTTAAAAAAGTGAATTTTGGATGTTAGGTTGAAAAGGTTTGATTTTTATTTTTCAGATTAATAGTGAATAAAGATGATTCTTGTGTTTTTTATTGTCAATGGTGATAAGGATGTCAAGACGATCGGCTTGAAAAACTGCTCGGGACAAAATTCACGATTTGGAAAGAAAAGTAACATCGGGACAAAAGACTTATGGGAAAGAATTTTGGATGTTAAGGCGCACTAGAAGCTATAAGATTTGACCCAAAACCACTTAAAAAAGTGAATATTGGACGTTAGGTAGAAAAGGTCTAATTGTGATTTTTCTGATTAAGAGCGAATAATGATGGTCCTTGCCATTAAAGAGTTCTTATTATTGGGATTCCTCCTTAAAGAGGTCAACAATACCATCATTTCCTTGGTACCTAAGGTCTCTAACCTTTCTAAATTGTTTGATTATAGGTCGATCTACTGTTGCAATGTTCTCTGTAAAGCTATCTCAAAGATTTTGGCAGCTTAGTTGAGAGAAGTCCTTTCTTCTCTCATTGGTAGCGGACAATCAGCATTCATACCAGGCAAAAGAATCTCTGATAGTATTTTTATTGCTCGGGAGTTGGTTAATGGCTATCATCTTGATCGTGGCTCTTGAAGATGCACCATCAAGGCGAATTTAATGAAAGCTTATAACACTATTGATTGGTGCTTCCTTGAGAAAGTTTTGGAATATATGAATTTTCCATGTCACTTCAAAAAGTTGTTGGTGTAATGCTTTTCCACTCCAAGGTTTTCTTTCAACTTGAATGGTGAGCTAGTTGGCTTTATCCCTAGTTCTAGGGGCATTAGACATGGTGATTTGGTCTCTCCTTACCTCTTTGTGCTCGCCATGGAAGTTTTCACAGTTATCATCAACAACCTCACTTATTCCCTTGATTTTTCTTTTCATTGGCGTTGCAAGGATGAAAGGATCACTCACCTCTGCTTTGCTGATGATTTGATGCTATTTTGTAAAGGTGACCTCCTTTCTATTAACATTATACAACAAGCTCTTGATTTGTTTTAGAACTTGTCAGGCCTCTGGGCTCATGGCTCGAAAGCTTAGTATTTTTTTGTAATGTGACTCCCAATACAAAGGAAGCCTCTCTCAACTCTCTTGGGTTTCAGGAGGGTAAGTTGCCAATTTGATACCTTGGTGTCCCCCTCGTCTCTTCCAAACTTAAAAGGCAGATTGGGATGTGCTATTCTAGGAAATCCCTACTAGATTTGACTCCTGGACTAGCAAGTTTTTGTCTTATGCAGGCCGTCTTCAACTTATAAAGTCAGTTATTTTTTCAATGCAAGTTTATTGGGCATCAATCTTCATTCTCCTTAAGATGTTTAAAACTGTGGATCAACTTATGAGGAATTTTCTTTGGAGTGGTAATCCCAATGTAACCTCTAAAGCTAAAGTAAAATTGGATGTTGTTTGTTCTCCCTTAGTTGAAGGTTGTCTTGATATTCCTAAGTTAGAGATATGGAACAAGGCGGCACAGTTGAAACACATTTGATATCTATGTAAGGGTGGCTTTCGTGGCATCTAGGTAGATTGGGTTCACTCTGTTTTTCTCAAAGGAAGAAGTTTTTGGTCTATTAAATGCCCTTCTGCTTGTTCATAGTCTTAGAGGAAACTCTTAAGTTACGAGCTTCTTGTTGCCTTTTTTTCTACTGGAAAGTTGGGGATGGGTTGTCCATCTCTTTATGGTTGGACTTCTAGCTTCCACAAGGACCTCTTGACTTGAACTACAGCTCTAGGGAAATCTCCTCTTCTCGACTCCCAATGTCAGTTAGATTATGCTCCTTGATAGAAAACGATACATGGGTCTTCTCATTGTGCCCTTTTGGGAATATTTTTAGATACCCCATTATATCTCACCAAATTCCATGGCTACCGACATATTGATTTGGCTCCTATCTTCTTCGGGCATTTTTTCCATTGGGTGTGCCTATAATGCTCTTTGAACCGTTGGTCCAAGGGTCTTGTGGTTTAAGTTCGATTGGTTTAGGAAAGTTATGCCTAGATATTGCTCCAGTCTTTGGGTGGCCTACAATGGTAAATTATACACCTTGGAGAAGCTGAATCTTTAGGGAAATACCTCCCATATGACTTGCTTCTTGTGCAATTCACAACTTGAATCCTACTAGCACCTTTTCTTTCAATGCTAGCATTCTAGTAGCACTTGGTCTTTGATAATGTCGGCTCTCGATTGTCCTTCCTCTTTTAGTTCTTGGCAAGGCGCTATTGGTGGCCTTCTTTGTCACAGCCCCAATCAAAATGCCTCTAAACGCAAGATAGCTTTTGCAGCAATAGTGTATTGCATATGGCATGCACACAACTCAGTCTTGTTTAGGGAGACATATACCTACTAGTTCCTTTCTAGCTAGGAAAATCACGAATCATGTAAATGTCCTTTTTAAGGATGATATAGTTTGCTTGATTTTAGCTTGACAGGTTTTGTCCTCGTTTCTCTTGTATAGCTTTTTTTTGAGCCCCGATGTGGTTGTATTCCTTTCTTCATTATTAATGAATTTTTTGATTTATCACCCAAAAAAAATAAATTTAATCGAGTCCACTTGCCACTTTAGCAATTTGATTGAAAATGGATGAAATCTATTTATAGGTACCATGAGTGAAAGATGTAAAAAGTTCAGGTTTTTTTGTAGCAAAATTTTTTTAAGTACAATTCTATAAAAATCGAAAATGTTCAAGTATCTGAGTGAAATTAACCCGCAAATTTATTGAGCACATGCTCTTCTGTTTCATTCCCATAGAATTATGGGAACTTTTTGTGATCCTGAATTATGAAATTAGGGCATGTGCGATGAAGTTACATGATATTGCATTGCTTCTTCCTCTGGCTTATTTTGTGTGCTTGGTCCTTCTATCTGGGTTGGAATGTTCAAAGTTGTTGATTAATATTCACGTACTTAATAGAGCCGGCCACAATGGCTGCTTCATGTGTAAGATATCTAAGGAACTACCCCAAAAAAAGGTGTCTAAGGAATTTGCATATGATCTTCTCCAGCATCCCACTCTTCTATTGTTGATTCTTTCCTCAGCCACTTTTTCAATTGTACATTTTTGTTGAAGGATTGTTCATCATTGTTTCCATTTTACTTAGGTCATTCGTGCTAGGCTGGTTCAGATATTTATATTTCTCTAGATTTGGTTCCTATTGAAGCTATTTTCTGGGTCACATGCACTGCAAAAACTGGACTTGTCGGTAATAGGTCTTGCTGTAGAATGGGTTATGTCTTGAAGTTTGTCTGTTCAACTAAAGTCATACCCATCATCAGAGGGAAAAGGACAAAGCTTTTTATTATTTCTACAAATTTTTATTTCTCTTATTTGTCTTTTCTGTCCCCTTTATGCTGTCATGCACTGGTGCTAATCGGTGATGGAAGCATTTAGATTTGTTGGTCTCTCATGGTTGTTTTTATGGAGCCCTTGTGTATTATAATCCTGCAATCTTTTTCTTTCTCCCTACTGAAAGAAGAGCAAGGTTATAGGGTTATTTGCCACTCCTTTATTTCAAATGGTTATCTTAGTTAGGTCAAGCTATGAATAAATTATGGAGATGGTTGCTTCTTCTTCTTCTTCTTCATTTTTATCTTATTTGATTTATTTATTTCTTTTGGTGAAGCCAATGCTATATCTATAAAGCATTGTTTCCATCAGAAAGTGGAAAGAAAAAAGTGCTGTATCTATAAGACTAATTTTTCATTTCTTCTTGCTGTTCACAATTTGGTTTTCTCTATTTCAGGTAGTTGAGCTGCTTATTCAGAAGTTGGAGAGTGAGCCTAGTTTCCATAGGAAAGTGGATCTCTTCTTTCTTGTGGATTCCATCACTCAGTGCTCACACAACCAGAAAGGTATGAGCTTCTGTTTGCAAAGTGCCTGCTGCAACCTATGCTGTCATTCCAGTTTACCGCATGATTTCATGTTATTGGATTTGGAAAAAAAAAAAAAAAAAACCACTAATTTGAATGGATGTATTTTGATTCAGTCTTAGTTACTGGTGAAAAAGTCTCTGCATGGTGCATATACCTTAACAAGCTCTTGTGGCATAATTAAGCCAGCCAACAAGCAATTGCCCAAAGACTTTAAAAACTACAGTAGCGGTTAGCTCACTTACTGATAGAGATGTTGCTTCAGAAGCAGAAAAAGCAGCAAAATATTCGAGATACCATAAGAGCCCAATACCTCAAAGCACCTTCATCTAAATCTCTGAACAAGAATTTATATCCGAAATGTAGGAACAATCCAGCTAGAAAGTCATTCAAAACTGTGGAATTTTTCCTTTTAAAGAAAAAGAAAGATAATTTCTTGCATTTCAAACCTCTTTATTTTGAGTTCTTGTCTCATCATGTGCAATTTATTAGGTGTTGCGGGGGCATCATATGTCCCTGCTGTTCAGGCAGCTTTGCCACGCCTTCTTGGTGCTGCTGCTCCAGCTGGAGCTGTTGCTCGTGAAAATCGGCGTCAGTGTCTGAAGGTATTCTCTTCACAAGGTGTGATTTTTTTTTTCTTCTTTTTGCTACTGCAAATTAATTCTAATATCTATCAGGTATTACGGTTATGGATCGAGAGGAAAATTTTTCCTGAATCTGTTCTTCGGCATCATATGGATAATATTGGAGTTTCAAATGATGATGCAACAAATGGATCAACCCATAGACGCCCATCTCGCACTGAAAGGGCCATCGATGATCCCATCAGAGAAATGGAAGGCATGCTGGTTGATGAATATGGGAGGTTTGTCTCTCCCTCTAACTATGGATACTCTTGTATAAGCTTTCTTTCTCATGTCATGCATATGATCTTGTAATCCATACTTTATCAAAATTTGCAGCTGTGCTAGAAGTATGGTGGACACATACCCATAATAGAAAACAGATGAGGCTATAATTTTTTACCTCCTTTATATCTTTTCCTTAGTGTGGGAGCTCACTATAATAAACAAGATTTTATTGGATACCAAAGTAACATATGTTGCATCTTATCTTTTGGCTTCATCGGGCAGTTTTATATGTGCTGTGTGCCTGTATACATGTCACATAAATCCAACTGCATTTGAATTGTCTGAGTGGTATAAAAAAACTGGTTCACTTCTTGTTCCATACATCTATGCCTATGATCTTCTAGTGTAATACTTGAAATGACCAAAATTACCCTTTGCCCCCCTATAAAGAGGAAGTTATTTTGAATTGTGTAGATGTCCTTTTGTAAGGATGCTATAGTTTGCTTAGTTTCTCCTGTATAGCTTTTTCTGAGCTCCTCTCCGCTTTTGCAGTTGTATTCCTTCCTTGGTTGTTAATGAAATTATTGATTAAACCTAAAAGAAAAAGGGGAAGATATCACATGATGTGGTTATTCGGTAACTTCTTCATAATTTGACTTCTGAAAAAGCTGTATGATTTTATAGTATAAAATTGGAAAAAGAAGTGGTTTTCTTTTGTTTTTGTGTGTGTGGGGGGGGGGGGGGAATTGATGAATCTTATCTTTTAGGCACCCATATCAGTGTTCCATTACCTTTAGTATTATTATTTTGAAGGGAATGGGAGTTTTTGTGTGACAACCCCCACATCCCTAGTAAATGCCATGAATCATGGGTTGTCATTTTTGTCCAACCTGTTATCAGACCACATCACATCCCTAAAATCAAGTGGAAGATTGGTTTTGTGATGGTGATCTTCTACATTTATAGAAAAGGGATAAGAGAAAAGTGGGAACATTGCTCAAGATTCCAAGAGAATGCTGACAAATTTAGTTTTTACCACTGTAGCTAGAGCTTACTTGTGTTTGTAATGCTAGGAAGATCGTTACATGCATCCTTTTGTAATCTGGTTTGTTGTCGACATCCCTTTTCTTTGCTCTTTTGGCTTCACTAGTATTTTGTATAGTGGGTGGTAATGCCTTCTTTATTTATTTTTTAATCTTTTATTGTCATTAATGGAATTATCTGAATTTAGCCAGAAAAGCATGGGTGATTATGCAATTACCTCTTATTATGTGAGGGGGATGATGGGGTTTTTGGTCTTGAAAGCTTGGGCGAAAATAGAATAACTTCTTTATAATTTGAAATTTGAAAAAGCAACAGGGAGTTGGTGTTATTTGCTTAATTTAAAATTTGAAAAACAAGACAGTGATTTTTGAAGATAAGAAAATAGCATCTTAATATTTTTATATAAAAAATTAATTTTATATAAAATGGCCCCATATCATGGGTAGCTGTCTAGTTTTGACTATACTGACTAACATTCATTTTCTTTCTTCCTTTTGTTTTGGGGGCTCTTTTCCTATCAGTAATGCAACATTCCAGTTGCCTGGTTTTCTGTCTTCCCATGTATTTGAAGAAGAAGAGAGAAGAAGAAGAAGAAGAAGATCACAAATATCCTCCTATCATTCCATGTAAGATTGTGGTTGAGGCATCACCAGCAGAGTCTAACCGTGATTCTGAGGAGCCAAAAACATACGAACTTACTCCAAATGATCGACGCCATCGTATCTTAGAAGATGTGGATGGTGAATTGGAAATGGAGGATGTTTCTGGACATCCAAGGGATGAAACATGTGTTTCTATGCACACTGTTGAAATTGAACGGCAGCTGCCTGAGTCTGACCAGATGAACAAACCTGTTGCTAGCAGTTCAATCGAGTCACCTCCTCTTCCAGAGGGTTCGCCCCCTTTGCCCCCAGATTCTCCTCCTCCCCCTCCTCCTTTGCCTTCTTCACCGCCACCCTTGCCCCCTCCAATGCCTCCTTCCTCATCTCCCTCGCCGCCGCCGCCGCCGCCGCACCCACCACCACTCCCCATCCCTCCAATCACAACCACCTCTTCCTCCCGCACCTCCTCCGGCACCTCCACTAACATTGCTTCCCCAAACATCAGTTCCTCAACATACATTACCGACTCAATCATATATTCCTCCTCAATCATCATTTCAGTCCCCATCCCAGCTGGTATATCCACCTCCTAGTGAATATTCTGGCGCTCACAGTGTAAGTTTTTTATATTATTATTTGTTTCCCTTTTTGTTTCATGTGGCCTTAGATTTGGTTTTAATTTTGGGCAAACTTTTATAATCAGGCAAACCAACCAGCGCAAGTTCTCCCAAATAATCCTCATGGTGGTCACATTAATGGCATTTTAAAAAGTGAGTTACCCACACAGCATTCGCCTTTCTTTATGCCATCGGGAATGAGTTCTCAAGAACCTTCTGGTTATAATCCATCAAGACAATCTGAATATGGACCAAATGACCCATATTTTAATTGTCAAGCTTCTCAACCAAACCAACCGTTCCAACAAGGCAACATGCCTTATACTCAAAGGCCAGTGAGTGGGGTACACCCACAAAACATGTCCAGTCACTATCCATATCCTGCTGTCCCTGTTCAACAGCATCCATACCCTCATCAATATGGTATGCCGCCTCCTGATAGCAGGAGGCGGTTTGTAGGTGATGAACCTTGGAGGATGTCCTCAAGTGAATTTAACAACGATAATCAGAGTGGTCCATGGATGAATGGAGTTAGAAGTTCGTCAGGTGCTGGGAGCATGTATCCTCAAGAAGGTATATATTTTATAATTTTAGCAATATTTTCTATTAGCTCTTTTATTTATTATTTTTCTTTCTGGGTGGTGGAGAGGTGGGCTTCTTATCAATTACTGATAATTATTTTTTTATTTGGCATCAATGATGATTATGAAGGGCAGATATCAATATTAGATCTCCTTTTTCCTTAAAGTGAATCTATTAATTCCCAAGCCTCTCTTATGGGTCTCAATGCTATGCACCTTTGGAAATCTTACTGTCAATAGTTGTCAAATTGATTTTTCTGTATCTGTGATTGCTATTCATATTAATGCTATGTTCCTTTTTTCTGCTGCTGATTATATTGATACCGTGTGGCTATGGTTGGGTGAAAAAGGTTTCCATGTGGACAGTAGACGATTTAAAAGCATGAATTCCTAATTCTTATAGATTAACTCTTCTTTCTTTTTCTTTTTTTTGGTTTTTTTGTTTGTTGTTGGGTTGGGTAGGGGGGGGGTGGGGGATTCGGCTTTGGATTTACTTGAATTTATTAGTAGTTCTTTGATGTTGAAGGAATTAGTGTTTATATGATTGGACTGTAGGTTTTTTTGGGTAAGGCGAGATATTGTTGATTTTATTATAAATTACAGAGGAGGGTATCACCCCTGTACAAAGAAAATAAGAGGAAAAACAATAGAAATCTAAGATATCAAGCTATGCACCAGACGACAAAAGAGTTCATAGATTGATAAACTGGTTTTGCTACAAAGTGTGTGCTCTAGCCTAAAACTATATTAGAAGAGAAGGAAAGAAAATAACAAAGATTATGACAAAAAGCATGAGAGAATGGTTTCATAAAGCTCCTCTATTGATTTGGCAGCACCTCAACACAGCGGGAATTCGTTTCTTTCCATAGTATCCCATTGCGTTAGTCTTCTCCCAATTAGTTGCAAAGCTGGCTGAATTGACACAAGCAGATCTTTCAAGGAGTTTGCTGAAGAGAGCTGATGAGAGGGCCATTGAAAATGCAACTAAAGTCTCCTCCAGATTTCTTCTGCATACTCACAATGGAGAAAGAGATGTTTTGTGGTTTTCAGCTTCTGTGTGACAAAGTAAACAACAATGGCTAGAAGTGACCCACTCCCCACTTCTCAAGTTTGTTCATAGTAATTAACTTATGTTGAGCCATTAGCCGTAAAGTGAACGAATGACTAGGTGCAATGGGCTTGTGCCACACAACCTTGTACCAAGGAACATGCAAAGAGTTCTCCCTAGCAAGCATATCTAATGATTTGTAGACCTCTCCCTCCAAAGAAGTCTCACTTTGATATGATTGAGGCTCTATATCACCCAACCATAAACTTATCTCACTGCATATGCTCCCATTTGGTCAATTTTTAAGAGAGCTAAAGACAAAGTATGTTGGAATGATGTTTGTAAACCTTGGAATGAAGGTGGTCTAGGGATATTGGACTTGATCTTTGGGAAAAGGTTGCACAACTGAAACATGTTTAGTATTTTCAGAAGTGAATTACTAAGGGGCCACAGTTTTTGGCATGTAAAAATTTTTAAGGACTTGGACTTGGACTTGGTGGAAAATGCTACATGCAAGACCTCATACCTCTCGCCTTATGAAGTGGGAGATAAGAGATGGAAATTACATTTCTGTTATGATTGCTAGAATAGTGAACCTTTGGTAGATTGGTGGGAGTGAGGGAGCATTTTATAATGATTGCACTTTAGATGCTAGAAGTAATATTTCTATTCATGCCTCATACGTTTCAGGTCTCCTTTTTGTACTAATCAAAATACTGCATGGATTTATTGCAATTTTTTTTTCTCTTGGAAGTCTAGAGAACTACCTTAATTTGCTCTAAAAGCCGATATGAGTTTATCTTGTGTTGTGGTGGACCTAAAAAATGGGGAAAAAAGGAGTTTTACTGTTACTTTCTTCAACATTTGTGGTGGATTATAAATGCCATCATATATGTGCTGTGGAGGTGTTTTGATTTTGTATTCCATTTTCTCCAATTTATTCTAGGCATGCACTGCTTTACTGTTGAAGAATGTCCTTAAGATTTTGAGCTAGAGGATTGCAGGAAAAGGAAAAAAATATGAACTTGTTTTATTTCTCCTTGGCAGGCCATTTTCCTTATATGGTATAATTCTTTTTTTTTTTCCTTGTGTTGATTTTATGAAAAGCTAGGTATTCGGTGCACCCACCTTTGGTGTGTGAGGGCATTTTTGGTCTTTTGCATTGTACCGTTCCTTATATTGTAAAACTTGCTGCTGTGTAGGTTATTTTCGGCCAAATTTTGAAAGACCACTCTCTAATAATATGGGCTTTCCACCATCAACTAATAATCCTCCTGCTGGTCCACTACCAGGTAATATTTTGTTGCAAGGAATCAGTTTTAAATAGACGTAGTGGTGATTTGGACTGCTGTTGCATTTATGTTCAAATGAGGTAGATAATGACCTATCAGTTTTATTTCCAGGTCATGTTGGTCCACGAATGTTGCCTTCGAGACCAGATATATCGGCACTTAATTGCTGGAGACCAGCTTGAGTATGCGTTGTCAGCCCTATGGTAAATGTCTACTTCCTTGGATAGTAAGTTGCCAGTTGATGATTTTAAGTTCTGGTGACACTTTTCTCTGATAATACCTTAAAAATATGGGTCGGATTATTGGAGAATAAATAATATCCCACATCTTGCTACCATTTGTTTGTTTGAGCATTAAGAAATGGTCTTTCAAATAAGTTGCTATGATAACCTAAATAAGTGCTAAACTTGTCTAATTGTATTAAGAGAAAAGAATGGAGACAATATTGCCTAGCAAGAGGGTTGTGGTTTTACATACGATAATAAGCTAGTTGATGGTCAAATAAATAATTTAATGATTATGCTGGAGTCAAGGGTACTTGAGCCATACTTGTAGTGCTGCATGGAGGTGGTCATTGATTAAAAGGGCTGTCATGTGATAGTGCTCCATGAAATGTTTTCATTTATCCTTTTTGATGCTTTTCATCAGTGCAGCCAAAATTAAAATTACGTTGTACGAAAATTTATTTTCCCCTCGTGGTGTTGATATTATTATGCCAATTTTCTTGGGATTATATCCTTTTAGTTGCTTTTTATTAGGGTAGCAAAATTACACCGTAGGAATTCCTATTGATATTATTATGTCCATCTTCTTGGGATATATATAATGGATATAGCTAAAAAAGACATTTCTAGGTCTCTGTTTCCTTATATATATCTCAGGCATGTACTCACTAATGGGTTTGATTTCAGGGATGTGAAGATTGAACAAGTTACGTCATGCTACTAGAAGTGAGTTCCACTTTTAATGCGTGGAGATCATTGACAATGACAGGACGGTGTATATTGTAATTTTTCCTGGCAAATATTCCAGGAACATCGGTGTATAGGCCCTTGTTTCTCTTGGTTAGTACATCTGTTTCCTAACACATGTAATTATGCTGGTGATAGTGTACAAGAATTTTTTTTAGTTGAAAAAAATGATTAGATCTTCCATTCTTTCTTCCTTCGCTTAGTTTGTGCAAGTTCTAAGACAATTACATTGCGCATTTTTTGTTTATAGATATCTTATTTCTGTGTGTGCTGGACTTCTGGTGCTTCAGCAACAGGATTCCAAGTAGTCAAGGCTGTCCATTTAAAAATGTAATGCAGGCCTTCAGCTAATTTTGTTTGTTGCCTTTTTTGGCATTTTACTTGGTGCTTGAATAGGAACAGTAGGACATAATTCAAGACTAGGTCTACTCTATTTTGATCTAAAGTTAGCTTGGTCTATCTTGTTTCTTGCTTCATGTTCCCCCCCTAGGGCTATAGCTGCTTTCATCTAAATTGAAGCTAGTGTTTGTGGAAGAAACTTGTTGGATATTTTATCATCTTCTGACTTTTTAAAGCTGTTAGACCTACCAAATTCAGGTGTCAATCAGTTCCTTTCCTAAGAGCCTAACCGTGTTAATAAGTGAACAAGGAATATCATCAAGCAATGATATAGGCTTTTTGTGGCTTCATGAAGATTTGGTTAACTGAGATTGCATAGCCCTGCCAAGGACATCCTAGTTTATACTTTCCTCTAGCCGACTGGGTTGGTCTTCCTCACAATATATGAATAAATCTTGATATGGGCTTGCAAGTAGCCTTTTTATAACCAGCTTGCCTATGCTGGCATATGTGATGAGTGCTTCTGTTGACTCAAATGGGTACTTGCAAAATTAATGAAGTTAGGAATGATATGCTGTATATGTACTTACCCAAAATAATATGCCATATTAGTGCACAGAATTTTTTGTTTGATCTAGTGTACTGTTCTCCACATGTTCAGTATTTTGAAAAAGGAACTTTTACAAAGATCAAACTAATTTTTGATTACCAAGGATTGATTTGGGTTAGGGAGGAGGAGGAGGAGGGTTCGGGGGTGGGGGGGGGGGGGGGGGGGGGGGGGGGGGGGTGGGGGTTGTGGTTGGGGTTTTAATAAAAAATTACAAAAATGCTACGGGGTTAAAAATAATTCAAAAAATGGTAAGTAAAACTCATCTTTTGAAGAGACTAATTCAATACAATTACTTGAACTTCTCTTTAGGCGAGCTCAATACAAAACTCATGCTTTCTCTCTCTAATATCCATTAATAAACCTTCAAGCTCCCAAGGTAAAATAAGAAACAAAACTTTAAGGAAATCCGAAATTACAAACTCTAAAAACACAAAACAACCTGATACAGGCCTTAAATGGCGATTTTCAAGGTCAAAACGACCCCAACCGAGCAAGCCTTGGTTGCCTTGAAAAAGGCTCAAAATTCAGTCTTTGGAATGGTGTAATAATAGCTTTCATCATCCTTCCTGGATCAAAAGTTAGGCCTGTTTAAGCACCTAACAGAAAATGATATATCTTCGGCTTATGTTTTGTATCTAGATTGTCCCACTGGCCTATTCATTATCGCAATAACTTGCTTATTTTTGGATTGTTTTGAAACCATAGAATTTTTTATAATTTTTTATGAAAATATTATTTTTTTTCCCTTATCCCAGATTGATCTCGTGCTTGAGGTCAGTCACTGACATGACAAGTTGTATGAGGTCTAAATTGATGTTCACTAAGGCCATCTCTCTCTCTCTCTCTTGTGCAAGTTGGGCTGAGCCCTGTATATTGATTTCAATGTGGTGGTTTATGTTCCAGACGATTAGCTGACAAAACTGCAGCTTTACTTTTGATAAAAAAGGGTAAAACCATAGCTTTGATAAAGCTGAAAGCGGGCTGGCTGCAAGCTACAAAAATAACCTAGGTTTAAAGTTATTCAAAAGGAAAAATCGCTTTGTACATTCGATTCAATGTGCTGTTATATGTTTTCTAGAGTGTGCTGTCATTTCTAAAAATTTGTTTAACCCTTGGGATGGGTGTTCTTACTGTTAAGGTGGTCAAATTGGATGGGTTTTTACTGTAAAGAGAAGTAGCTCCACCTCTTCCATAAAATTAGATTTGACTCCATCCCTCCAATCCATCTTCTTTTGAAACTTAGAAGGAAACTGGCTTCTCAGCTACTAAATTTTTTGACAAGGGATGAGCTAGAGGATTAAGGAGAAAAATGGTAACTTTTTTTCAAAAAAATTATACAAATCCCGTCATATGAGAAAAACTTTCAAAAATAGGCAACTTAAACTCATATCTTGAAGAAACGAGGTTGTAAGTAGCCAACCTCGTGTTGTCTCTTCAGGGATGAGATTGTTGTAAAAGTGGCCAACCTCCTCTCCTCAAGAGACGAGGTTAGTCACTTATGACCTCGTTTTTTTAAGAGATGAGTTCAACTTGCCAAATCCTGATATTATTTTCATCTTAGTGGCATTTTTATAATTTTGTAAATAAATATGTTTATTAATTGCCTTTTCCCTGAGCTGGATATATGATATGTTTCCTTTTTTTGGGTGAAAATAAGCAAGAAATTTAAATGAACTGAAGTTTATTTTTGTTCTGTTTATTTATTTTCTCCTGGGACCACTATTCTGTCTTTCAAATTGGTATTATAAGTAACCAACTATTTTTTGGAAATGCTCTGAATGTATTACTCTTTTTATCACATCAATTTCCCTTGAACCTGGTGGTATAAAGATGATCTTGATTTTGGTTTGGTTTAGCCTTGGTCTGCTTGACTTAAAAGAATATGTATAGAGTGATTTTATTAAGTTTACATTCATTGTTGGTTCGGGAATATTCTTGTATGTTTATTCTGCCTTGATTGTATCCCTCTTGAATCACTTGCAAGCATCCTTGAGGGGGTTGTTCTCCCAAAAACTGTCTGGAGTATCTGAATTCTTTCAGTTCTTGTATATTTTGTATTAGCGATTGCCAATTTTCTTGATGATCAGACTGTAAGTGTGCACATTGTTTTGGTTTTCTGTTATCCTTGTCATTGGGGAGGTTGTGTGTGTGTTTGGTGATGGGAAATGTATTGAGTTTCCTATATTAGGGGTTCTGTTATATTACTGGCAGTTGGGAGTCAGGCGGAACAAGAAATGCATTAATTGCCTTATGCTATGGGTGTTCTCGAGTTTTCTGATTTCTTTCAGGTCTTGTATATTTTGTGTCAGTGATTACCAATTTTCTTGATGATCAGACTGTGTATGTGCACGTTATTTTGGTTGTCTGTTACATCCTTGGCATTTGGGAGTCGGTTGGGATGAGAAATGCATTGAGTTTCCTATGTCACGGGTTCTGTTATATTATTGGCAGTTGGGAGTCAAGGGGAGCAATAAATGTACTAAGTGCCTTATGCTATGGGTTCTGTAGGTGCTTAAAATCCGTCGATTACAACCTCTATTAATTTCAGTGGAAATGTTGTTTTCTCTTTTTCCTGTTTTAGAATCTTGATCTCTGCAATCCTTTTAAATGTTTTCGCATCTCTAGTTATTTTGTGTTCACTTTTAGCTCTGAAATGAAGTTGTTGCAAATGATCATCTTTCAACTTCATGGATGTTCTAATTCATTTGGAAAGAACTGTTCATGTTATTGGGAATGGCTTGTTTTGTTTGGTCCAGAAATGGCTTCTAATTGTCTGTTTATTTTGCTAAATGAATAAGACTGTGATGAAAATGTTATTACTTAAAAAGAAAAGTTGCAAATGTCACTTTTTGCTTTGAAATTAAGCATGTAATAGAGCTGTAATAAGGCTTTTGTTAATTAGTTTTTCATTTAGATGATAGTATTTTAGGATAAAAATTAGTTTAGCATTGAATTACTACTTATAAATTTAAATAATGAACTATTCAGTATTTTTAATAATAGAGATTTTTTGTGGAATCGCTATTATTTTCAACTAAACGCTGTTATAGCTTTTTATAAACAATAAAATTGTAGTGAAGTTGTTATTACAACAAAATGAAGGAGCAGTAAGAGTACATGTATCGTATGATTGATGCCATATGATTCTCTATCTTGCACCTCACTCTATATGTATATGTTCTAAAATTTTAAAGTGAGTCCATCGTTTGATCTCGTGGAGCCACTCTAGAACTAAGGATGCATGCAGGTTGGGTTTATAGGGTATTTACCTGTAGTTGATAGGAACATGATAGGGTATTGGACGTGCGATGCATAAAGAAAAAAGCTATATCGCATATGCTATATGCGATATAGCAATGGCATATTGGTAATTTTTTTTATACAAATTGTATTTGTGTAAATTTTTTTAAAAAAGTATAGTTAAACATGAGATAATCTTGATAAATAAAAATAATACAAACATAACTTAGGAATAAAGAAATCATAATGTAACAACAAATTTTGATGAGCTTAATCCACTAAAGGAACTAAGAGGATTACAGATTAGTCAACTAGGTTAGAATTTCAATTATACTTGTGAAATTTAATTGCATTTATAAGTGATATTTTGCATCTTGGGTACGAGACTGCAAGTTGAGAAGGTCTAGGATATCATAGAAACCAGAATTGCATTTTCCATGAGGTAAAGTTTTCAATACAGGTTTTGATGTGGACTTGGATGGCTGTGCCCTGTATCCCAGATTGTGAGAGTCCCGAACTTGAAGCTGGACCTATTCTTTAGCATCTAATAGCTACCGTGAAACAGAGTTTTTGGCAGGTTCTGGCTGAGGTGACAAGTTATGATGCTTACCCTAACATAATCTTGGTTTTGGCAATCCTTTTGAATGTTGTCACATCTTTAGCTTTTAGTGTGTGCATGATTACCTTTTTAATCTCCTGGGATTTTAGCTTTGTTTTTGATCTAGGACAGAACCATGTCCAGAATATCCGGGGGAGTTCAGGCAAAATATGAGATAAAATTTGAATTGTTGGATGTCTTTCTTGAGAATATTTGCACTGAAATTGGTGTTCAGGAGTTTGGTAGAGATAACCTTAGAGAAACTAGCTTGTTATGAAGAATGAGGGGGGATTCGATCTTCAAGGGTATTTTTGTCCATTTTTATTTATCTATTCGTTTTTGTTATTTTTGTCAGTTTTTACATGTAGCCTTAATAATCTTTGAGGCATTCAAACAATTCCAATGGGATATTATATGGAAGAAGGTCCCAGTGGATCGTGAATAATATTATCGCTGAAATCTTTTTACCTCCCTTAAGTTTCCTTTGTTGGTGTCATTGGGTGAATAAAGGATGCACGGAATGACGGTTCTTGGGACCTCTTATTGCTCATTTGCCTCTGGACAAGGGAAGGGTCAGCAGAGGTATCTATCTGGCGCTGCATCTGCTGCATGCTGAAAAAAATGCTTACGTAGCTTTTTCAAAGGAATTGTTTGGGCGTTTAAGGAGGGGAGGGGAGGGGAGGGGAGGGGTGGGGAATAGTGATTTTTTGATGTACATTGCCTATATGATTTCCTGTAGCTGTTTTCATAGGATAAATGGATGTTCATTAATGGATGAGGTTCCGGCATCATGCTATTTTGGTTCTGTATGTGGTTTAAAGCATGCTGGTGTATTTTAATCTCAGATAATAGCATCAGCGGCGTGTCCCTGTTGTAATTTGCTTGGATTCCCATATATTTTGTATATAGTACATCCATATATGCTATCAAATAATTACCAATATTGAGCAGAAGCAATCCTAGTATGCTGCATCTAGTCTAAAAGAATTTGACATATTTCATTAGCAATGAACATGATGTAAAAGAAACTATTAAAGAAAAAGATGGGAAACCAATGATGTAAGGATCGTATTTTAGCCGACATTCTTGTGCTGACAACCTGTGCTGTCCAAATTAAAGTTGGCATTCGATGTTAATCTGGAGTACTAACATGAACATTGAATATTCTCGGAATATTCTTTGAGCTGTTGCTTAAAAAAGAATTCTCTGCCAGTCAATCGACATATTCCAAGGGTGCTCTTGGTCTTTTACCCGGAGTTAAAAGGGATTGAAAAAAAAAAATAAAATAAAACACCCCTCTAAAAAAAAATCTTTGGTACTTTTGTAGAGCTTAACACAATTTATATATAATATTTTTTTCTAACACTCTTTATTAGAATTTGAGACTTCTTTTTTTTTTTTTTCAATTTTTAATTTTTTATCTGTCATTGGTGCGTGTATATTTAAATATTGGCAATTTTTGCATGGAAATTCCAAGACGAGAATTTTCGGTTTCGGTTTCGGTTCCCTTTTTTTTTAGTTTATTTTGTTGTTTGATTAAAAATAAAAAGAAAACTCAGTGTTGTTCCTTGTTCCGCAGGACCAAAACAGATGGCTGATAAGAGGGGTTTTTTCTTCCAACGATCGGGGGAAGTGGGTTGCGTTGGGTTGAGGGAACGACTTTTTCATGGTTCGACTTCAACTAGCCCCCATCTCATTTATTCTTTATTCTGTCTATAAAGCACGGATAACTCCAAGAATGCCCATCAGTGAGTATGACGTAACATAAATAATTAAAATTATACTTTATTACATTTAAATGAAAATCTATTGCCTTGCAATTATATTGATTTATGCTGAATTCTCCCACATCATCAAAATGTGGGGACGCTGTAAATTCAAATTACACACACTTTTGAGTTTTTTATTCATAATTGAAATTCGATATATTACAGAAATTATCATGCTTTAATGAGTTTTATTGACCCATTAAAAGATAGATGATTTTAACACAAAATTTTGGAGGGTTCAGCACCAAAAAAAAAAAAAAAAAAATCATAAAAAATTATGACAGTACAACTGGGTCGAAATAATTTTAAAAATAATTGGCAAGTTGAATTTGTAGAAGACAGACGAGTTTATTGAAGATATTTTGAGCTTGTCTCCTAAAAAGACTTTTTCATATATAAACTTGTTTTTTGAAGAGTTGAGATCATCATAATTCAAATTCGTTTTATAAAAGGATGAGTTTATTGTGTCTATTTTTGGAATCAATCCTGGGACACTTTTGTAATCCTTAATAACAATTTTTTTGAAGCCATAAAGAACATACTGATTCTAATAAATATTCTGACAGTGCGTGGTGGATGCATTGATATGTATACACATATGTACGTGTGCGCGTGCGTGTGTGGCGTTTAATGAGCAGGCACATGCCGTTCTGATAAAATTGCTCTCGTTATACTGGATGGGGATCAAGTGGGATAAAAAAAGTTCAAGTGGTTTATTATTATCAAAACCATTATTGGTTGACTTTGTAATGCGCCGATAACTTTCTCATGATGTAGGTTTGCAAATTTGGAAATTTTTTAAAAGTTGTCTTATTGTTGACTTGGAGTAGGCTCAAGAGATTGATAATTCTATGTCATGACTACTTGAAGTACAAAACTAATCATTCACATTGTGCTAGCTTTTTATATTATATATGTGTATATAATTTTTTTTAACTACTTTGTACCATGTTTTATTGCTATGCTATTTGGATTTTGTAACTTCAATTTTTTGTATGCGAATCATGCATTTATTAAAGCAATTAGAAAAAAGTCTGTTTATCATGCTCGTTGATGGCCCCATTTCAGGCAATATTAATTCTGAGTATTCGTTAGAGAATTATGAAATATCATCAATGGACATGTTAAGGATTTGAACATTAAAAATTTAGATCCCGCTGGGGACTTATACAACATTCCAACCAACTATTCGGCTAAAATAAAGAACATATGTTTGACTTCATCTGCTTTAACTCTCTCTAATTTTCCACAGGCTGAACTTTTCTGGCAAATGTTGATGTAATATTTGTAGTTCACCATAGAACGAAGGCTTTGTCGGCAGGTGAGATGAGAGAGAGAGGAGAGAAAAAAAAAAAAAAAAGAGAACAAGGCTTATTGTCAAATTTTACTTGTACTTTGGCAAATTGTTTTATTAGTTCATACTAACGAGTGTACGAGTCAAATCCGGACTATGGGGTAGGTCTTGGGTCGTATAGAACCTACAAGGTCCATGTCTCTCTGTTTTTTTTTTTATTTTTTTGCCATGACAATGAGGAACAGAGGATTCGAATTTAATACCGACTTGAGAGATCATGAGGGATGCAATTAGGCTACAATGTCATTGACAAGGTCCATAGATTAGGAGTGGATCGATGTTATGTAAAGATTGCTAGCCTAAGTAATTCATTTTTTTTTAATAAAAAAGAAAGCCAATCATTTTCATTTTTTTGGGCCACACATTTTCAAATTGAAATGAGATTTTGAGAGTGCATTACGCAACAGTAAAAACGGAATTATTTGACAACAACTCAAGCGCTATGTTATGCAAAACCATCTGAAAAAAAAAATAACATTGAATTATTTAAACTTTGGCTCCAAAAGTCTTGAATTTGAATGATTAAAATTGAATGCTGGGCAACATTTTTCTTGGTTCAATATAAAATACATATGATCGCTTGGTTTCATACATTCAAAGGAAATATGCGCGCACGCGCGTGCATACACATGTGTATATATTGCTCCTTAATCAGCTCTCTATTTTTCTTATGCTATCTTTCTATTGTCTATTGTGCCTTCAGTATATTTTGTTGTTCGAATTCCTACTCTATAAATTGTTGCATAATCTTTTAAAATTTTTGAGTGGATTCATTTATTTAAACGAGATTTTTTATTGTCCAAACTTCTATAGTTTTCCAATACCTAAGTCTTTATACAAACAATGACAAGCTATTTTGGTTGGCTCATCTAGATCTGGCAATAAAAGAAGTACAAATACGGATAAAGGAAAAGCCTTGGCAACGAAACCTCATTTTATCTTGGGCAGTACAACTTGGTGATTTTAACCAGAGAGGGTGGCGATCATTATAGACTATGTTTTACCAGGTCTGAATTCTTGAGCTCCCTCCATTAATTTTTGAGCACAACTAGGAAGAAATCCGATGTCCACTCGAAGTAGAAGATTATGAGAATTTTAGCAAGAAAAAGGAGTAGCAACAACGTTACTAAAGTGGAGAAATTGCGACTATCGGTAAGTCACCCTAATTGTTTAGGTTTGAAATTTTTACTGAATGTTTCCTAAAATTATAGGCCTTTGCGCGGAAATATGGCTATTTTTGAAAATTACTATGAAAATTTGGCACAATCAAAATATATTCCAGATATAAAGGTCAAAGACACATGTACATGCGCCTAGACCACAATTTATTTCATGAGGAGAGCGCATGTGCCTCCTTAGAGATCCTATTTGCAATGTAGATGACTATACATAAATCTCCTAAATACATATTATCATCCAAACTTATTACGATTAACAACTTTTGCAGTTCTATTTCATCCCTGCATCCAGCCAATACATTATTCCAGTAACAAGTTTCCACCCCATTCAACAAATACTCACTGGAACAACGGTTAATTTCAATGAAAAACACAATGACATTGATTACAAAAAGTTTAATATTGTTCCAACAAGCATAATTAAATAAAAATATAACACTAATTTTTTCTAATATACTTTGTGATTATAAATATCTAGTCCTGTATATTTCTATTTGGGCATGTCCTACGATTATGACCCCCTTCCCTAATACATTGCAATTAAGCGTATCAGGCCAGCCACAAAGATCCATTTCCATCTTGTATCACTTTCTTCTTGTCTTACCCTTTTCACGTGCAGCATTTTGATCAGTTACTAAAATTGGGAAGCTTGTAGGAGTAGGCTAGTCAAGTTCATCATCAAGAAGAAGGAAATGAGCAATACAAACAAGCAACTGATTGAACCACCCATACTAATACCAAACAAATGAGTTACTGTCTACCTTTACATGAGCACTTACAACTATAGCATGTGAGCAAGGAATCTGATATATGTCACACCCTTGTAGGATACTCTAGTTGTAACAATTCATCATGTGACCAACCGATGCCTCTAGAAGGTTATATAAGTACAGTACAACTAGCATATCCTGTATGAAGTGGACATATATAATAGGATTGAAGATTGTTTAGAAGAAGAAAGATACTTCATATATATAAGTCATATAAGAAAATAATTTTACAAGAATCTATAAGCTTAACATAAAGGATTACAACTTTGCCTTTAAGGGCTTTCCTGGAAATACAACAGTCTAAAGGAACGTGAGCATCGAAAGGCTCAGTGAGCACTAAATCATTACACCATTCAATGAAATCAAGCATGTTCAATTATCAAGCATATGCAATGTATCGATCAACCATATGAAGCATGTATGGTTTGGATAATTGAAATCCAGACCTATGGAGATTTATACCCTCTCTTGGGGGTTGAAGGATTAGTTCAAGTAATTTATGCCCATGTGAATCTAAAATTAAGGACTAATCCTTTTTAAATTCATTTATCATTTATAAATGAATGTAATTTCATACTCTCCACTTTCTTTAGAACTTGGAAACCTCACTAAGTACTAATATTCTAAAGCCTACTCCAATACAAGCAACATCTTTAGTTCCTGTGAAGGTGACAACCCTATGGTAATCTTAACTAGATTCACTGGACACAACAACTATTACCACAGAATCGAAATATTAGTGCGTGACATGAATACCATGCTAATGCAATTATGATGTCATGCAATACATGTTCAATTCATTTACAGGTCAAGTAAGGTTTTATCAATTTATTTGGTGACCATCCAACTCCCAGACAATCAATAGCATACAAACATAGATTAATAACAACCAATTAGTTATCACTTTTAATATTACAAGTGTTATTCAATCAACAAATATACAACATGCATTATTCCCCATATCCCCATACATATAATTAATTTTAATTATGTTTAGAATTATATGCAACTATATTACATTCAAAAACCAGTGAAAGATTTAATTACCTACCTGCGCATTCTCCTCAATTATCGTAATAATCGAACGGGAAGTTCGAGTCTTGATTAATGGACCCTATGAAATAACAAACAAAAACTTGCTAAGCATGTATCTATATAGGACTTCCATTAAAAGTATTCTAAACTTTTGTTATTGTAATTGTAGTTCATTGATCTTAGAGAAATTATAAATTATCAAGCTCAACTATCTTCATCTAACTAAAATAAATATACACACATATCATAACATATACATATATTTAATTAATGTAATATTATTATTTATTTTATTTTATTTTTCTTAGCAAAACAAGACAACCAGCATAACCAGCTTGCACAGCCATGTTAGAGGCCGTGCTGGGCAACACGACACATGCATGTCCACGCACCCAGGAAGACCCAAGACCAGAAAGTGAAACAGCCGCTCAAATGCCTTATATGAGACCCTGCTTGAAACCAGACCTATCTCATATTCTCAAACAGCCTTCCAAATGCCCCCATATGATCTTTCCATGAACTACAACTTCCCAACTTCAAAAATTTAACTTCCTAAACACAAGTTTTGATCTTAACTTCATCAAATACAATTTATCACTCATCCATAAACCATATATCCTTCAAACACCTCACATGGGCATAACACAAAAATCTAAACCCAACATCAACTACACACAACATCAACCCATTCGACTTCAAAAGCCTATGATATCAATGATTTATGCTTCATACCATCAAATTTCAACTTCACTTATCAAACTTCAAACTCATCAACAACCTTCTAACAAGCATAACCTAACAAAAGCACAAACTACAATTATCCATTTTTTACAAGAATTAACAAAGCAAAAGAGAAGTTATAACTTACCTTAGGCTAGCCTTGACTTGATGATGGAAATTAGCTTGAATTTTTGAAGAATTTTTAGATGAGAAAAAGAAAGTGAAGATGTAGTATGCGTATGTGCGATGGGTGTTTGCTAGAACAAAAGAAGAAGAAGAAGAAGAAGAAATTTTTGCCAAATAATATGATGTTTTTCCTTAGTAAAGCTTAAGTATGGGTTTTGACTTTTGAGGCATGTAAAATCTATTATGTATATGCATGTGTATGGCTTATATGGTGGACATAAGGCTTGTTTTACGCATGAAAAATGAATTAAGCTTGAGTTTAATGCATCAAAAATCAATAATTTGAAATCTTTAGAAAATTGGATCAAATTAGTTTGAAAATTTTATTGAAATAGAATTTCTCCCATAAAAATTTATATTAAAAATTTCTTACAAATTAGAGATTAATTTATAGAAATCTATTTTTCTAAAGAATTTTAAAACTAAAAAAAAATTGATAAACAACTTGAAATGAGCTACTTGATATTTTAATTCTCTAAAGACTTAACTAATGAGAAATTGGAAAACAACTAAATTAATATGCAATTTTAAGATGACTTAAATAATTTTTTTGAATCCTTATACTTATTTATCTCATCCCATGCATGTTATTACACTCAAACCTAATATTTAGAACATTCATTCGAAATTATATATTAAAACTTCATTGAATTTAAATCTATTCCTTAAATTTAAACATGAGAAAACTTGGAGGTTACAATATATTTTCCATTTGTTGCATTCACATGTATGATAGGCAATGTCAACCTTTTGTGTTCGTCCACCTCCCTTTAGACCATGCGCAACACGTTGGCTTCCTATGTAGATTTCAAAGAGTCCTGTGCTGTGATAGAAGCTTGTCACTTGATGACCACTAGCCCTACCACTTCATTTGTTTAGCATTTTCACTACATATGTAGTGAATATTTCCTTATTTTGAATTTCCGCCATGGCCTAAGCATGCTTGCTCTCCTAATTCATAACATAGTTGGAGAAATTTTTTTAACAATTGTAGCTACTGGTAAGCACCTAGCACTAACTAGTATAGAATTGTACGCTTTAGCAATATTACTTGTCATATACTCAAAGCGATAGAAGCCATCATATGTGAGAATCCATTGCTCCTTCTCTAAACACAAAGAGCCATCCTATTCTGCTTAGTTAAATCACTCAACTACCTTTTTGCTCATATTCACCAGAAGTTGCATGAAATTCTCAAACTTGCGAGGCTTGGCTTGGAACGTAGCATAAGTCACTATGTTCCTCATTCGATGGTTCTTGTACACCTTATTGAAATTACTCGCTACATGACATTTGCAAAAGCAATGGACAACAAACGATGGAAGCTAACCATTTGATGGATACTTGTATGCTTGAATAATTCCTTTTCCCCTATTGAATATTAGGCATATTCTCTCTTTTCTTCGGTGGCCGATTATACAACACTTTAATTTTCATAAAAATTAGCTCCAAGCCTCCTTTGATTCCTTTTGTGTCAAGCAAAATCCTAATGTGACGATTTGTTTGGCTCCATTGATGCGACAGGCTACGACTAGAACACCTTTGTATTTTCAGTAAAGAAATGTCTTGTCCACACATACAATAGGCCTACAATGCTTACAGGCTTTCGAACATGGACCAAATGTCCAGAAAACCCATTTTAGGATTGACTATCCAAGGTTAGGTGAACTTGTCTAACCCCACTCAACTTGGGTTCCTAGATTTGTTGCTTTCATAACAATGAATATTTTGGAAGTTCATTGTATGACTTCTACCAATCACCATAAATCTATGCTATCACCTTTCGCTTATCCTCCCATTCTCTTCTACATGATACTTTATACCCGAAAACCTATTTTGCATGAGACTCTAGTGTCTTCGTCTTCACATTTGGCTCATTCTTCACAAAGTTTAGAAACTCTCTTGCTAGGACATTTGAATCTATCTCTGAGTGGTCCTGACTTGCCATAGCATTAACACATCAGTGAGGCTTTTCTAACTTAATGATAACAAATAGACCCTTTAGTTTTTTCTTACAAGCATGAAGCCTCTATGGACAATTATCGGCTCGCTTAATGCAATAGGTTGACTATAAGTTCTTGGCTGATTCATGCACCTAGAAATTGCAATGGTTTTTGACATGAAAAGATTTCACATGGTGAATTAGGTTAGCCTTTGTGTTGAATATCATGCCTTTCTCTAAATCATCACTCCTTTGAATGTTACTACATATAATTTTGAGGTTTTCCTCAAAAGTGATGTATCCGCTATCACCACCAACATTGAAATATGGGATTTCATCCCTCACTGCAGACATTTGAGATGAACAAATACCACTTTGTGTACCTGTAGAACTACCTACTTATTGTGTAGGCAATTCAACAGAAGTATTTTTGGTTGACTGACGGCCCTCTTCAGTCACATCATCATTCTCATTGTCACTTTATTCATCTTTAAGGGGATCCCCATCCTGATCGACATAATAAGTACCATCCTAATTTTCATCAACGAACTTAGGTTGAGTGCAGGCATGACCTCTTCTTGTATTCTATTTTCCAGCTACGACAATGTCTCATTCAAATGCATTGGCGGGTACTCCTCTACTAGCATTGGGAGTTGGACCTTGGTGGGAAGCATATCCACTTGGACTTAGATGAGGCGAGTAGACATGCTTAATAGGTAGCTCCTCCTAAGCTTGGATGCCTACATCAACCTCAACTGGTGCATTGGTTGGTGGTTACACTTATGAATTCAAATAAGTTTGTGAGGAAAAATTCACATGTGGTTCACTTGATTGGTCAGATATTTGCACAAATAGCTCTTGTATCAAGCTAACACCTAACTCCTTTGCTTGCACCAGTAGATCCTCCATACCCTCATCGTCAATGATTAGTACAAGCACGTAGGTAGGTCCACTTGGTAGGTAGTAAGGGTGCCTATGTATTATTTCAATGCCTCCAGCACTTGGATCTACATCAATACTTGCACATATCTTGCTAACAAACAATTCATAGCTGACATTCATCGTCATATGAACTTTCCTTGGTAAAGGCCTGCCATACTCCAACCAATGCAGACCATTCAATGTAACCATGTGCATACAGCATGAAACGAATAACATTTTCCATTGCAAACGTAAGGATTCAACAATGAAAATTAGATAACAATAAGAACTAGTTGAATGTGGTACACTATTTACCTCACACAATATGCATGAACCGTTATGCTATTTCTAGCTTTTCTACTTGACATTACATCGAACACTTGATATACATGAAACAAATAAATTCATCAACCACTCAATCTTCACATGTATCGAAGAACACAACTACAATTACTACTATCGAAGACATTAACAAGTGATACAATCAACAGATGTCATGAAATCTCACTACTCTAGTTTAGATGGAACTTCTAGGGTTTCAACTATCATTTTCATCACAATGACATAGGTGTGAGGATTTGTGAAGTGATATAAGAGAATTAGCAAAAGGAAAAGGATGTTTACCTTGACAATTGAAGATGTTATGTTGCAGATATTACTTGTATTTGGGAGAGAAAGGTGTTCTTGTCTTTGTGATGGGATGAATTTGACCAAAATAAGAACATATATATATGTGTGTGTGTGTGTGTCCAGAGACGGTGCATGTAGCATCCGTGCTCTCTTTGTTAAATGAAGAGGGTGTGGATGCTACATGTGCCCTCTCTGGACATATATATATATATATATATATACACGTTCTTATTTTGGTAGAATTCATTCCATTAAGTCACATCACAAACACAAACACAATATTCTCTCATAAATACTACTCTAAAGGCGTATCATTAACAATCTGTCACTTCCCGGCTTTAGATCTTCAATTGTGAAGATAAACATGTCTCTCCTTTTCTTATTTCTCTAATTTCATTTCACATATGTGTCATTTTGATGAAAATAATAGTTGAAACCCTAGAATTTTCATTGGAGGTATATTAGTGAGTTAAGTGACTTCTATTGATTAACTCACTTGTTAATGTGTTGGATAGTAGTAATTGTAGTTGTGTGATTCATTGCATGTGAAGATTGAGTGGTTGTAGTGGTTATTAGGTTCATGTATATCAAGTGTTTGGTTTATGATGGTTATCAAAGGTGTGGGATGAAGCCATTAATTTGTGTTTGATCGTGCCCCTAAGTGGATTGGTAGTGGTTAAGAGAATGTGCTGAATGAACTTAGCTTTTGATTTGCTTGGCTACAATATTTGGTTAGCAGGTTTCTCGAGCTGAGGGAGTTAAGATTCTTGTAAGGCTTAGAGATAAGCTATAATAGGTCGGCCTTGGACCTAATAGGCTATCGTGGATAAGTAATGGGTTAGATTGGATTTGGGATGATTGTGATGCATATTTGATCACCAACCCTTCCCCTTTACTTCCTTCATTTGGAAGTTGGTAAAGGGAGCGAGTCAAACTAACAGGCTGGCTAGGTTGAGTTTGAGTTGCTAATTGAGGTTAATCTATAATTCCTGATCATAATTGTTTATTGTTGCATGCTTAAGGTAGCTAGACATAGTGTCATGGACTACGAAGTTGTTTAGGTGGTAGACTAGTAGATTTACTTTGTATTTACAATCCACTTGATTTTATTAGGCTCGTGGGTCGTTTTGAGCCAAATGTAATGTCTGTGAATTGAAGGCTATGAAGAATACGAAGCGTTACCGATGGTATTGATTAGAAGAGCATATGTCGTGCCGAAATGTGTTGAAGAAGCCATGTTTCTTTATATTCTAGAGGGAATGGATGTTTGTAGCAACGTGCCACAAAATTGTTGTGGTTTGTCATCACAACTGTACTTTAACATAGGTGATGTTCCAAAATGTTAATTCTCTAGCTGTTAGATTGAAATTAGCATGCATCTGACGACTAGGGGGTGGTGACAATATGATTGCCCCATAATTATTACTTTGATCAAGATACTCCATGATATTTCAAATTGTCTTTTGCAATAATCAACTTTTTGCGAACATCATTTCTATGTCCATTATTTTCATCATTCTTCAACTAATCTAAGGTATTGAAACATTTTTTGAAAGCATTTTCCAACAATGATAGGTGAGAGTTGCAGGAGTCCTTCTCATACCCTCACCAATCCCATCGAGAGTAGTACTCCTAAGAGGGTTCTCCTGTAAGCCCAGGAAAATTTCAGTAAATAATTCCAAAATGAACTTCGAAAATAAACCCTAAAAATAACTCCAAATTAAAACCGAACTTTGACTAGTTCTAAATCACGAACGAATCCAGAAATTTCTCAATCTTGAGAAAATGAGAATTCCTTAAAAATAAAATAAGAACTCAATAGTCTTCACATTCAAAACCACTACGTACGACAAATTCCATACTTAACTCTGAATTGTAAAATCGGGTAATATAGAATCCAAAAACAAATTATTAAAAAGTAAATAACGATAAACCTTCATAAATAAAACTCAATTCAAGAATTCCGAAAAACGTTGAGAGATATTAAATACTTACAAAAATAAAATTTAAAATAAATTTCTCAAATTAAATATGTTGTATAAACATAAAATATCAGTTTCCAAATTGGCAAAGATCTAAACTAGAAAATCACCTGGGAATCTTAAGTGGAATATTGTAGTTCAAGTCCGGTAATCCCGCACTCTTAGCCCTAGAGGCCGAGGTGTGGTTTAAGTGTGCAAAGTAGCTCGTAGTTATATAAGGTCGCTTAAAAATATTAGATTGGTAAATTTTTGACCTATTTCGAACCCGTTTGGATACAGACTTTGAAAAGCATGTCCCGGGGCTCGAGATATCAAAAATATACCATTAATACCGTTAGACTTGTATTTTCATAAGGATTTCTAAAATATCAGTTTTATAATTTTTTGATAACTAGAAATATCTGATTTTGCGATTATATTCGTATTTCATTATTACTGGTGATTAACTAGTCTTTTACACTATTCACTTCTATTCGTTTACATAATTTTATTATTCTTATAAAGCCTTATATTTTTAGATAAATATCTTATATAGCATAGAAAATTTTGTTTTTCTAAAATTTAGTTAGTTTCAGGCTTTGATGGGATTGGATTTTGTTTAAGATCCGGTACTAAAAATAAAATAAATTAATTTAATAATTGAAAAATATTTTTATTTTCATAAAATAACTTTTTTAGAATTTTTCGGATTATAAAAATATCATTTATAGCCCATATTTGCATATTTTGATTATACCGGTAACATATTTGTTGAAATACTAAAACAATTCAAATAATTATTTATTTTATTTATGAAAATTCTGCCACTCATTTAAAAATATTTTTCCTAATTTTATATATTTTTCTTAATAAAAAGTACTTTTTCAACCCATACTTCAAGTACACTTCATTTGTCACTTCTACACATTAATCAAGTTTTCTTTCACTCATTCTACACTCCATTTCCCCATACATGGCAGCTGCCACACTCCTAAAATCATCCAGTTTTATTTTATTTTATTAATTTATTTAATGATTTAAAGTCTCTTTTAGTTAGCAAATTAAATGAGACAAGTTACACTTTCAAAATTTAAGTTATAAACTAACTACATCTCTCTCTCTCTCTTGTGGAATTCACGCCAACCCTCCCCCAATTTGCTGCCATTGTTTTATTTTTTTTCTTTCAATTAATGCACTCCTCTCTCTCCATTTAATGCCTCTTATTTACTTTCTTTCATTCATTTGAAACCCTACACCATTTACTCTCTCTTTTCCTCTCTTTCTTTCTTCTTTTGTTCTTGTTCTTGTAAGAACACAAGCTGCCCCCCATCTAAAAAAATAACTTTTACACTCCATTCTTGAAGATTCTCTAAGTATACCTTCTTCTTAAGCTTCCATAGATGATATAGGTAAGATATAGTAAGAGTTTCATGCATCAAGTGACCTTTCATAAGCTTAGAAAGCTAAGGATGATGATGCCAAAATGAAACACTCCTCTTTTCCATGATTATTTTCTTGTATTATTATTATTTTCTTGCTAGAAGTAGTTATATTTTGTAGATCTAGCTTTTTATGTAGCTTTGATTATGTTTATGTTTAGATCTATGAGTTTATAGTTCACTACCATGCATTTCTTTTATATTTATGTTCATATTATGTGTAGATCTTAGATTTGAACTTGAATAAAAATAGTAAAATTTGTATCTTGACAAAACCTATATTTAAAAACCCTCTTCGAAGTCTCAAAATGGAGTTTTAGTTGAGAAAATGAAGGTTTAGTGGATGCATATCATCAAGACTTCTTTTTACAAGAATCAAAGGTGATTTTCAAAATAAAAATCTCATTTTCGGATTTTGGCCAAGGCATAGTTTAAAAATATGTTTTACAACTCAAAAATGAAGATTTTATTCAAAAAATGGAAGGCTCTTAAGATAGGATATGTAAAGGATGATTTTTCCTAAGTTTGGATGGATTTTATCAAAAGATATGTCCAAAAATAAATTTAGTAAATTCGGATCTCAACCGAGACCAATTTTGAAAACCCATTTATCAACTCCAAAACTCATATTTTATGTGAAAAATGAAGGATATAGGTAATAGGTATCATTAAGTAGTGAATTTTACAAGTTGAAATGAGTTTTGATGAGATTAATGTGTAAAACAAGAAGTAGAATCAAGATGAAAAATTTTGAGTTAGTAGTCAACTTGTAAAATTCGTAACTTTAGATGATGCCCATGAAAATACCTATTATCCAAGTTCAAAATAAAAGTTTTATGTATTAAATGAAGTCCTTAAGTAGTAGGTATAGTAAAGTCTTGAATTTTAATGCATTAAACAAGTTTTTCCCAGAGGAATCATTCAAAAAGTGGATTTCTAAAAATTCGGATTTTTGAGTAAATCCTATTTGAAAACATATTTGCAAAGTTCAAAATGCAAATTTTTATGTAAAAATGAAAGCCTTAGGTAGTATATGTTATGAAGACTTAATTTTAACTAAGATAACTAGAAATTCCTAAGAATGAATTCCGAAACACTAATGTGATGTCAAAGTTAGAAAACTAGATTTTTCAAAAGTAGTTGTTATCGTGGTCTTACAAAATAAAAAGTTATAAAATTTTCTTCTAGCAAAAATCATCAAGATCATGCATAAATTAAACTCATCACATATCATTCATGTTAGGAAATCATTCATATTTCATGTATTCTTGAATTATCAAATAGGAACATTTCGAGCAATTACAAAACTATTTTTCAGAAATGGAGATCGTTACTGATCAGATCTGATCCCTCTGTTTTGTGAACTAAATATTTTCAAAACTTAAATATGATATTAAAATTAGATAGATCTTTCGAAGTAGATAGAGATCGATATATAATTTGCTAAATTCCGAGTTGAAACGACCAAGTTATGGCCGTTTTAAATTGGAATTCCCGCTTAGGATGAGAATTACAAATTTGATAGTTTGTATAAGATAATTTGGATTAGTTAAGTGATGAAATACTTATTATGGTATTTCCTTCTTTTTAGGTGACCCCGAAATCTACGATTCCCTAGCACCGGGTTACTTTTACTAAGAGACTGATGATCCAATGGCCGAGTGAGTCTTCTTCTTATTTTGTTACCTTGTTTGTGCTTGTAGCTAGTTACATTAGAATTATAGGAACAAGATAAAAACCGATATGAATGGAGATGAGATAGATGATGAGATTTTGATGTATGTATGCTAAAGAATACTAAAGAATATCGAAACCATGATTCGATTGGATAACTGCACTGTTTATATTACTTCTGTTATGTGTATGATATTGGTTGGTCACTCTAAAAAATGTATGAATATTTTGACCTAAGCAAAAATTTAAATTTGTCATGCATCGCATTGGACATGTTGCATTTGGTAGCGTGCTACTCCTACGCAGGTCGATTGGTATGGTCCGAGGACTTGTTTGGATAATGAGACCCGTGCCAGAGCTCATTCATAGGGAACTAAGGCATATCGATGCATTCCATGGGTGAGCCTAGCCGAGTCGAGTGCTATGAGCCGAGGTTCGGGGACTAGCAGTGGTCGTGTAGACTTTTAATACCATCCCTAACCCAAGATACGGAGGGCGTAAATCCGTTTTGTGTGTGGGTTCCGGATACCCATACATAATTGTCTGCTCATGTGTTTGTCCATGCATAACATATGGTTGATTTATAACTTGCTTGTTATGGTACGAAATTAAGAAAATTCTCACTAAGCTAGTGTAGCTTATACCCCAATAAATGTTTGAATGAACAAGTTATCTGAAGAATGCTAAGTGGGGACCGAGATGGTTAGAGCCGAGAATGACTTCACGATTCCGGCAGGGAATAAGAATGCTTGAAGATATTTACTAGGTTTTGTGAATTGCCTTGTAATAGTTTTATGTAGTGAAATCTTTTGATGAATCGAAATTGAAGTATAGTGAATTGTATTTGAAATATAATGAGTTATATTTCCTTTACATTGTTACTTAAGTTGTATCAATATAAATTGTATCACTCCGATGTGTCTCCTCCATGTGTTAGACGCCTTGTACATAGTATGGAAGCCTTTGTGTGACTGAGGTGGTCACTCCTAGGCTTTAATATTGTGTACGGCGGACTGCCACGTTTAGGGTACTATTCGGGCGTGACATCCCCCCTTCATTAACGACCATACTACCCTCGATAGTTTAGGATGAGGTTACGATTACAGCTGGGCAATATAGGATCCTCGTTAAGGATTATTTCAAATTCTTGAATAATAAAGAGGGCGTTTACCCCAATATATATACTGATTATCTTAGGCGTATCTTACTCTCATCATAGAGGATGTGTTGGGAGTTTGAACCCTAAATGATAGACTAAGCAGTGTAGCATTTTTTTTTAGTGAGGTTGTCATCCAACGAGTACCCTAAACATGACAGCCCGCCGTACGTAATATTAAAACTTAAGAATAACTACCTTAGTCACTCGAAAGCTTTTATATTGGTACAAGGCGTACATTCACAACAAAGGGAGATCGGTGGAGTGATGCTTTTTAAGATATTGGCAACAGAATATACAAAATAATATTCATATGATTTATTAAAATATAAAGTTCTACAACTTCTACGAGGCATTCCCCTGATAATCTCCATAACAGCATAGTCTTAATATGAAGATTAACTAAAGCTAGAAGATTTTAATGGAAATCTAATCTAAAACTTCATAAAAGAATTCCTCCAACAGCTTCCCAAAAGCATAAGTTCTACTCGGACAGATAGGGTGGTCTCGGGTGCAAAATAACGATCCTGCAACATCAAAAGTCTATTGGGGAATAAACATGACTAGCTTAGTGAGATATTCCTTATGCAAAAGTACTCATTAACAACATTCAAATAAGTTCATTAAACAAGCATATGAAGTGCAAGTAACCAAATGATCAAACAATACATACGACTACCCGGTTTTGTATGTAAGATGGATTTACTCCTTCATCGATGGTTAGAGAATGATTTGAACTGCTCCAATCGACCTCCTTGAAAAATTGCTCATGTCTTGGAGTTCTAAAGAACCATACTACTAGTCCCTGGGCTTTTCTTACCCAAAGCGATCGATCCGGCTCGGCTACATCTTAAGGCCCTATTCCCCGAACGTCCTAATTCCTCAAGATGTAACTAGGCAGCTTGCCTTCCTGGTCCCATGTTGAGAGTAGTAGCAAAATGTGAAATGATATTCTAAGTGATATGCATGAGTAAATTGGTTTAAGGGAATTTCCAATCCGACATTAATTCATTTAAGACGATCAATCAATATTTGCACACATAGCAATATATGTAGAAACAATTATAACAATAAAAAAATTAGGCTTCGATATTCACTTACATAACTCCCATGATAACTCACATGCATATCAATTTTTATCTTTTCCTAATATCTAGTGCTCTACTCTACAAGCACATGCGCGAATACGTAAATGTAAAGGAAAACTCACTCGTCTATAGCGATCTTTTATCAATCGAAGTAATCCTCGAAAAAGAGAAGATCTTGGTCTTTGTTACCTAAACAAAAGAAATGCCTGAAATGAGTATTTCATCCAAAATCTACTAAATTTTTCTAACTCTATCTTATTAGGTTCGTCAAAATTCGCATTAGTTGAAATTCTAACTTAAAATGGCCATAACTTGCCCATTTTAACTCGAGACTTCGCATATTATATACCGTTTTCTACCTACTCGAAAAGATCTATCCATTTAAGGTTATTTTTATCAAAAGAAGCTATTTGGGTCTCAGAACAGTGACGTATAGATTCATCACGAAAATTCCAGATTTCAAAACTCAAGTTTTCAAACTTTTCTTCATCTAAAAATACTTGTTCCAAAATATAGATATTAATATAGTTGAAAAATCCTTTGAAAATGTATATATTGACTCATATCATAAGCATGAATTTAGTGAAGTTGTCCCAACAATGATTTTTGTAAAACAATGTGTTCTAAAAGTTTGAAAAAGTAATGCTTTGAAAATTTTTATTTTAGCTTAGTTGGAAAAGTTCTTGAATTATTATAAGTAACTATTTTCCTCTTTTTAACTTTATCTATCCTTTGAAAACAAATAAAAAATTTCAAAATAATTTAGTCGTTTTAAAATTCCTACAACTTCATTTTTAGGAGTTAAAAGTGTAGTTTCTAAATGTTTTCTTGATAGTGACAATTTTTTTTTAAATTTACTTGTTCTTAGTTTTTCCTAAAGTAAGTTTTACTTTAATAAGTAATAATGATTTTCTAAGTTGTTCACTAATTTTATTCCCTGAGAGGAATTTATTTTCTTAAAAAGAGAACTTCTTGATGATCTTGCTAACTTGTTTTATCTTGGTACTTTAGAGTTTTGATGAATTTTCACAAATAAGTTTAAAGAAACTTTTGCTAAGCAAGAATTTGAAATCTTAAGTTTTTAATAAAAACTTTTTCCATTTTATCATCTTTGAAAGGAAAATGTGTGAAAATTTACTTTATACATCGTTTGTTAAAACTCTAATGTACCATTGTTACTAAGACTTGTTATGAGTTTACTTAAATTTTTGGAAAAGATTTGTGAAGGTAAAACTCTTAGTTTTTAATGAAAATCCTCTTTTAAGTAACAAAAATTTATTTTTTAAAAAGAGTTCATGTCACGCTGCGAGAGATACCCTAAACGTGACAGTCTGCCGTATACAATACTAAAGCTTAAGAATGACTAACTTAGTTACACAAAGGTTTCCATATCATGTACAAGGCGTATATCACAACTAAAGGAACACATCGGAGTAGCGTAATTTACATTGATAATAATTAAGTAGCAAGAAAAGGAGAATATTTATCATAAATATAAACGTGGTTGATTACAAATCTTAGGCGTATACCCTGCTATTCTCTTTAAGTTTGTATAAATACATTAGTCTAGAAACTCCCAAACACTAATATCGCATACACTGCATGTAAGGAAATTTTAAATTAACTCCATCCTATATTCCCATATCCTCCATAAGAGTTTAAAATCGATCCATGACTTCCTTAATATCACGATCTTTGAGTAAGTATGGATATACCTGTTTCAACAAAATCTATAGGGGTATAAGCTTTCAAGTAGCTTAGTGAGTTATTCCCTTTCATTCGCACCATGATTTCAAACAAGTTCATTTAATTTTTCACGCATATGCTATGCAACAATCACGTGATTAATCAAATATATATAGTTATCCGGAAACCATATATAGAACGGATTTACCCCTCTGTATCGAAGGTTAGGAAATTATTGATGAAGATCCTCGATCTTGTACTGCTAGTCCCCAGGCCCTTCCAAAGCATTCGGTTGGCTTGGTTCCGAACCTAGAGTTGCATTCTTTGAGCGATTTGGATTCTCTACGAAGGAACATGGCCCGTGTCCCAGCACGATAACAGCCAATCCAACTCTACACGTAGGATTAGCAGCCTTCCGAAAGAAATGTGATTCGATGGATGCTATGTGTGGGCATTTTATTTTTCTTAAGCCAAACCTTATTAAGGTTTATTAGGGGCGATAAAACAATTTGACAAACAATAAGCAATCATACAAGTAAATAAACAAAACACTTAAACAGACAGTTTGAAGTTGCGATATTCTTAATTCTCATTTCATCACATAGGCATAGAATCACACACACACACACACACACACACACACACACACACACACACACACACACATATACATATATATATCCCGGAATTCCCCATACATATCCATTTTTATCTTCTCTTAGCATATTAATGCCACTATTTTACAAGCACAAGCAAGTAAAGAAATTAAGAAGAATAACTCACTCGTCCATTTCGCAATCTTCTTAGTCGTAGTAATCCTTAGGAAGGGAAATCTTTTATTCCGTGTCACCTAGTCAAAAGAAGTACACGGGATGAGTATTTCGTAGAAATTCTACTTAAACTTTCTAATTCTATTTTATTATGTTTGTCAAAAATCGTATAGAATGAAATTCCAACTTTAAAATGGCCATAACTTGCTTTTTTTAACTCGAAATTTCGCATATAATATACCGTTTTCTACCTATTCGAAAAGATTTATCCATTTATAAGGTTATTTGTGTCATAAAAGGTCGTTTGAGTTTCGAAACCGTAGGGTACAGATTCATCACGAAAATTGTTTTTTTCAAAACACAAGTTTGCAAACTTTTCTTTATCTGAAAACTTGTATCAAAATGGAGATATTTGTATAGTTGGAAAAATCCTTTGGAAACATATATATATATATATATATAGCTTCATATAGTATGTAAAATTTAATGGTGTTTTCTCAAGGATTATTTTTCACAAGGCAATTCATCTTACGGTGTTGAAAACTTGAATTTTTTAACATTTTCTTTTCTAGTTGTTTTGAAAGAACTTCATAAATTCTTGGGTTATTGTAAACGAATATATTTCATATCTTGTCTTCCAATTTCTTTTCTAAAATAAGTTAATTTTTTTTCCTTAACTTTGATTTCCTACAAAATTTTACTTCTAGTATTAAGGATTGAAATTTCTAAAATTGCTATCAAGTTGTTGATATCATATAAAATTTGAGTTATTCATATTTTCCCTTTTAAAAGAAAATAGTTTGGTAAACATATCCTTTTTTCTATTATATTTTCATTTCCTAGTCCATTTTAAAATAAATTTTTGTTTCTAAACTTGGTCTCTTAAGTCTTTTACCACTTTTTATTTAGAAAGAAAAATCATGTTCCATTATTTTCTTACGTTGTTGATAATAACTATTATTTTTTGAAATTCATCAAGTTTATATTCTTTTTATTTCTTTGAAAACGGGTATATTACTTAAAGTTAGAAACATTTTTTTTCCTAAGTGAGTTTATAAATTAGTGGGTTGGTTTTATCTTAACTTCGAAAGCTAGTTTACTTTTTAGTTTTATTAAGAAGTTGAAAAGATTCCAATCTTGGGCATTTTTATGAAAAACATGCATATCATAAATTACTAATACTAAACCTTAGGTTATCTATTATGAAAAGAAAATATTGATTTTCTTAGTTAGTTTCTTTGGAAAACCATTCTTGTTGTTTCCTACGAAGATTCATGGTGAGTTTGACAAGGAGTTGTAAAAATAATTTTTTTCTATGTTTTGTTGACAAAACCTTTATTTAGTGACAAAGTTATAAGATAAAAGAGCTTGATCACATTTCCTTTGTTAAAGAAAATGCTTCTCTAAACCTTTGTTGAGACAATATCATTATGGTTATGCATATACATGAGCATGTAAAATATAAGAATATAGAAAGATATCGGAAGCAAATAATAATAAGCAAGATAATAACAATAATATTAAGTGTTGGGAACCTTAGCTTCATCAAGGTAACCCGGTCAAGTTTGAGAGTCTTAGCTTCATTAAGGCAACTCGAACTAAGAATAGACGAGTCCCAAAAAGAAAAAGAAAAGAATGAAAAGGCTGTTTTGACTTGATGAGGATAAGTTTAAGACTAGAAAGAGTCTTAAAATAGCATGAAATAAGTAAATAAATTGCAAAGCATGAAAATAAATAAATAACAAGTGAGCTTATATGCTCTAAAGAATATATATATATAATATATAGATACATAATTATATTTAGTTAGATATGAATATGAAGTTAGCATAATAAAAACAATGATATGAGAAAGTATAATAACAACATAAGAATATAGAAATGGTGTTCATGAGCAAGAATAATACATGAACATAGTGTGCTTTCATAACATTAAGTTTAGGAAACTCACACCATGGTCATGTAAAGTTACATGACATGATAGTAAAAATATGAAAAGAATTTTTACCTAAATAGAAGTTAAGAGTAGTATATGTAAATGGGTTTTGTATATGAAGAAGAAGAAAGCTTGAGAGTGTTTTGGGAGAGTAATGGAGAGTATTTGAGAGGAGATTTTGAGAGAGTTTTGGTAGTAAAATGAGTTGTGTGAAAGAATGAAGGATGGAAGAAGTATTTATAGAGTTTTGGAGTGAAAATTACATGTAATTAAATAAATTGAAAAGGAAAATAATTTAAGAGTGAAGAGAGAGAGGGGTGGACGGCATCATGGGGAAGGGAGACAGAGAAGTGAATAAAAATTAATTTTAGAAGAAAAGTGTAAGAGAAGTTTAGTAATATGTGGTGTAGAATTTTTATGAGAGAATAAAATTTTAAGAAAAAGATATATAGGTCATAAGAATAGGTAGTAGAAAAAGTAGATACAGATGAATAGAAATGAATAGTAGGAATAGCATTATGAATAGGAGACTAGACAATAACAATACCGGTAGCAAAAAAAATACGCATAAAAGATTTATATCGGTTATTTTTAGTTACCGAAAAATTCTAAAACAGATATTTTTGGAAACGTTATATTTTTACGAGTCTATTGGTATTGTCGAATATTTTTACCATCCAGTGTACCAGGGCACGGTTTTTGAAAACTGATTCCATTCGAATCCAAAAGACACTAGAAATTTACAAATCTGATATTTTTATACTTCCCTATGTTATTACGAACAATTATTTCAGTTTCGTTGTTTAGGGTTTAAGGACGCGGGATTGCCGGATCTTAAACTCTAGGGTTTATTGTAGACTTCGTTGACTTTTAGGGTTCTTTGACTTCCGCTTATTGATTTTATTCGTAAAATTATAAAATTTTGGGGTTTTGTCTGCGTTATATTTTTGGTTCAACATCTATGGTTTATTTTGTTTTATTTGTGATTTTCTAATATTTTTCAGTCATCGTACCTAGTCTAGGTTATGAGTTGACTTAGTTTGACTTTTGTTGGAAATTGAAAATTTTTATTCTAAAATTCACTGAAGAATTTAAGGTTTTAGTATTTTGTTGCTGAGCATTATTTAAATATATCATCTTGATTTACGTGTTAGGAATTGATTAGATGATTTGATTAGTGTACGGATGTTAAATCAATCGATTGTTGGATTTTTGTTTTGTTTTGTTTTGAGGGTTCTCTTCTTCTTAAGGTTAAGGATTTTCGTATTTGATCTTATCTAGAATTTGGTTTTAACTTGGAGCGATTTTCAGGGTTTCGATTTTGGTGTTTAACTTCTAGGATTATTTTTTAAGAATTATGAAAATTTCAGAGGTTTACAGTTCATAAAAATATCTTCTTCATATTTTTGTTGAGACAATATCAATATACCCATGCATGAACATGAGCATGAACATGAACATGTAGTCATGAGAAATATAATCAATATAACATAATAAGATAAGATAATAATCAATAAGAGTGTAAACCCCCAAAGTTTTACGATCGGTTAAGCTTAAATCCTAATTGGAAGATCAACCGGAAATCATAAAGTCAACAAAACCCTAGTTAGACGTAATCGTTCAAGTCTGGCAATCCCATGTTCGTAACCTTAAGTGAGTAAGTGAGAGATTAGTATGTAAAATAGTTCGTAATATTATGAGAAAGCTTAAAAATATCAGATTAGTTAAACCATGATTCGTTTTGAGCGCGATCGGATACAGTTTTCGAAAAGCATATCCTAGGGCTCGGAATAGTAAAAATATTTCCGAATATACCGTTAGACTCGTAAAGATATAAGGTTTTAAAAAATGTCAGTTTTATAATTTTTCAGTAACTAAAAATATCATCGCAATTATACGCGTATTTTCTTACTATCGGTACTTTATTTCTCATGTCTACCTTACATTACACTATTTATTACTATTCTACACTATTTATCTATTTTACTTTTTCTTACAACCTACTTTTACAACCATACACCTATTTCTTACAATTTTCATTTCCAATACAACTTCATATCTCTCATATCTTAATTTTCATTAACAAAAATACAAAAAAATAAATCTCTCTCTCTTTCTCTCATATTTGCACCGGCCACTCCTCCCTCTCTCCTCAATTTGTTTCATTTTTCAATTATTTAATTAACGCAATTTTTCTCCACTTTTTCCTATAAATACCCCTCTTCCTTCCATTTCCTTCACACCTTTCATACATTACAAACACTTTTTCAAAATCTCTCCAAAAGCTCTCTCAAAGTTCTCTCTAATTTAGCTTACATAGGTAATGCTTCTTTAAGTCTTTCTTATGTTCATTTGCTTAGTATGAACATAATGTGTGTTTTCTAAATCCATGGAGGTTAGGAAAGCAACAATATGTTCCATACTTTGTTTTTCTTCATAAATCTATTCCTCCTTTATGTTCTAACTAAATATATCTATATAATTATATATATCTTTTGGAGCATATAAGCTCATTTGTTATTGCAATTTATTTACTTAACTAGCAATTTATTTACTTTCAAGTTTTCTAGTCTTAGACTTGTCCTCATCAAGTCAAAACAATTTTTTTTTTCTTTTGGGATAGTCTAATCTTAGTCCCGAGAAGCCTTGAAGAAGCTAAAGCTCCCAATATTTGATGATTATTATTATGTTTATTTATTTTTCTGTTCTTTATTATTATCTTATCTTGTGATATTTTTATCTTTTATAAACTACATGATCATATTCATGCATGGCTAATAAGTTGTTGTCCAAATAAAAATGAATCTTTTAAATGAAAGAATAAAATTTGATCAAAGTTTTTCTAAAGGCTTAGAAAGATATTTTGAAATAAATCTCTTTTAAAAAAAAAAAAAGTTTATGTAAACTCATAATGAAATTTCAAACTATTAAATGAAGTTTCTTTAAAGTCTAGAGATATCTCCTTTTAAAATAGAGTCTTGATATATAGATAATAACTTGATACTATTTTTATCAACTTTCTAAACCAAAAGCTAAATAAGTTTTCAAGGAAATCAATTTACAAGGAAAATGAATTTTCAAAGAATAAACTCATCAAGTACTACTAAAGAAAACTTTTGGAAACTCCATTTTGAATCCTAAAAATAAATTTAGTAGATAACCTCAAAAGACCAAACTATATTTTCAACTCACTTTTGATAAACTAAAGAATCAAAATATAGTATATTAGATTTTGATAAATCCAAAAATCTTATAAGCTACTTCACCCACATAAAGTAAAGTCTAACAAATCCAAAATTTTCCAAACACTAGAAAAGGTTGTTTTACGCAAATTAATTAAATAAGACAACACCTATAGCATCATGCATAAATTATGAGTCTATATATACACACACACATATGGAATTCTACTTAAGTATATACATATTTGAGTTTTACTTGAACAAGCCTTAGCAAATGAAGGATTAGAAAATATTGTTTTTAAAGAAATGAATTTTCGTATTAAATCTGTATCATTCTAATCCGAGACCCAAATGACCTTTTATAGTAAAATTAACCTTAGAAATGAATAGATCTTTTTGAGTAGGTAGAAAACGACATATAATATGCGAAATTCTGAGTAAAATGAACAAGTTATGGCCATTTTAAGTTGGAACTTCCTACAAATCCGATTTTACCGCGAATTCAAGATAGATTTAGAATCTTCAAAATAGAAATTCAATGAAAGACTCATTTTGGGTATTTCATCTTGTTTAGGTGAAGAAGGAATCGATATCACCTTCCCGGAAGATTACTTCGACTAGGAGCGATCGTCATGGAGTGAGTTAATCCCTTACTAATTAAATTTCCTTGATTGCGCTTGTAAGTAGTAGCACTAGAGAGTAAGGAAAAAGATAAATGAATAAATGTCGTGTGATTTGGATTCATGGTTGAATGATATAGTTTTTGAATAAAAGCTAAGTATATCGAAAGAGGAATTGGTGAATAACTTATGTTTTCTTGAAATGGTATGATGAATATTGTTTTGTCACCTTTAACTTGAACTTGACGATAATTGAATAAACCAATATTAAAATGATTCATGCATAACATATTGTGAGTCACATTTATTTTTTGCTACTACCCTTCGTGTGGGGAAACGAGGAGTCGTAGTGGTGACTAGTAGGAGCTAGAAAGTCTACATGGATTAGTAGGAGCCGGAAAGTCTACATGGCAAGTAGGAGCTAGTAATTCCGCAAATATCGATGGTCGTATGGGCTGGTAATCACCTAACCCTCGACATGAAGGGCGTAAAATCCATGCTACACATGGTTTCCGATTAATCATGTGTATTTTGTTTGCTCATGTGATTGATATATTCTCATATGATTGTTTAAATACTTGTGTGTTTTATGGAAATGTTTTGAAGATGGGAGTTATCTCACTAAGCTAGATTTGCTTATACCCCTATAGCTTTTTGTTATAGTTTGATTACTTGTGGTTGGCACCAAGAAGCCCCTCTTGTCAGATATGAGCCAAAGCTACTAGGAGTTTTTGGAAGAAGTTTATATATTTAGTTTTGGATGTAGGCTTCTAAGAAAAATGTCTATAGTAGACTTATGTTATATTCATGTATGTTATTAAGATAACTTAGACTAGCAAGACTTTAAGTGCAGGGGAATGCCCCTAAGAAGTTGTAAGAAACTTTTATCTTAATGATAATTACATAATTATCTTTATGAGTTCTTGCATACTTTTGTTATCTGCTTAAACGTAATACCCCTATGAGTTTCCTACTATCTTGGAAGCACGCCTTGCACGTGATGTCGAAGCTTATGCGTGACTACGATTGTCATTCATTAGCTTTAATATTATGTGTGGCGGACTGCCACATTTAGGGTACCTTCCGGGGCGTGACAAAGAGCATACTAGTAAGATCAAGTATTGGAGCCTTAGGTTCATCAAAGCATTCCGGGACTAAGAATAGACTACTCCCAAAAAGAAAAAGAAACTTATTTTGACTTGATCAGGACAAGTCTAAGACTAGAAAGACTAGTCTTAAAATAACATGAAATAAGTAAATAAATTGCATAGCATGAAAATAATAAATAACAAGTGAGCTTATATGCTCTAAAGGATATATATAGGTACAAAAATATATTTAGTTAGATATAAATAAGAAGTTAGCATAATAACAATAATAATAATATGATAATAATAACATAATGGAAAATATTAACATATGTAGATCAAGTGTTTGATAAAATGATTTAGTGATAAATGAAGTAGAACAATGTTTAAGAGTGTTATAAATTATGATTGTGACATGTATGTTAAGTTTATGATACAAAACAAGTAGTTAAACTAGTTGAATTTTGAGGAAACAAACAAAGAAAAATAAGAAAAATAAACATAAGGGAATGATTATGGGTGTGATCATACCCATTATGCTCTCAAATTTGAAGTTTAAAGTCAATAATGGTCGTGATCTAACTTGTAATGGACATTGTTTTGCAAATTTAGGGCCATAGGGAGCATGATAGATCCTCTTATCAATTCTATTTAGTGAAAATTAGATGATTACAGGAATGATCATCCCGTGATAAACATTGATTTATAAAACTTGGATGATAATGGGCATGATTGAAGGTGTAATCACCTCGGATCAGTTGTTTTGCTTGATCACTGGCATGATTAAAGGCATGGTAACCATCACACCCTCCATCACAGGTGTGATCAGCCCTTACAGCACAACACTGTTTCATATTTTAGTCATAAATTTCTCATTTGGACTCTGATTGAGGTGATTTAAGATGCTACAGAAAGCTTAAAGAAAGATCTACAACTTTTATGTTTTTAGTTTTGGGAGATTTCGAAAGAATAAAGGTCTAAAAAATATATTTTTTCAAACTACAACATACGGGTATAAACAAAAACAACACAAAATAAGTCCAAACTTATCCAAATCAATTGAGCAGTTGTTTGGCTGGTTAAGTGCATGTAGTTGAGTATAGTATTTTATAATATCTTAAAGACCAATAGACTAAGGAATTCATAACACAAGTTTAGAACACTTAGATATAAAATGAACTTAGTTAATCAACCTAAGTTCAACATAGCTTAATGAATCTTGTTGAGCTAAAATGAACTAGACTAATTAGAATCCTATAAAATATATGACAATGATCTAGTGAGATAATTGAATATCACATAATAAATGGATTAAGTGATTAAGTTTAATCAATTTAGTTCAGTTAAAGTTAAAGAGTCTTAGTGAATAAAATCTATGTTTATTTTGATTTAATGAACTTTAGTAAGTTAAAATGAATTAGAAGAGTTAGGATTATCCAACTCGGCTAAGTTAAAATTGATATAGGCTTAATAACTTATAAGTGACTTAGGGATAATATAATTATATATGATAGACTAGACCATAAATGATAAAGAAAATATGTTGTTTTTAATGTATGCTTGTTAAAATGAGTTTTTTAAACATAAATTGATAATTTATTATAATACTTATATACTTGGTAAGAATAATGATGTTTTTATAATAAATGATTATAAACAAAGGAAAAAAAATTAACAGAGAATTGTCCATATCTTGGCGGAGCAATTATCACAACCATGATGGGGTTTCTACCTAGTGTCTGATTAAAAAAGTTTTTAAAATGAATGGTTAATATGAATTTGATGTAACATATGTCTATAAGTATGAATTTTGGCATACATAAAATAATAAAGATATGAAGTGTAGATTAGTATAAAACATGACAATTATGGGTAATATCATCTTATTAATTAGAAATGTATACTTAAAATAAAATTAAGAGAAACACAATGAAAATAAATATAAGTTTATGTTTCAATCAAATGTAAAATAATGGACTAAAAGTGAATGTGAATACTAAAATTTAATAGGGTAAACAGTAAGAAAGATAATGAGTTTTTATTATTTTACTTTATAGGATAAACAAAGCAATCTTTGAGTTTTCAGAATATTATTGTGACTTAGCTAGGATGACAAGTGGGTAACATTGACCTTATCATATTATTTGTATTTGTAATATAGCTACACATGTAATAATATAAACGTAATTGGTTGTGTATAGGGATGGGAACAATGCATGTTGTGTTATGTTTGGATGAATGATAAACTTTAGTATTAGAAATGATAACCATTTGCTTGATATTGTGGTGTCATGTATATTAATGATTGTTTGAACATTTTATGGTCATTTAGTCATCATATATAAATTTTAATTGAACCTTAAGTGAAATTGGATATGCATTGCATGTAGCATAACTTGCATTAGCATGGTAACTACACTAGGTATTAGCATTTTAGTTTTCTGGTTACACTTACTTTTTTTAGATGAAATGTTTCTAGTTCTACACAAGGTTTCCACTGTCCTATAAATTCCACATGAACTAAGCAAGCACCGAAGGATGTCGCCTATGGTGTTGACAAGAAATGAATAATACTTAGAAAAGTATCTAATTTCCAAGGTGAAGTTAAGTTATAACATTTTCTAAATGAAATAATGTATAAGAAAGAACAAACTTCTCCTTATTTCTTAGTCTCTTTTAGGTGTGAATTACTTGAGCTGGTTTTTCAATCCCTAAGAGAGGACACAAATCTCCATTGGTTTGGACTCCATCATTCAAACTGTGCATGTCCCATATGATTGATTGCTAAATTGCATATATTTGTTAACTAAACTTGTTTGATAATTGTTTGAAGTGTGGTATGATCTAGTTATTTACTGAGTCGTGGATTAGCTCACACCCCAATAGATTTTATGCATAAATAATCATATTAGAAATAGGCTAAGAATGTGTGAAGAGACCTCTTCTTTAGTGGATTCCATGAAGACAGGAATATGAATTTAGAATGTAAATTATATGAATAGTATAGGAGTTTGAATTTTTGTATTATGTAAGATAAACTTAAAATATGAACTAGAAAAATTGTGTAATATTTTAAGGCTTTGTAATACGTAGGTTATCTATCCTATTTTACTATTTAGTGAGGGATACTGATTCTCTGCTGTTTTAGTGGACTGGAGAAAAATCGAATTTCCTTTAATTATAAAAAATGTAGTTATACATTTGAAACTTATAAAGTAAATATTTAGGTAGAGCCTTGCAATCTGTGACTTGCAAGAAGGTTCTCATATTGTGGGTGCACACATATATGATAACTTTAGACTAATCCTACTAGGCTCCCTTTTGACGCGTGACGTGAGCTTAAAATACTTAAACATTAAGTATATCATAATTTTTTTTTAAAGTTGATATCATAAATGGTACTGGAATTTTAGCAAAACATGCAATTAGATGCTTAAAATACTTAAACTTTCAAATTGATCAATTTAATACCAAAATAAGTATTCATGTACGTCAAATGTACATTCATCAAGTTCTTTTAGGTACTAAATTGGTCAATTTTATAGTTTTTCAGATACTAAATTAATCAATTTTAAAGTTCAGATACTTTGTTGTATATTTTGTCAAAGTTCATATATGAATTGTGACATTAACCCCTTTTATAAGAACACATTAAATTGCAAAATCTGTGGCAAAAAGGGAAAAAAAATTGCAAAAGGCAAGGTTAAATTCAAACATTATATAACTGCATAAACTATTTAGAAATATCTATGGTTAATCGGAAACCATATGCAGAATAGAATTATGTCCTCCATATCAAGGTAAGGGAATGCTTTGAATGTAAAAGGGTCCTTCTGACCATCTAACTCTATTAGGTTTAGAACAATGCCACTGTCACGCCTTAGAGGGTATCATAAACGTGGAAATCTCGCCGCATATAATATTAAAGCTAATGAATGACAACCTTAGTCATGCAGGAGCTTCGATATCACATGCAAGACGTGCTTCCAAGATAGTAGGAGATTTACAGGGGTATTATATTTAAGTAGATAATAAAAGCAAGCAAGAACTTATATAAATAAACATGAAATCTTTATTTAAATAACAAATTCTTACATCATCTTAGGGGCATTCCCCCATCTTAAAATGGTCAATTAACAAAGTAAACATAACTATAACATAAGCCTACTATAGAGATTTTCTTAGAAGTCTATGTTGTAAACTAAATACATATGACATCTCCCAAAAACTCTAGTAGCTTTGGCTCATACCTGGCATATGGGGCTCTTCGATGCCAACCAAAGATAATCATACTGTAACAAAAAGCTATAGGGGTATAAGCAAATCTAGCTTAGTGAGATAATTCCCATCTACAAGACATTTCCATAAATCAAACAAGTATTTAAGCAATCATATGAAAATGCACCAAACACACGAGCAAACAAAATACACAAGATTAACCGAAAATCATGTGTAGCATGGATTTTACGCCCTCTATGTCGAGGGTTGGGAGGTTACAGGCCCATACGACCATCAAAACTTGCAGATTTGCTGGCTTCTGCTTGCCCTGTAGACTTTCCGGCTCCTACTGGCCCATGTAGACTTTCTGGCTCCTACTAGCCACCACTACCACTTCCTCGTTTCCCCACACAAAGAATTATAGTGAAACAAATATGACTCACAAATATGATATGCATGAATTATTTTCAATATAAGGTTATTTCATCCTTGTTAAATTCAAGTTTAAATGTGATCAAATCAATATTCATCATATCAATGCAAGAATCACAATTCAATTATCAATTTCTCTTTCGATATTCTTAACTTATATTCAACCAATCATAAATTCAAATCACACAATAATTTTATCTTTTCCTTATCTTCTAGTGCTTCTATTTACAAGCACACACAAGGAAATGTAACTTAGTAAAGGATTAACTCACTCCATGTCAGTAGCTTCCTAATCGAAATAGTCTTCCGGGAAAGTGATCTCAGTTCCTCCTTCACCTAGACAAGATGAAATATCCACAATGAGTTTTTCATAGAATTTATATTCGTGAAAACTCCAATTTTATCTCAAAATTGCGGTAAAATTGGATTAGAGGAAATTCCAACTTAAAATGGCCATAACTTGCTCATTTTAACTTGGAATTTCGCATATTATACACCTTTTTCTACCTATTCGAAAAGATCTATCTATTTCTAAAACTATTTTCATCAAAGTAAGTTATTTGGATTCCGAAAAAGTGGTGACCAGATTCACTACGAATTTTCACAAACTTGAATTCCTTCTTTTAACAAAAGCTCATTTTGAAGAGATAGATATTATAATAGTTTGTAAAATTTTTGAAATGCATATACATATATTTATTGACTCATATCAAATGTATGAAGTTAATGAAGTTGTCTCAAACCATGAATTTTTGTAAAAGTAAAGTCTTCTAAAGAAAAGTGGAACTTTTGAAAATTCTTCTTATTTCTGTTAGAGAATATGTCAAGTTATGAGAAAATTCCTTTCCCCCTCAATTTTCAAAGAATGATTTCCTTTGTTTCTAATACTAACAATTATATCTTCATAGAAATAATTTCCTTGTTTTATTAAAATTTTATTTTCATGAAAGGAATTTCTTGTACTTGATAAAGTGTGAAATTTTAGCAAAACTTTTGTTTACTCCAAAAAGTTCTTTCTATGTCATAAAAATTCCTATAAACTCCTCTAAGTTTGTTAAGATGACTTCTTAGTTTTATAAAAATTACTTCCTACCTTTATTTTTAGAAAAGAATTTTTATTTTAAGAAAACCTTTCCTCATTTATTTTTGTTGAGACAAGAATCATTATTGCATGCATATGAATCATAGAGTTACGAAAACATAAAGAATCATAATAACTTAAAGAATAAGCTAGTAAAGAAATAATCAAGTATTGGAACCTTAGCTTCATCAAGGTATCCTGGGACTAAGAATAGACTAGTCCCATAAAGAAAACAAAATGTTTTGAGACTTGATGAGGACAAGTCTAAGACTAGAAAGACTAGAAAGACTAGTCTTAAAGATGACATGAAAATAATAAATTGCAAGGAAAGTAAATAAATTGCAAAACAAATGAGCTTATATGCTCTAAAAGATATATATATATATATATAACTACATAGATATATTTAGTAACATATATATAGAAGCAACATAAAGAAATTAGATCATGAATAAAAACAAAGTATGAACCTATTGTTGCTTTCTTTAACCTTTATGATTTAGAAAACACACACTAAGCTCATACTAAGTGAATGAATATAAAGAAGACTTGAAGAATTTTTACCTAAGAGAACTAAACTTGAGAGAGCTTTGGGAGGGAATTCTTGTACAGAATTTTAGAGAGTAACTTTGTGTATGAAAGGTGTGAAAGAAGTGGAAGGAAGAGAGGGTATTTATAGAAAATATGGGAGGTTAATTGTGTTAATTAAATAAATAAAAATAAAACAAATTGGAGAGGAAGAGAGAGGGGCCGGCGCAATCTTGAGTGTATGAGGGAGTGAATTTTATTTTTTTATATTTTTGTTAATGAAAAGTAAGATATGAAAGATGTGAAGTTGTATTGGAAATGAAAATTGTAAGAAATAAATGGATGAGTTGTAAGAGTAGGTTGTAAGAAAAAGTAAAGATAGATGAATAGTGTAGAACAGTAGGAAATAGTGTAATGTAAAGTAGACATGACAATTTAAGTACCGGTAGTAAGAAAATACGTGTATAATTGTGATATATGATATTTTTAGTTATCGAAAAATTATAAAATTAATATTTTTGAAAATATTATATTTTTATGAGTCTAATGGTATATTCAGAATATTTTTACTAATCTGAGCTCCGGGACACGCTTTTCGAGAACTATGTCCGGTTGTGCTCAAAACGAATCACGGTTTGACTAATCTGATATTTTTAAGCTTTCTTAGGTTATTACGAACTATTCTAAACTCTTACTAACTTTCCTAGTATTGCTTAAACGAGAATGCCGGACCTAAACGGTTGCAAAAGACTAGGGTTTTGTTGACTTTGGGATTCCGGTTGACTTTCTAATTAGGTTTCAAGCTTAAATTAATCTCAAAACTTTAGGGGTTTACAGCCACTACTTAGTCTATGGGCTTTATGCTTAAAGCGATCAATTTGGCATGACTCCTACATGAGGCAGTATTCCCCGAACGACTTAGTTCCTCATGCTAGAGCTAAGTACCTTACCTTTTAGGTGCCACATGTAAGAGTAATAGTGAGAAGACATGTAACTTGATAATATGCCATGCATGACCAATTTATTTAGAGGTGACTGTTCACTAATCTCACACATAATCAACATAATAAGGAAACAAGAATGTTAATCAACAGTTCAAGTTTCGATATGCACATTCATTCACCAACATCGTAACACACAAGCATGATTTCACAAGTATTTCCATTTTTATCTTTGTCCTATTCTAGTGCTCTATTTTATAAGTGCAAATAAGAATAAGAAAATAATGGAGAATTAACTCACTCGGCCATAGTTCACTCCATTCAATCAAAACAATCTTCGAGAAAGAGGGCTTCAAAGTCCTCATCACCTCTAAAAAAGAAATACCTAAAATAAATATCATATTTATTTTACTAAATTTTCTTTCTCTATTAATCTATTTGCAGTAATTTCCCGTTCACTAAGATTGAAACTTAAAATGGCCATAACTTCCTCGTTTTAACTCTAATTTTTGCACATTAGTAGTCGATTTCTACTTTCTTTGATTGCTCTATCAATTTCTAAGATTATTTTAAGATTTTGGGGTCATTTGAGTTTCATAATCATGTGGTACACCCAGCATGTTATAGACTTGGTTCCAAGTTTCTTTTTGACACTTCTTGCAATTTTTATCTTATGTAGACCTTATAGGACAAGTTTATAAATTATTCCTAAACTTAAAACACATCAGGGACTTTGAAGATGTTACATAATACATGTATGATCCTAGTGATGTTGGTTAAAATAAAGTTTTTCATTAAATAGGTTCATGAAAATAAAAATTTCTCAAGTTTATACATATTCAACTTTGAGAACTTGTAGTAAACTCTTATTTCTTATTACTTTAAGATAGATGAATTGGGTTTGGAAGTAAAATGATATTATTTACTTAATTCCTTATAATTCTTGTTTAATGTTAAAACATTAGTTTTTTATGTGTATTTAAGAAAAGAATTTCAAGTTATAAAATGCCACAAGGACACATAAGAGTCACAGCATTTAAAAAAAATAGAAGGTTGATTTTTGCTTTCAAATTTTTCTTTTGTTCAAATGGTTTCTAACGCTTAGAAAATAAGATTGAGAAAAATATTTGCATAACAAAAAATTATCAACATTAAAATTTCAAGGGTTAACTTTACCATTATTATGACATCACTATGAGCACCTACGTACATGTAGTATTAATTTAGCAAGACCAATAAAAAATAAGAAATAAACAAGATCATAAATGAATATACAAGAAAAATCAAAATAAAAACATGGAAGTCTTACATTATGATCAAGGCTTTCTAAGACTTGAAATAATCCAGTCACCATATATAATAAATAAATCAAAGTGAAATAAAATGGGAGGCTTAGATTTATTTCAGAGCTCTCCAAGACTTGAAATGTTCCAGTCTCATAAAATCAAGATAGATGAGAAGAAAAAGCACGAGTCTTAGATTTGTGTCAAGACTTTTTGAGACTTGAATTATTTTGGTCTCTTTCGGACTTGATTTATGAATTAATCCAAGACTAGAAATTGACTAGTCTTATGAGCAAATGAATTAATTAATAGGATAAAATAAAAGAGCATGAAATAAAAGAGTAAGATTAGTGAGCATGAAACTCTAAAGATTATAAGTATTATATATTAACATATAGAAAGTTAAATTAGCAATATGAACAAAATGAACATATTATAATCTTGAACATAAATATTGTGATATGAATAATATGGGGATTTTTAATGGAAAACATTGAAGACACATACATACACATATCACATAATATGATATATATAGGGGATTTAGTGTTTTTACCTAAGCAAGAAGCTGAAAGAAAATTTGGATGAGGACAAATGGGTGTATATGTGGCGGCAATTTAGGGAAGGAAGAGAGAAAAAACTTTGGGAGAGTTTTGAGAACAAAAGAGGAAGTGTATTTTAAAAACGAGAGAGAGATGTGGTGGTATTTATAGAAGAAAAACTGAGGGAATTAAAGATGGAAAAATAAATAAAAAAAGAAAAATGAAATAGAGAAAGAGAGAGAGAGAGGAGGTACTGGTTTAAGAGGAGAGAGAGAAAAAGAAAAAGAAAAGAAAAGTGAAGGAGAAGTTAAGTGCAAATATTAGTAAAAGTTTTATGAGAAAAGAAAACGTAAGAGATAGAAGTATGTATGAATATGTGTAAGAGGTGTAAGAAAAAGTAGAGTAGAGTAGAGTAGAGTGAATAGTAAATAAATAATAATGAATAGTAAACAAGACAGATTAATTACTAGTATAAATAGGAATACGTGTATAAAAGTTATAACTAAATTTTTGTGAGTTGAAAAAATTTAATATAATATTTTATGAATATCCTAATATTGCACTATTGTAAATAGTTTATTGGAAATTTCGCCTTGTTTTGCGTGTCGATATTAAGAAACAGAGATTAATCCTAAAAAGACTTGAAACGATAGAAGTTTTAGTGAATTTGATCATTTTCAGGCATATGCTATTATTTGATTCATATTTCAAGTTCATAATATTTTTCTAATTTATTTAGTATTTTAGGTTTTATAAGTTGTTTAATCGAGTCTAAGGTTAACTTGGTTTGACTTTAGGGTTTTGGTTCTACTATCGACTCTAAGGTTCCACTTATAAAACTATCGCAAAATCTAGGGGTTTACACACATACCCTGATCCTTACTTGGGTATGATATGGGTTTGTCATCCTCTTGGTAGGTTGGAATGTTATCTTTTTGAATGATATACATTTTAGCCCTTTTATGGAACTGCTTTCATGATGTAGGCTTGTTCTTGGCTAGAGTCTTAAAGAAATCACTCTCTGATTGACCTCTTGAATGACTACATGGAGAGTAACTCCCACGTTTAATTTCTAGACTTTGATGGTAGCTTTTTGTAATATTGACACCAACTCCCTTACAGGCTCTCCAAGTTGCTGCTTCAATAGGTATAAGGATGAAATGTCCTTTTCAAGGGGTTTACTGGCCTTGGAGTGCTTTAGGAAGACTTTAGTGAACCACTTAAAGCAAGTGATAAAATTTGGTCGGATTTAGCTAAACTATGAATAAGCCACTCTTGTTAGCTGGCTAAGGAAAGCCTTGCAGGTGAGGGCATAGTAGAAACCATAGAGTGACATCAATGTGGTGAAACGGGCCTAGTGGTTCTTTAAGTACATGGTACCATCATATTTCTTTAAGGAGGGAAGTTTTGCACCTAGGGGGATTACTTCGTTTTGAATGGCTTAGACAAAAGGAGATTTGTTTTGTGATAACTTCGATAGGGCTCTCTTCTTGCTTTCCTTTTCCTTGGAGAGTTTTTTCATGATGCCATTGAGCTAATCATCGATCCATCCACATGAGAGGTGTGAAAATAGTTGCTGTTAATTCATTTTGAACTTCTTGACAAACCAAAATGCTTGATAAATTTGAAGAAAAATGAGAGATTAACTTTGTGTCTATTCCCATAGATGACACCAAAATGTAGTTGCTTTAAATCTATCGCTAGAGTTGATTGGATCGAGGCTAAAATGTGACTGGTTTTGCAAAACAAATATAGGTTAATAGGCACTAGGGTGTTTTCTAGTGCAACTACTCTAATAGTAAAGTTGAAATAAGTGGAGGCATGCTATGGATATTGTGGGAATACATGGTATTTATTAGGAGAGTGGTTCCTAAGCCACTAAGCTAGTTATTGGGAATCCAATGATTAAAGTGGTTGCCAAGCCACTGAGCCAAGTGACTTAGGGATGTCGAATGTACCAGTTAGGTTTGAGTAGATGCAGAGGCATGATCAGTTTGTTTGGCCTTCCATTTATGTTTTAGGCTTATGGTAGTGGTAGGCCCACAAGTAATCGGTTAGTCCATTTTCAGAGCAAGTTGTGCCAAGCTTGAGGAACTCTTGGTAAATTTACCTATGAACACCATTCGTGGTACCATCAAGTAGTGATGAGATATATAGGCCATAATGGAGTGATGCTTGGTATCTTGGTGAATATTCTAAACCTGATCATCAAGTCTCGATCCATTTGTATATAATATTCATGATAACATAATATGGTTTTTTTTTTCTTGTAATTATATGTGTTGAACTTGTATACTCAATGTGGACTTTGAGGAGATAATATAATGCACAATTAACTATTTAATTATTATAAACAACACTTAATTAGTCAAACATATATATGTGTATGTTGTGCATCTTTGTGAAGTTTCTGTAGGTTTTTAGCAGGAACAATATTAGTCGAGAGCTAAACAATTTCATTCATTAAGGCATGGCAAACTCAAGACCAAAGCTCCACAACCTAAAAATGTAGAGAAATTAATCAAGGATTACGTCAAGGTGTCAACAATGACAAAGTCAGTAACTCAAGGTACGACAAAGTTAAGACTAAAGCTCAAAAATTTCAAATATACAGATTGAGGTCTTGGTTGAGGACTCGATAGGTCCACTGTCAGGATGTGAGTTCAAGACCGAGACTCAACAAAGCTTAAAAATGCGCAACCTTCACGTTGAGGGCTCAATGTGTTAAAGCTTAGGGTGCGACAGTTTGATTTTAAGGCTCAATAAAATAAATACTTGTAGAGGGCAAATTTGAGACGTGACATTTTGAGGCATGACGAGTCTTAAAGGCATGACAGTTTAAATATTGGAGCCGATGAGGCAAGAAAGAGCCGTTGAAGTGCTTTAAATGTTTGACGACTTAAAGATGTTGTCTCTAATAGATATTTGAATTTTTGAAGGCTATATATATATATATATATATATATAGTGTCCTTGGGAGGTTCAACAGAGAGTGTTCCAAGAAGTAAAGAGTAGAAGGAGCTTTTATTTACGATCTAACAAATTATTAATTTTCTTGTTCTCTTGTTCATTAAATTTGCAATATCTATAAAGACAGAGAAGAACAATCTAGTGCTCTATTCTCATTCCTGCAATCTCTTAAAGAGTATCTAGAGAGAGAAAGGAAATATTTTATTTCTTGTATGTTGTAAAGAATTGTAATTGCTTAGCTTGAGTGTACTTTTGTGATTAATAAAAGTGGTGGTGAAGTCCTTTGTTACGCCCAAAGGATACTCTCATGCAGTCCGCCATATACGGTATTAAAACTTAAGAATGACTTCCCGAAGTCATGCGGAAGTTTTCAACACCATATGTAAGGCGTTTATCACAACAATAGGAGACACCGGTGGGATGTAAAGTTCGAGATAGTAAATACCGCATACAAGAATCTAAATAATCATCCAATTTATCATTAAGAGAATATAATCCTTACATCATCTTATGGGTTTTCCCCTATAATTCTCCAAACAATCATAATATCAACTTAATCTTTCTCACAACAAAATAGTACTAACACCAAAGGACATTAAAGGATATTTAATCCAAGATCTTCAAAAGATTTCCAGAAGGTTTTCTAAAACATCATCCCACTCGAGTATATGAAGTCTTTGGGCATAAAAGATATAGTCCTGTTACAACAAAGGTCTATCGGAGTATAAGCATAACTAGCTTAGTGAGAATATTCCTGAATCAACGTACTTGTATAAATAATTTCAAACAAGTTATTAAACAAGCATATGAATGCTTCAGGCAAGTGATCAAGTAATACATATGATCTACCGAAAATCATATGTTTGAATGGATTTACCCCTCCATTCAGGGTTAGGTGTTTCAAGCTCTTTAAAACCCAACTCATGTAGTTTATTTTAGACACCTACTCGTCCATCTTAAAATAGTTCTTTCAGGCTCCTAATCGCCCATATTACGAATTTATGGCTCCTGCAAACCTGGCTACTATACTCTTGTCCCATCGAGTATAACAGCTCATGCAATGAAACTAACTATGTGGTATGCATGAATCAATTATTGTAACTCATAATACATAATTAGCGTAATTTAAAGGTGATCATAGAATTTGCACACACTCCATCATAATAATAGTAAAGCATAAGTTAATTAACAACGATTCATACCTCGGTATGCTTATCATTCTTTCAACTAATATTATCATACATAATTCATTTTCATCCTTTCCTACTTCTAGTGCCTCTAGCTACAAGCACAACCAAGTACAAAAATAGTAGGGAATAAACTCACTCGACCATGAGGATATATCTTTCTTACGGATGAGTCGATTGGTAAATCCACTAATCAAAATAATCCTCCAGGTATGAATACTCCTCCTCGGAATCACCTAATCAAGAAGAATACCCATAATGAGTATTTCTTATTGATTCTATGGTACTTATCAAAAACTATGTTATAAGATCGTTAAAATTCGTATAGAAGGTGATTCCAACTTAAAATGGCCATAAGTTGGTCATTTTAACTCGGAATCGCGCAAATAATATACCGTTTTCTATCTACTCGAAAGATCTATCCAATTCTAAGGTTATTTTTTGTCATAAAAATCCATTTGGGTTAGAAAATACTACGGTACAGAATAGTTGCGAATTTATAGATCACAAAGTATGATTTTTCCAAACTTCACTATACTCAAAAATCCTTAAGCAAAATATATGGATATATATAGTTGAAAAATCCTTTGAACATATATAGGCACTCATATTGTATGCATGATTTTTGCAGTGTTGTCTCAATATTCATATTTCATAAACAATTTGTCTTTAAGGGTTTTAAAAGACAAAACTTGTGAAAATTTCTCCTTTTTGAATTGTTAGAAGGAAAATAAAAATATATCTGAGTTGTTATGAGTGTTTCCCTATTATAATTCCATTTCCTATCTTTTCAAAAGAAACTTAATTTCCAAAATTTGATTCTTTAAGTTATCTACTAACTTTATTTCTAGCGATTCAAAAATAAGCTTTTTTTTTTTTTTAAGTTTTTGATGTGGTCAAATATTTGAAGTTGTGTTGAATGTATATTTTCCTCTTATTTTTATATCCTTTCTCTTCTTTAGGAAATAATTTACCTTTAAACTTTACTTACTTGACAAATTTTATTTTTCTAAGTTGGTTTCTAGAATAGTGAGTTGATTTTATCTTAGTTTGAAAAACTTGTTTTATTCTTAATATTTGTCAAGTGATAAAATATTTTTTTTAGACAAGTTTATAAGAAAAGCTTTCTTAATAAAGAATTGTTAACATTAGAACTTAGTAAAAATTTCATTTTAATTTTGAAAATAGAATAACAATATAAAATTCAAGTTTTGAAGATACTTTCATAGTATGTGATTTTCAAAGTTTATAATGAATCTATTTAAGTCTTATAAAAGGTATGATTGAGTTATAATCCTTCAATGCTAAAACTCCTTCATTTATGGAGTATTTAGTTTCGATTTATAAAAGAAATGAATTCCTTTTTATTATTTTGAAAATATCTACATTACTACTTCTTCTAGAATTTATGATTAGCTTATCTATGAAAAGAGTTTAAAAACAAAACTTAGATATTTTGTTTTAAAAAAATCCTTTTGTTAAGAAATCTAGTGTAATTTTCGTTATTTAAGAAAGAACCAATTTTTATTTTTATTTAAGACAACAACATTCTAATCATGCATGAATATGATTATGTAGCCATGTAAGAGTAAAGGTAATACATAAAGATATACTTGTAAGTAAATAAACATAATAAAATAGTCAAGCATTGGGAACCTTAGCTTCATCAAGGTATCCTGATCATGTATTGGGAGCCTTAGCTTCATCAAGGTAACCCGGGACTAAGAATAGACAAGTCCCAAAAGAAAAAAAAAAAAAAAGAAAATTGTTTTGACTTGATATGGACAAGTCTAAGACTAGAAAGACTAGTCTTAATAAATTGCATAAAACAAGTAAATAAATAAATTGCAAGACATGAACATAAATAAATAACAAATGAGCTTACATGCTCTAAATAAATATATATACATAGTATACATAATATTATATAAGTTAGATTAGAACAAAAATAATAATAACAATAACAATAACAACAACAACATAATAATATAATGTAAAATAAGAACATGAACAAAAACAAAAAATGAGCATATTGTTGCTTCTTTAACTCATATGAGCCTAAGAAACATATACTAAGCTCATGCTAAGTTGTATGAACATGATGAAGAAATTTAAGTAGGATTTTACCTAAGGTTAAATGGAAGGTTTGAAAAGAGATGAATGGGTTTTGTATTTGATATTTTCTTCCTGAAGTTGTAGGAATAGTAGAGAGTATTTTGAGAGAGATTTGTTGGAGAGAGGTTTTGAGAGGAAATTTTGGTAGAGTTTTGTTATGTAAAGTGAATGTGTGAAAGAATGAAGGAGGAATGGGGTATTTATAGAATTTTTAGAGTGAAAAATTAGATGTAATAAAATAATTAAAAAAGAAAAATAAATGAGAGGAAGAGAGGGAGAGGTGGCGCCGACCATAGGAGGAAAGAGAGAGAGGGAGTTGATTTTTGTTTGTATTTTGTAAGAAAATAATTAATATGTAAGATATGATTTGATATAAGATGTATTGGAAATGTAAAAGTGTAAGAAAATAGGTATGTAGGTAGTAAGAAATAGGTATAAGGAAAAGTAGAGATAGTGAAATAGTAATGAATAGTAGGAGTAGTACTATGAATAGTAGACTAGACATATAAAATACCAGTAGTAATAAAAATACGCGTAAACAAGCTATATCTACTATGTTTAGTTACTGAAAAATTCTAAAACTGATATTTTTGAAATCCTTGCTTAATTACGAGTCTTTTGGTGTTATTGGAATATTTTTATTATTCCGAGCTCCAGAAATGCTTTTCGAGAACTGATCTCGTTTGAGTCCGAAGGACACTCGAAATTCGCGAATATGATATTTTTATGTTACTTTATATTATTACGAACTATTAAAAACCATTAACTCAACTTCGTTTTCTAGGGTTTGAGAACGTGGGATTACCGGAGTTGAAATTGTTTGATTGTCTTGGTCTTTGTTGACTTTTGAAATTCCGGTTTGATTAGGGTTAGGGTTTAATTCAACTTTGCCCTTGAAATTGAGGGGTTTATGTCAGGGATTGGATAGGTGGATCTTCTCATGTTTGGGTTTTTGAAACGAACGATTATTGAACTTTCATCTTTTGTTTTTGAAGATTCTCTTATGAAATCCCATGATTGAATTTGTTTAAAGTTCGGTTTCAACTTGGGTCAAACTTTAGAGTTTTGATTCGGTATTCCAAATCATTCTCAAAATATTCGGGGGCTTACATCCTCATTGGAGATATTGATGGACCGTGGAGAGTAGAAAGTGGATCAAACTCGACATTATATCTAGACTAATAATTTCTATCCCTACCTCTTTTATCTTTCATTTATAAGCTGCTATTTTATTATCTGTTGCTATTAAATATATATTTGATCTGCCCATTAAAATTAATTGTTTGAATTTTTAGGGAAATACTCAATTTACCCTCTCTCTTGAGTATTTTATGGTGCATTTTCATGTTTTTAATTGGTATCAAAGCCTTGTCTCTATTTGTTTTGTGTTAATTGCATATAGAGTAAAGATCATGGCATCAAATGCACTAAGGTTTCTAGAGGGGCAAGCTATAAATAGACTACTGCTTCTTAGTAAGAGTGACTACCCATATTGGAAGCGTAGGATAAAATTTTTTCTTAAAGCTCAAAATAGATTATTTTGGAATGTTATAGAAAATGAGCCTTTAGTAATAGAAGGAAAAGAAGAAAAAGATCACAATGAAGAAAATTGGAAAAAATTAGATTTAAATGATATTGCTATGAATATTTTGCATTGTAGTATGAATGAAAGCTATTTCAATAGAATATGTATATGTAATTCTACTAAAGAAATATGGGATGAATTGGAAAGGACTTATGAGGAAACCTCAAGAGTTTAGATAAAAAAATAGGTCTTTTATGTGGGCAATTCGAAAATTTCAAAACTAATGAATCTATAGATAAATTGCATAACAGATTCATTGATATCATAAACCCCTTGAGTATACTTGGGAAGAATTTTTCTAACTTGGAAATAAATTTTAAATTTCTCAGGTCACTATGTAAGGATTGGGAAGCTAAAAGAACTACCATAGAAGAAGTAGAAGCCTTAAGTACTATAAGTAAGGAAGAACTCCTGTATGAGCTCATCAAAAGGCAAGGAGAGGAATCTAATAAGAGGGCTATTGCATTAAAAGCCACAAGTCAAGAATGCAATGATGAAGATGAAAATGATAAACTTGTCTTGATGGCTAAGAAGCTTAAAAAATTCATGAGACCCAACAACAAGTTGAAGAAAGTGGAAAATGATAGCAATTCAACTAGACACAAAAAGAAGGATGTGATAATATGCTATAAATTTCAAAAGCTAGGACACATCCAACAATACTGTCCTTTGCTCAAGAAGGCTTCAAGGGGATCCAGAAAAGAAGCACTCATTGCCACTTGGAGTGATGACGACTTAAGTAACTCAGATGAGGATGTGCGCTTTATGGCACTAGATGATGAGGTAAATTCCCCCTCTTCTCCTTCTTATCCTGAGTTGTATGATATGTATGATAAAGTATACTGTAAGCTAGCTAAGTTAGAGGAAAAAAAAATAGTATGCTTAAATCTTTAATGATGGAAGTAGGAGAAGAACTAGAAAATTTTCAAACTAAGCATAAGGAGGTTAAATCATAAAATAATTCATGATGAAATAAATATATTGAAATTAGAAAATGAAATGATGAGAAACAAGTGTAAGAAGTTAAAAAGCACAAATATTGGTATGAAGGAAATTAATGAAAAATAACAATTGAAAATGATTTGTTGGATATTGAAGTTAAAACATTAAATAAAAATGAAAATGTTGAATGTGCTAGTAGTAGTAATGAAATTCTAAAAGAGCTAGAAGAACTAAAAGATGAAAATATTCTGTTGAAAGTTAGCTTAGATGATTCAAAGGCAACTATAACCAAATTCACAAATGGTAAAAAGAATTTGAACTCACTTCATGAAAATCAAAGGTGTAATTCAAATAAATATGGAATAGCTATAATAAAGAAGGTAACCACAAGTCCCACAAAACTCGTATTGTAAAAGCCACTCATGGCATATGCAATTACTGTGGCAAATTCGATCATATTGCACATAATTGTGTAATTAGAAAGACAATGCATTTGAATCATAAAAGCAAGCTGGTTTGGGTTCCTAAGAGAGAGGTTCGTGTTCCACCTAACAAAAAAGGACCCAAACTATGGGTACCAAAGAAATAATATTATGTTCTATAGGGATCTTCAAGTGGGAACAACAAATGGTACTTAGATAGCGATTACTCTAGACACGTGACTAGAGATGCATCTAAGTTTACATCTCTTGGCTTGAAAGTTCAAAGGAGTGTTGCCTTTGGAGACAATCGAAAAGCAACCGTACTTGGTGAATGTGACATTCTCATAAACAAAGATTTAATTATTAAATATGTGCTACTTGTTAATGATCTAAAACATAATCTGCTTAGTGTTAGTAAATTATGTGATAATGGTTTTAAAGTAACATTTCTAGTCAAAAAGTGTCCTATTGAAAGAATTGGAAGTAACCAAGCTTATTTTTGAAGGGAAAAGATAAATAAATATTTAAAAAATCAATTGAGATGATTTTAAATCATCAAATGAAACTTGTCTATATTCTCAAAATGACAATAGTTGGCTATGCCATAGACAATTGGGACATGCTAGCATGGATGTTATTTCAAAACTTGTTAAAAAGAATCTTGTCAAAGGTTTACCAAAGATGAATTTTCAAAAGGATGAGATTTTCCAAGCATGTCAATAAGAAAAGAAAACTAACACTTCTTTTAAGTCTAAGGATGTTGTGCCATTAGAACTATTGCATATAGACTTATTTGGTCATACTCAAACTCTAAGTTTCGAAGGTAAGAAATACACCTTGGTTATTGTTGATTATTTTACTAGATATACATAGATTTTCTTCTTTGCATCTAAAAACGAAACAAATCATGTCTTTTTTAGATATTGTAAGAAAGTCCAAAATGAAAAAAACCTTAATATTATATATTAGAAGTGATCATGGGAGAGAATTTGAAAATTATGAAATGGATGATTTTTGCAGTAAATATAGCATTGGACATACTTTTTGAGCACCTAGAATTCTACAACAAAATGATGTAGCCGAAAGGAAAAATAGAACTTTAATTCAAATGGCTAGAACCATGTTGTGTGAAAACAATTTGCGAAATATTTTTGGGCTGAAGTTGTAAATATTGCTTGCTATATATCAAATAGAGTTTTTGTAAGACCAATTCTCAAGAAAACTCCCTATAAGCTTTGGACAGGAAAAAGACTTAATATATCTTATTTTCACCATTTTGACACAAAATGTTACATTGTAAACAATAGAAAAGAACAATTGGGAAAATTCGATTCTAAAAGTGATGAAGGAATCTTTTTAGATTATTCTTTGACAAGTAAGGTATATAGAGTGTTTAGTAAAATAACATTAGTTGTTGAAGAATCTATACATGTTGCTTTTGATGATTCTTTACCTAATTTATGCTCAAATGATGATTTGGATACTATTTATGCTGATTTGAATAGATTTTCTCTTGAAAATAATCATAAAGATGATAATGAACATAAAATGGGTACTGTGCATGAATCGAATAATTATGATCTTCCCAAAGAAAGGAAATATGCAAAATCACATCCATAAGATCCAATTATTGGAGAACCTTCTAATAAAGTATAAACAAGATCATCTTTGAGGAACATGAGTAATCTTGTTTTTCTATCATAAACTGAGCCTCAAAATATTGAAGAAGTTTTAAAAGATGAATTTTGGATAAATGCTATGTAAGAAGAATTAAATCAGTTCACAAAAAATGATGTATGGAAATTGGTTCCTAGACTTGAAAATAGACTTGTTATTGGACCCAAATGGGTATATAGAAACATGCTTGATGAATCTAGTATAATAATAAGATACAACACTAGATTGGTTGCTAAGGGTTATAATCAAGAAGAAGGAATAGATTTTGATGAGACTTTTGTCTTAGTTGCTAGACTAGAATATATAAGATTACTTTTGGCATTTGCTGCATTTAAGAATTTCACTTTTCTTTAAATGGATGTCAAAAGTGCCTCTTTCTTAAATGGTTTATAAAAGAAGAAGTCTAGGTAGAGTAACTACTAGGTTTTGAAAATAACGAATTCCTTGATCATGTTTTTAAATCAAACAAAGCTCTTTATAGATTAAAGCAAGCTCCTAGAGCTTGGTTTGAAAGATTCAATAGCTTCCTTTTAAACAATGGACTTTGTTTATGAAAAATCACAAGTTAGATACATTGATTATGCAAATTTATGTATATGAAATTATGTTTGGAGCTACTAATATGAGTCTTATAAATGAATTTACTGAGTGCATGAAGAATGAGTTTAAAATGAGCATGTTAGGAGAACACAATTATTTTCTTGGTCTTTAAATAAAACAATATGAAAATGGAACCTTCATCAATCAATCAAAATATATAAGAGATCTATCGAAAAGGTTTAAAATGGATAATTGTAAAACTAGACGTACACCTATGAGAATATAAAACTTGATAAAGATGAAAATAGTAAAACTCTTTGTGAAAAGCTCGATGAGACATAATAGGAAGTTTGTTATATTTAACAGCTTCTAGACTGATATCATATTCTCAACTTTGTATGTGCACGATTTCAATCTTGCCTAAAAGAATCACACTTGAGTGTAGTAAAATGTATTTTCAAGTATCTTGTAGGCACGATTGAAATTGACTTATGGCATCCAAAGTTTACCTCTTTTGATCTAATTAGATATTTCGATGCTGATTTTGTTGGGTGCAAAGTAGATCGGAAAAGCACAAGTGACACATACCACTTTTTTGGAAATACCCTAATATCTTGGCACTCAAAGAAGCAAAATTCTATTGCACTTTCAACTTTTAAAGCTGAGTATATAGCTATTGGCAGTTGTTGTACACAAATTTTATGGATGAAACATACTTTGCTTAATTATGGTTTAAAATATGAAAATTTTCCAATTCGTTGTGATAACACAATTACTATAAATTTGACAAAAAATCCGATGCAACACTTAAAGACCAAGCATATCGAAATTAGATATAATTTCATTAGATCATGTTCTAAATAGAGATATAAGCTTAGAATTCAGATTGCTAATATTTTTACAAAACCCTTGAGTGAAGATCATTTTTGCACATTACGAAGAGAATTGGGCATGATCAAGTAAGATGAGTGCTAAAATATTATGGAAACAAAATAATCAAGAACTTGATCTAAGGATAAAAGAAGTTATTAAATGTTCATATATGCTTTGTGATGCTTGTGATCTGTTGTGCTTGCTTTTGTTGAGTAAATAGTGCCAATTGTGAGATTTACGAGCTACTACTGTAAGGCACTATTCACATGTTGTATTTGAGTGTTTTTGTGAAGTCCTCATATGTTGAGGCAGTGTGTGAAGTCCTACACGTGTAGGCATTTGTGAAGTTCTCTGGTGAGGCAATTGCGTAAAGTCCTCTTTGTGATGCAATTGTTGTGCTAAATATTGTATGTTATCTATGAAACTCTCTTTATTTGCAATATTATAATTTTGTCATTTTTTTATGAGTACAAATGGGGAGCAGAGCAGAATGCACAATTAACTTGCATGCATGTAGTCTGTTTTGATAAGTACAAAGGGGAATTAAATGACATATTAAGTATAGTTTGCATCTTCCTAGAATTAAGCATCAACTCTTTGAATTAAACTTAAGAAAATTCTTTTGAAACCTAGATGCTTAATTGAGGGAAAGTATATTAAATTGAAAAGGGGTTAATCATGCATGATTATTCTCATAAGAAAAGGAGACATTGTTGAACTTGTATATTCAATATAGATTTTGATGAGACAATATAATATACAATTAACTATTTAATTATTGTAAACTGCACTTAATTAGTCAAACATATGTATGTGTATGTTGTGCATTTTTTTGGAGTTTTTGTAGGTTTTTAACAGGAACAGTACCAGTCAAGAGCTAGACAACTTCATTCATCAAGGCATGATAAACTCAAGACCAAAGCTCAACAAGCCGAAAATGTAGAAAAATTAGTCAAGAATCACGTCGAGGTGTCAACAATGACAAAGTTAGTTATTCAAGGTGCGATAAAGTTAAGACCAAAGCTAGACAAGTTTAAATATGCAGATTTAGTGATCGAGAGGTTAGTCGAGGGCTCGACAGGTCCACTAATTAAGATGTGACAAGTTCAAGATTGAGACTCGATAATGCTTAAAAATACATAACCTTAGTTTAGGGTTATGTAGAGAGCTAAACACATTAAAGTTTAGGGCGTGACAGTTTGATTTTAAGTCTCAATGGAATAAAGACTTGTCAAGGAAAATTTGAGGCGAGATGCGTCTTTAAGGTGTGACAGTTTAAATATTAGAGTCGATGTGGCAAGAAAGAGCCGTTGAAGCACATTAAATGCTTGGTGACTTAAAGATGTTATCTGTAATGGGCATTTAAATTTTTAAGGGATATATATATATATATATATATATAGTTCCTGGGAGATTCAATAGAGAATGTGCCAAGAAGTGAAGAGTAGAAAGAGCTTTTATTTGCGATCCAACAAATTATTAATGTTCTTGTTCTATTGTTCATTAAATTTGCAGTATCCGCAAAGAGAGAAATATTTTAGTGTTTTGTTTTTACACCTGTAATCTCTTAAAGAGTATCTAGAGAGAGAAAGGAAATATTTTATTTCCTATGTGTTATAAATAATTGTAATTGCTTAGCCTAAGCGTACTTTTGTGATTAATAAAAGTGGTGGTGAAGTTCTCGATTGGAGGTATTGGTGGACTGTGGAAAGTAGGAAGTGGGTCAAACTCCATGTTATATCTGGGTTAATAATTTCTATCCCTATCTCTTTTATGTTTCATTTATAATCAACTGTTTTATTATTTGCTGCTATTAAATATATATTGGTTTGCCCATTAAAAATTAATTGTTTGAAATTTTAGGGCAAATACTCAATTCATCTCCTTCTCCCATCTTGAGTATTTTATAGTGCATTTTCACGTCTTCAAGATGATGTTCATTCGCATCAAGTATTCGACTGTTTGGAGGAGATGTTGACCAAAACATCTATTGGTAAAAACATTTGATGAGGCCATGGAAGTATGATATTATTCCATTCAGATCACTAGCTTGTGCTAGAGGAAAGGGCCATTGTAAGTGTTATCGCTGGTTGTTAGAGTGAAATCAATCTGTAAGTCCTTTTGTAGATCTTTGCACTACTCTTGAGTTACCAACTTCTCATGCTTCTACTTCACATGGTGCCCATTTCTCTCTAGTTGGTCATGCCTTCCCTTCTTTTAACTTGATTGATTATAGCAAATCTTTCATGGATCCATCCTCCTTGTGCATGGTTACTTAGCCGACTCCTATGAGGCTTCAACATTTGGATCCATCCTTAGTACATTTCATAGGATGTGGTTTGATCGACCAGTATTTCCTAGACCGAAGATGCATTGTATAGGCAATCGCAATATCAAAGACAATGCTAGAGACATGATTAGACATTTGCTAGTCCTTTGTATATGATAAGAAATTGTACATTTTTATATGATACTCTTTTTACATAGATTTTAATATAACTATGTTTAGCTTATATGTTTGAACTTATATATTATGATTGCTTATTTTTTGTCATGCATTTAAAGATTACATGTTGCAAGCAGAGTTGTTAAAATTGTTAGAATAGATAATGTTGAAATTATTGGAGTTTTGTATAGTGATTGTGTTGGAGTTAATTTGGTTAAAAATTAGTAGTCTAGTACTTGTTGTTAAGTACCTAATGTTGTAGGACTTATATTGGTATGAAAGATAGAAGAGATTGTGCTAGATTTGATGGAGTTATGTGTATAGATTATGCTGAAGTTGATTCAGTTAGAATTGAATGTCTAGTACTTGGCCTAGGAATATTAGAGTTGTGTTTTGTTGTGTGGAAAATGAAAGAGATTGTGCTAAATTTGATGGAGTCATGTGTAGAGATTATGCTAAAGTTAATTTCGTTATAACTTGTTGTTTCGGAAGGTTATATTTTATAAGCCATGTGAAAATAGCGAAGCTAAATCCCATATTCAAAATGTGATTCTTTAGAATTATTGAATAAAAAAATCACTCCAAGCTACATGCAATTTAATTTTCTAAATAAATTGCATTTTTCAAATACACCTTCCGTAGCCAAGTAAAATATTATGTTCTATCTACAACTTTCTATCCAATTTATGTAGGTAAGTAAAATGGAATAATCTACTTGAGACTTTCCTACATAATTTCATGTAAAATTACATTTACAACTTATGATTTTTTTAATAAATTTTGAGGGAAAAGGAAAAAAATAATTATGTTTTTTAAAAAATTACAAAAATACCATCGGGATCAAAATAATCCCGATTTTAGGCAAGTTGATCTCGTCTCTCCGCCTGGTACCTCCTCTCTTCAAGAGAGAGGTCAGGCCAAATTACTTCCCTTCCTCCCCTTTTGTTCCATGAAAAACAGATTAATCTTTACATTTGGAACAAAACCTGTAAAAAATAAGATAAAAACAGCTATATAAGCAATTAGCCATTCTCCTCCAGGGCTAAACAACTTCTAAACTTCAATAGTATTTCGAAACTCAATGTAACCAAACTTAGTTCTCATCCCAAATCATTAAACCGTAAATGTATTGTCATACTTTTCATCACAAAGATAAGATAGAACTAAAAGAAAATGAAATACGAAATCAATGACCGATTTTTTGTTTTCATCAAATGTACACAGTAGAAGGAATATAGTAATCATAAAAAAACTAAGAATCTGTATCCAACCACAACAAAATTTGAGAAAGTCTTATATCTACTACTGCTGGTCTCTACCTCGCCTCTTTTGTCCAGATCTAACAAAGGTACGGGCGAATGGTGTACGCTGATAAGGATGCTGTGTGGATGGATCAATCTGTGTAACTATGCCATCCTCATCTCCACCAGTACCACTAAATGGATGAAATGGAACTGGGTCTGGCTCTACCTGTATCAGTCCCTCTCCCATATCATGCGATGGCGATGGTCGCCTCTTTTGTGGAGCTAGGGAGGGGGCTCTAAAACTCACTATATGATGCGTCTGGCATGGAGGTGTCGAACAGATGTGTGTGTGATGATTACGATGGGCCAGCCTCGTCATGAAAGTACTGGGAAGAGCTAGGCTGATCAAATGACAGTACATGGGGCGGCTCAGGCCCGTCCATAATCTGTATACCTCTGCCATAGCCTCATTCCTGACCTCGTCCTCACCTATGCCTCTCCCTATGTGTACGTTGCCTCTGACTAGGTTGTGGATGTGGGTCATTACATGGTGGTGCTCCTCCTGCTGGGGCTGATGGAGGTGGATCGTTCAAATTGAGCCCCATGAACTCTTCAACTACACGATAGACATCTTGTGCAGTGGAAGAAGTAATATCTGGATTCATGTCTGGGACTCTATAGATGAAATTTGCCTGCAATCAACATAGAAAATGTGGAGCTGTGAGTAAGTGAGTCATACAAAACAAAATGCATCTATTCACACAAGTTATCGAGTCAGTGACCATATCATGTAGCGTATGATAGCCCCTGTGCGACTAATCCAGCGTCAGGTGATAGCGTGGTACCACTGGAAGTAATCATCAGATGTACCGGTAGGAAATCTGGCATATCGACAATACGATCATGCCTATCATCCCACTTAGCTATCCACCTGGAATGCTCCGACTGCCAGTTCCACTAGAACGCCCCCGCATGTTAATCTCGTGCAGGGCTCTCATATTTGCAGGTGGCTGTGGGATCCCCTGGAATCCACTAAACTGTCGGAGTACTATATCTGGGTAGTAGTGCTCAACTATGTGGAAGCACACCAGTGGGACCCTAGATCGCCAAATGTCGCTACCCGCCTGGCAGTATGGAGGAAAGGAGTCCAAAATGAAACTGTAAGGGTCCCACACAACTTATTTATTAGGAAAAATTGGACAACTAGTTAACAAAAATATTAAAAGTAGTAGGGAAACAACACATTAAAAATCAAATTGAAGGAGAGAAGGCAAAGAAAACCATACCTGGTGCTTGGTCTGTTGATCGAATGATGCCCGGTACTCAATCAATAAGTGGGTGGATACACTGGTGACATCAAAAGTCGCACCCCAATGGCTAATCAGTGGGCGGCCAGCTGTAACTACTATAACCTGACGACGAATCGGGCAATATGGGGGAAGTGCTCCCACACCCATATATGTAAGACAACCAAGGGTCCTGCAATATCCCCTGTGTCAACATGGGAAGCCAAGCATAGCTGCCTATACAGCCATGCCAAACAAGTTGCTCCCCACGCATATTGCCTCGTCCTCTCCAAGTCCTGGAGCAACTATAGATACATCAGGTGGACGTAATTTGATGACTTGTTCGTAAACATGAATCCACCCAATAGCAATAGGATATGCGCCCTAGAGTAGTATTTGATCATGACATCATCTGCATACTCTGGTAGCAATCTAAAGTGGTTGTCTAACCATGACATCTTCAGACGATTGCCATCCATATCCATCTCGGGCACAAGTCGGACTCCTAACAGCTCCTCACATAATGCAGGCCAATCCATCTGGGTCGTGCCTGTGACAGCATCGCTATCTATCAATAGGCCTGTAAGAACAGCAACATCCTCTAATGTAACTGACCACTCTTCGTGGTCATATGGAAGGTATGTGTCTCCGGCCGCCATCTTTCCACTAAGGCAGTGGTGAGGTGCCAGTCCAGCTGAATGAATGGCATATGGGCTGCCCCAGTGAAACCTGCTTGTGACAGGAATGGCACTAAGCGATTGTCTAACTGTGTAGGGATGCCATGCTATCGCCTCAACTTCACGTCTCTACAGCGACAGTGCAAAACCACATGCTCCTGCAGAGAATTTGGCAAAGTTGTAAGAAACAATAATTACTTGTTACAAATTGTGGCTTGCAAAAAAACAAAATTACCTGCCTCTCTCAGGCTAGTCTGGACCTATGAACAGGCTACTCTATAAGCAATGAGCTATCTGTTAGTCCTGGATCCATTTGTATATGATAAATAAATGGCTATTGTCAATAAAGGCATAAGTAGATTAAAACAAACTGATGAAACATAAGGTAAAGGCATGTATCATTACTACTGTACAATAAAGTATATGATAACAAATCAATTACCACTACGATTGCACTGGCCCATTACCGTTCTACCCGCCACCCCTCTACTTGGACAACTTCGAATGTTATGCTCTGGCTACCCACATGAATTGCATGAGTAACCTCGTGGGCCCTCCCGAATATCCATCTCATTTTGGAATCGTTTTTCCCTAGGCCTACCCCTTTTCCTAATAATTGTTGGTATTGGGTGCTATTTCGCTATATCCAAACGAGTCCAATTGGCCTTATCAGCGGCAGGAACAAAGGAACGACCATACACCTGAAGCTGGTTGTCCCATTTGTACCACTGTGCTACGTGGGCAAAACAATCCATGTGCAGTGTACCCATTATTGCCATTGCATGCGAGCATGGAATTCTGTATGTCTACCACTTGTTACAAGTACATCTGCATGCTCTTAACTCCACTTTTTGAATGCGGTCCCCCTTCTGACCATACATGGTAGGGTGCGGAGCTGTTATAACCTCGAATATTCGTTCCTGATAGTCGAAACATGTAACTCTATGGGAACTTGAGATGTTGTTCCATCTCTCAAACTTTGTTGCAGTATATTCGGTGAAAAACTTACCCGTGCTCATTGCTTCGCTCGCTTCTCTCTTTGCTTATTAAATATAGAGTTACAATTGTAAAAGGTTTTCTTAACCAACGTGCCACAAGTAAGGATTGAGCATTCTTTATAACTGAATTGTCCAAGGACTGCTTTGAGGTGCTGCGTTGAAGTATCCATTGAACTTTCTTATTTGGGTTTGGTAGGCTGCTCGTTGTACTATTTCCTTACATTCCTTACTTTTGGCCTTTGAATTAAGGTTGCTGGCAACATGCCGGATACACCAATGCCAAGGCTAACCTCTAAGCCACACTGCATTCTCACCTTCTACAGCATTCCTAAGACCGGCGTGCCAGTCCGATATCAAGCATATGTTGCATCGGTCTTTGATAACGTGTTCCAACACCTTCAATAGGAACCAACACCATGTGTCCGCTTTCTCCTCATCCACAAGTCCATACGCCAGTGGGACTATATGATTTACCCTATCTACTACAACTACAATAAGCAATTTGTGCTTGTACTTGCCATATAGGAAAGTGCCATCAACTGTAATGACGGGCCTGGAATAAATTAACCGATACAAGTTAGTTAGTTGATATCAACCGTACATAAATGAATTCAATCACATTTAATAAACATACCTGTGGTACTGGAAAGCTTCGATGCAAGGACCGAATGCCCAAAAAAGCTTGTTTAAGAACATATGTCTTGTGGTATCTGTATCAACTGTTCGCCACTCAAACGTTGTTATTGGATTTTCCTCTGTTATTGCATTAAGTAATTAAGGAAGCTCCACATATGAATCTTCCCAACTTCCATACACCTCCTCAATTGCTTTTCTCTTTGTCTCATGGATTCTCTTTATATGGACATGATACCCGAACTGTTTTAACATATTCTGTTGGACGTCCTTAGCTCTCACATCTGGAGAATGACAGATCTCCAATATGATGCTTCTAGACAAGATGGTGGAATCCAATTGAAAGTGATCCTGTCCATTGATTTCATCCAAGCAAGTGTGGGGTCCTTCGTACTTAGTGATGTGAAACCACCCACCATGTTTCTTATAACTGCCTCTAAGTCTCCACTTACAACCTCTTTTATGCGTATTAGTACATTTAACTGCCCATGATTTTGGGTCTGAGTCTACAATCTTGAAATTGTAATGGCTCGTTATGTGCCACATCTTAGCTGCCCGTATCAAATGATCTTTTGTCTCAAATCGCATCCCAACCTTGAATTCATCGCTGAAGCTTCAATTCCCGATGCTCATTTGCTTCTCATCATCATACGTAGCATAACCACTACCAACTTCTGCATTGAAAAAGGGAACTGTCACTAAACTCCCTACGACATCAACGTCAGTAAGAGTGATGAAGCGATGCCAATCATTCCTCGTTGCTTGTACCCTGGGAGAAGCATACTGTTGGGGAAAAGCTTCGATATTATGATTTCCATCATCATCATAGTCGTCACTCGATTCACTTGTTGACGAGTCTTGCATGGCATTTGTATCATGACCACCTATCGAGGTGGGTCCACACATTTTCACATGTGCACTGCCTATTGTTTGAACTAGAGTGGAGTTTGAGTCTACCAATCCATCACTCCCAATAACTCTATCATTGTCCATTTCCCCTGCAGGTGTCTGTGACAATGTATTTTCTGATATCTACTCATAAACAGCCACTGACCCTTTCGTGTACACCAACAACTCCTGTGCAGCATCATCATCCGTCACTAGAATAATATCATAGCGTAGCGTCCTATCTCTAATAGCTACCCTCTGATATAGATTCACCCGATGTGTACACCTATTTACCTTCAGTCTATTACAAATGATGTCCATAATTTGTTCATATGTAGAGTTCCTACTAACATTAGCCACAGCTACCGGCCGCTTATTGTAACCAAATCCATCCTCCCCTTGCACAATGTTGCCATGAGCGTACAGTACAAACTTCGCCTTATCCATTTCCTCACTAACCCTGCCATCTCATCAAAAATTACTTCATTGCATGAAATTTGCAACTCCATACTTATGAATTGAACTCCCCATTTTATTTAACATAACTCATATTGGAAAATTTCAAAATTGATTTGTATCACTAGTCAAATGTTGATTGAATTGTAATGTTTAATAAATTGTAATATTTAATAAATTATAAAATCTAATAAATTGTAAATTTAAATGTTGACTTCAAGTTTTCAATTACTAATTTCAAATAAATTATAAATTATAACAATTTCTAATAAAATATAGAAATTTCTATTAAATTATACAAAATTTGTATCGGTTTGATTGAATTGTAATGTTTTATAAATTATAAAATCTAATAAATTGTAATTTTAAATGTAGACTTCAAGTTTTCAATTACTGATTTCTATTAAATTATTAATTACAACAATTTCTAATAAAATATAAAAAAATTCTAATAAATTATACAAAATTTGTATCGCTTTGATTGAATTGTAATGCTTAATAAAAATAAAAAAATTTCTAATAAATCATACAAAATTTGTATCGCTTTGATTGAATTGTAATGTTTAATAAATTATAATATCTAAATAAATTGTATAATAATTTCTAATAAATTACTAATTTCTAATTAATTGAACTTTGCGTACGACAACGAATATGCGCACATTTCACACTACCATTATTCTACAATATAGCATCGATAATTAAAAAAAAACTGTGTAAAAATTCAGAATTATACAACATACAATATTCCTACGATACATACAACAAACACTCAACAAATTGCAGCATCAATAATGTAACAAAAATTCCGAAAATATGTAGATTCATACCTTCTAATCCTTGTTGCCTCGCCGTCGCCGCTGTAGTCGCCGTCGTTCCTCCTTCGTCGCTCTTCGCCGCCCACAACACTCCTCTCCAACAAATTGCTTCTCCCCCAACACCGGCTTATCCAAATACACAACTTCACGGATCTAATTGCGCTCAATCAAACGCAAATAGAGAATTGGGTTAGGGTTTCAATTTTGGGGGTTAGGGTTTGCAGGAGGCAAAGGGAAGAAATGGAGAAGAAGAAGGTCTGGCGAGTTTTTACTCGCGCAGACCTCGTTTCTTGAAGAGACGAGATACCAAACGGTCCAACCTCGTCTCTTGAAGAGACGAGATCAGGCACTAATGACCTCGTCTCTTAAAGAAACGATTTAAAAATATAATTATTTTTTTCGTTTTCCCAAATTTTGATTGCATCTTAAAGGTGAGATTTCACATTCACGTAAAATGAGACTAATTACGATGAAAATTTCAACTGCAAACTGAACTAAAGTTCCATTCAAAAAACCCATAGTCCGAACTAACCGCAAGCCAGACTGAAACAACAAATCAAATATCTACTTAGCTGTGCATGTTCAATTGTTGATGCACAACGAAATAAATAAAAATACAAGAGAAAAGAAGTATGGAATATAAAAAAGTATTATTTAGTCCTACTCGAATCCGTTCACGACTGCCCTCCCACGTGCCCGCTTGGCCATACCCGAGAGAAAGTCATAACTCTCGCCCCTTGAACGAGAAAAGATCTACATAAAATCGCAAAAGCAACGTCCCCGATTGAATGCCTTTTTTGACTAACTAAGCAATCACAAACAAGAAGTCCCGGAAGATTTACGACATTAAAAAACACCAAAAAAACGCTGACTGAGCACGCAGCTTAGATCCTAAGATAATACTTTAATTAATTCTACTTTGACTTTTGGACACAGAGCATATTTTTCTAATTAAATCACTTGTATTCTACGATCAAATTGTGGTCCAAACTCCCAAGTGCAATAACATACTTGTCATTTTCTCACATAAATAATAGTAAAAAAAAAAAAAGAATAAGAAAATTAGAAATATGAGAAGATTCCAAGAACCTAATCCAGATACCAGCCTCTTTTTTCTTCATAGGTTTGGCAAAGGCATGCCTACTACTAATAACTCAATCCAGATTCTTATTGCGGTTTATTTGACTTCAGAAGATACAGGTACAAATCGAATTACCATCGAACAAATCCAATGTCCGGATGCCAAAAAATTGAACTAATTTTAGGCACATTTACAATACACATTAGGTATACCTCCATCCCATTAATCTAATTGCTGATTTGTAAACTTAAATTACCTTCTTTTGCTTCATTTCTTCTGTCTATTTACCCCTGAAAGCATATAATCTGAAATTTAGATAAAATTATCAAAATTTTTAGCAACTATTGACCATTAGTCGAGTGCAGCTTTGGTCCTCCGACTGGGTTTTGGCAGTCCATCAAAAATTGGTTTGGTTATTGCTGCGGTTGAAAGTGCCTGTAAATCTGGCTTTAGACTCCATTTGGATGTTGGCCAGAGGGATGATAAACTACTGCTTTCCTGATCATGCAAGCTGGATGTGCTTGATGACTTCCTCACAGAGACATAGTCATCAACCACAAGAGAGTCACCTAAACCAATGGGAATAGGATTCATGCCACTCGTTTCTGCCTCTGACACCAATGCGGCACGGCTTGCTGCTTTAGATCTCAGGGCTAAACTCTTTTCTGATGGTTTTGAAAACCCACCACCACCAATCTCCTCTTTAAGCACTTTCTCAGGTGTACGGCACATAAAGTCAGCCTCTGATTTTTGACGCCTTCTGACCAGCTTTTCACTCGACCAGTCAGACTCACTGTCTCTAGAGTCTTCACAGTCTGCTAATTGCCCATTTTCATCCATCAAGTCACTGGCCAGACTCCTAGACCTCCTATGGAAGCCCAGTGGCAGACCAGATACAGGAGGAGATGACTTAAAAAATGGTCCATCTTCCAAGTAATGAGAATTGCCCTTCCTGTAGGTTGCCATTTCAAAACCTTCTGGGGCTTTTCCTTCCACTGATTTAAGCCCATAAAATCCTTGTAATGAGCTCATCGCAGGGGACACCTTGCGCTGAGAAGAACTGAGTCTCAAGGACTGAAAGGAATAAAAAAACTCAGAGCGATGGTTCCGCTCAGAACTGCTCTCTCTGCAAAAACCACAGCATGAAAAGACGTATGAATAACTTCACACCAAGAAAAATCAGAAGTGCAATTCATTCCAAAACCTAAAATATTCAGACAATTCTTCACCAAAAGAGGAGTTGGGGGAGGAAGAAAAAGTACTATATTTTAGATACGCTTTGCTGTTGCACCCTCGAATATAGGCATGGAGCAAAGTCCTTTCCATAATTAGATAATAAAATTAACTTTTTGAGCTCTCATATAAAACTTCTCTTAAAACATTATGGTCTCCTAAGAAACTAGATCCTTACTTCTTCAAGAGGTCAAGCAGTGCTAAACCTAGCCACTGTAACCTGTCTGTTTCGTTATCCCCAAAAACGGGCATATCATCAATGTATCTAAACCACAAGATCACAAATAAAGCATTTAAATGCTAGGTTTTCAATCAATTGACAAATTTGAATTCTTGACATGCCTTTGGCTTCACAGACTCAACAAACTGTCCTGCGATATTCCGTATAGCCTTCAAATTCCTTTATAATATCCATCAAGTACTTATTCACTGGAAAGATGACAACAACATGGTCCTTAAAATCACTTTGTCCCTAATTTCTTTCCATGGGAAGATCTAGACAAGTCAACCGACATTCATCAAATGATAAAAAAGTCCCTCTGACAAGACACATGCAGTGACAACTATAGATACATCTGAAGCAACTGATGTGATCCTGATTGCAACTGATGGCATAATCATATATTTCAATTCACAACCAATAGGCCGTCCACCTCCAGATAATTAACACATGTTGGCTCCTATTACCAAATGGTACCACTGCCTAAGTTGGCCCCAGCAGCAATAGTCATAATCTACAAGCAAAATGCAAATGCAGCTCAAGTTAATTTGCAGCATAATGATATGGAATACCCATTTTATAGTAACCTCCTTATATAGCAGACTTAAGAAACATTAATGAATGAAACTGAGCATAGTGCAGCTTCAATTAACATTGCATCTATCCATTTTGCAGCTGCTCGTACAAGGTATGGTTCTATTTTATCCAAATTCAACCCAGAAGGTACTGAGCTCTTTTCTCATCTGCTTTATATTAATGAGAGATGCAGCCAAGGCACCTTCTTGGGTTGCAAAACAGAAGACAAAGTTCCTCGTCTAAATGTCCTAAGGCAACTGGAAATCGAGCAAGCTTCACATCTTGAGTTCTCAAACAGCACTACTGATTTACTAGCTAAGGCTACACCTGGAACAGGGGAGTCTAAGAAAGATTAACACGATATCGCATAATCATCATGAATGCAACTTGCTATAATAATGATAATAAAAACTAAACACTTAAGTGCACATGCACATTGAGAATCAGATATGTACCCGATAGCATCGAAGTCATTCATGGAGGAGATGGAGGGAGGATGCCGTCCTGGTAGAGGAATCTGGAGATACTTGAGGGCAAACATTTGAATATCTGTAACCAAGCCATTCAGCCTCTTAATATCGGCAACCTGACACAAATTTCAAAACCTTCTTCCGTTAATCCAATATAATTCATCGCGTCCTAGGTATGAATTCCACAAGAACTCTATAGTTATCGGAGTCATACACCAATCAAAGCCGATAGGTCTTTTTACTGTATCAAACGCCATTTCGAAATCACACTCACGCCAAATTCTTTACATCCAATCAAATCATCAAAAATTAACATGATCACGTATATAACATAATCGATGAAAAACAGAGATATTACACATAATATGAATCGACAACAGGAAAAAGGAGCAAGCTTTTTTTTTTGTTTTTCCAATGCGTACCTCGACGCCGTATCGAATTGCAACGCCTGCGAGAGTGTCGAACTTGGAAACGCGGTGTTGAATATAATTACTATTAGACGATAAAGGCGAAGAAGAAGAACAAGTCGAAGATCCTGCCGATGACGACGAAGAAGCAACCGGCAACAACTTAATCACAGGCGAATCCAAGTAACCATCCCCACCGGAATCGAACACACCGTTCTCTACATTGTTATTCACTTTCCGATCTGCAACATTGCGTCGTTCTCGCTCCATCGGACAACCATTCAAAAAACGTTGTTTTATTCAAAAATCGGCGGAGAAACGGAAATTAAAAAAAAAAATAAAAAGAAGATTTAAAAAAGAAAGTAGGAAGTGAAATTTTGAAATAAATAAAAACAAAATTCGGGATTCTTAATTTGGAAATTATAGGGAGTCATCGGATTAAAGAAAAAAGAGAGAGAGAGAGAGAGAGAGAGAGAGAGAGAGAGAGATAAGATAGAAAATGGAAAGAAAACTGAAAAGAGGGGGGAGAAAAGCGTGGGTAGGAATTGGTAATTAGGTTTTAGTTTTATTTTTCTCGGGGGGTTTGGTTCATTTTCCTGGGATCACGGATTGAAAACCCAGGACTGAAAATACAAACTGGCTTTCTATCTTGTTTGTTGGTTGGTTTGATAATCCGCCTTTCTCTATTCTTACTTATATATACTCAATGTCTGTGGACCGACTGGATTTTTGCCTAATAAATTTCTATGTTCTACGATTCTGATTCTGCTTTATGGTTAGACACTGGAAGGGCATATTATAAACATGGGTCAATAGAAAAAAAGTAAATTTATTTATCTTTTTTTTTATTTTAAGTAATTAGACTTTTATAGAATGATTAACCTTTTCATCTATCTTGTTATTATTGAAATATATGTCATATATTTAGGTGGAACTTCCATTTGTATTGTATATATATTATATCTATATTTGTAACTTATCTGTATCATATCTGCTTAGTTTATTTAAGGATAAAGCTGTCAATTTTTTATTGGTATGTGAATATCTGTTTGAGAATGATAAACAATATAATACCAAAATCATCATAGCACAAATAAGCCCTAAATTCAATAGTCTAATTGAATAAGAAAAAAGAAAACTTTTTATTTAAACTTAAGTTTGTTTGAATAGATTAGAAAGAAAAATAGATTGGGAAAAGCAATGTTGTGGAATCAAATAATTGATTTGATGAGATGTTAGTGGTAATGGGCTGAACTAGGTTCAATCAGGGTAAATAAAATATAAAAATATATGCTATACTTTAATTATGAAAGGCAAGTAATTATATATTTGTATATATATCTAACAAAAGCTTATGATATCGAATAATATGATAATAATAGCCCATGCCGATATTGAGAAACTTATTTAAAAATATTGGATGTCTTTCAATATTTTTATAAATACCTTTCAGGAGAAAGACATGCCAAGTGCCTGTATTTTTATTTTTTTTGAAATGTAGTACCTTATCTTTAGATTTTGGCAAATTAGTACTTGTGCTTTTAAAATATATGCGATTGGGTGCCTCTGTTAAATAATATTTGACGAATATTCAGTTTAATAACAAGATAATGGCAAACACTTAGTAAAAAATTGTTAAAATATAAAATTCAGTACTAAACTACCAAAAAATTATCAAAAATTAAAAGTATAGGCACTCATTATCCTATCATTATAATGAACATCCATAAAATATTATTTAACAGAAGCACTAAATTGCATTTACTTTAAAAGTACGAGCACTATTTTGCAAAAACCTAAATATGAAACATTAAATTGCTAAAAATTGAAAATACAAACTCTTAGCCTGCCATTGTCCAATACTTTTCTTATGAATTATTTTTTTATTATTATTATATCCAATGGTAATAGAGGTTTTGGAAAAAATAAAAATAATATTTTAGTTTTAAAAAAATTATGAAATTACCACTGTGATGAAAATAATCCCAGTTTAAGGTAAGTTGACCTCATATCTTCAAGAGACGATGTCTATATAATTCGCATGTATCTCATCTCCTTTTGGACGGAGGTACCTCCTCTCTTCAAGAGACGAGGTTACTGCAACTACTAACCTCTTCTCTTAAAAGAGACAAGGTAAGCACAAGTTTTATTATATAAATCATTCATTAGCCATCATCCACCATAGGTAAATGACTTCCAGACTTCATAATCTAACCACAATAGTATTCCTAAACCCAATCCATTCAATCACAATAGTATTGTCAAACCTTTCACCGCAAGCATAATAAAAAACTCATAAAACATAATATGAAATGATTACATAAATGTTTTGTTCATTACATCAAAAGTACATAAAAATTTTACGTACAACAATCATAAAAGATAAGAATCTATATACAATAATCATAAAAGATAAGAATCTATGGAATCTTTACTACTGGGTGCCCTGCCTCCTTCATCCTTACCTGGTAAAAATCCGAGAGAATGGTGTACGCTGATACACATCTTAATGGGAATGCTCCATAGATGGATGAACCTATATGAGTGTGGCATCTCCATCTCCACTACCAGCACTATAAGGATGAAATTGGATAAGGTCTGGATCTACCTGGGTGAGTCCCTCCCCCATATCATATGGCAGTGACAGTCGCCTCTTTTGTGGAGAAAGGAGGGTGCGGAACTCTGTGTGTGAGATGTTTGGCATCAGGATCTTTGCTAGATGAGTGTATGATGATGATGATGGACTACGCTCGTCATGATGAAACTACGAAAGGCTAAGCTCATCAAGTACATGTATGCGAGGGCAAAGACTTGTCTCTGATATCTATAGCTTGGACTCACCTTCGCTCTTGACCCCATCCCCGCCCATGCCTCTCTCTTTGTAGGCATCGTTTCTGTACAGGTTGAGGTTATAGGTCATCCGATACTGGTGTTAGTGCTGGCATTGGCACTGGATCTTTCAAATTAAGTCCTATGAGCGCATCCACTACACGGATGACATCTCGTGTAGTGCCAGGAGTGTTCTCTACTGTCATGTCCGAGACTTTATAAATGAAATATGCTTGCAAGCAATAGCAAACATGTAGATTAGTGAATAATGAGCACAATATATATCCATATATATATCCTATGTAGTCATTGAACTTACCATACATCGTATAATGGCCTCTATATAACTGATCCAACGCTTGGTGATCGCATGATACCAATCGAAATAGACTCCATGTGTCCTCTTTCTCCTCATCCACAAGAGCATACGCCAATGGAACGATATGATTTGCCCCATCTACTGCCACTACGATGAATAGTTTGTGCTTGTACTTGCCAAACAAGAAGGTGCCATCAACTATGATCACAGATTTGCAAAGAATTAACATATATAACTTAGTTCACTAAGATCAAGCATTTATATCTAAATTCAATCATATATCCAAAATATACCTGCAGGCTGCAATACTGAAACGCTTCAATGCAATGATCAAATGCCCAAAATAGTTTGTCAAGGAAGATGTGTTTATAATAGTTTTCCACTTAACCTTTGTTCCTGGAGTTGCCTCTGTTATCATATTAAGTATATGTGGGAGCTCCACATATGAATCTTCCCAACTTCCATACACCTACTTAGTAGCTTTTTGCTTCAACCCATGAGTTTTTTTTTATATGAACATTATACCCAAACTCCTTTAAGATAGTCAATTGGAGGTTTTTCATCCTCACATTTGGAGAATTATGAATCTCTAATATAATGCACCTAGACATACTGGTGGAGTCCAACTGAGAATGATCATGTTCAGTAATTTCATCAAAGTAGGTGTAGGGTCCTACATATTTAGTGATGTGAAACCACCTTCTATGTTTCTTGTAAGTGCCTCTAAGTCTCCACTTACAACCTTTGTTATTGATATCAGTACATTTAACTGCGAATAACCTTGGATCCAAGAAAACCACCTTGAAAGTGTAATGGCTCTATATATGCTACATTTTAATTGCCCGTATAAGATGATCTTTAGTCTCAAATCATATCCTAACCTTGAATTTATTGCTGAAGTTCCAATTGCTAGCAATCATTTCCTGCCCATCATCAAATGCAAAATAACTACTACCAACATCAGTAGTGAAAATGGGTACTAGCATTAAGCTCCTTACCGCATCAACGTCTGTAGGAGTCACGAAAAGGTGCTAGTCATGTCCCTTATGTTGTGTATCAATAGCACCAACCTGCTAGGAAAATTTGGCATAAAATCATCTCTATCATCATTATAGTCATCACTGGATTCACTTATTGATGAGTCTTGCATCGTATTAGTATCATGATCAAAACTCAAATCAGGTACACCCATTTCAAAGTTATCCATCCGAACTTGTGGTCCACTATTGTCTAATTGGAGTAGAGTTCAAATCTTTTAACCCTTGGTTGCTAATTCCCATTGCACTCTCAAGGCCCTGTTGCAATTCTTTTTCAAATATCTTGATATATACAGCTACAGATGTTTCTATGTACACCGACATCTCTTGTATAGCATCATCATCGGTCATTGGAATAATATTATAACATAGCGTCCTATCTCCAATAGCTACATTATGATACAACTCAACCCGATGTGTAAACCTATTCACTTTAAGTCTATTGCAAATGGTGTGTAGTATTTGCTCAAAAGTTGAGCTCTTACAAATGCTGACCACAACAATTAGCCGTCTATCATAACCATAACCTTCGTTTCCTTCTACAATGTTGTCATGAGAATATAATATGAACTTGGCCTTATCTATTTTCCTCACCTATCTTGCCAGCTCAAAAAACATAGGTTGAATACATGAAATGTAATCATGACTTATGAATTGCACTCCCATAATATCGACCATGTTTACTAATGCAAGTTTATCCATCTCATTCTTATCAAAATATTTCATTGATGAGATGATTATAATCTTCAGTACAAGAAGCAACACTTAGCTACATGCAACGTTTAATCGCTACAAGGACATCTACGGAATAGTGTGAATCAATTCTAATTTGTTTTTCTAAACCATAAAAATTTCTTCTATGCACTGCATTGATAACTTGTAATCATATATAATGTAATTGGATTTTTTAATTAGTTGCTTCAGATTGCCTTGCTTTAATTTTTATCATGCCTAGGTATTAATAAACTACTTATCATGCATACTTAGTAAATTACTCAAGTCCTACATTTGATTTAGGCATCTACTATGACAAGTACACTTAGTAATTTATAACATTCGGATGAGTACAAATAATATCCTCAAAGAGAAACTAGCATGATTGCCAATACTATATCTTTTCTTCATTATCAACCATATAATATATTTATACTAAGAAATAGGGCATACCAACGAGATGATGCGCATCTTGGTGGTTGAAATTTTCACTCCAATCGGTTGATTTTTGCTCCAATTGTTGACTCTATGACGCCTAGTGATCATGTGCTAATTTGAAGCTTCCACTGTGCTGCAATGGAGGAATTAGGGTTAGGTTTGATAGAGATTTGGGTTTCTTTTATATTTTTTTTATTATTATATTTTTGTCTTCAATGGTGGATTCGGCCGTTAGGGTTTAGCTTTGGGAGTTTCTTTCTTTTTTTTTTTTTTGGTTCAACAGAATGGCGAGAGGAAGAAGACGATGGGAATTTATTCCCGTTAACCTCGTCTCTTCAAGAAATAAGGTCATTAGCTAGTGGCCTCGTCTCTTGAAGAGACGAGGTACCTGCTTTTAGAAGATCTCGTCTCTTAAAGAGATGAAATGTTATAAAGTGAGTGGACTTCATTTCTTGAAGAGACGATGTCAACTTACCTAAAACTGGGATTGTTTTCATCCTAACGGTAATTTTGTAATTTAAAAAAAGGACTAAAATATTATTTTCCTTTTTCTTGAGGTAATAATAGTAATAATAAGGCACCTTTGTTTGTACAAAGCAAGTAAGGAATAATTCAATATTAATACCTTTTTTTTTTCCCTTTTTTTAAAGTTGTGCATTCGGTTAGGTCAATTGAGTCATGTCGGTTCAATCGAAAATAGGCCTTTAGCATGGATTGGCCTATTTTAAAGGCTGGTTCCAAAATGAGATGTTTGAAAATGGATAGATTAGGGAAAAAATATTGAGTATTTTAACTTTAAACACCACCTTTTTTTCCTACAAATTGAAGAGAAACAAGAGATGATTACAACATTATCTTCAATAACAAAATTTTTCAAAATAAAACAGGGATGATTTTGTCCAATATGTTTTATTTCCTTTTATTTCATTTTCTAGACAAATCAAAATATTTTCCTCCATTTCCTTCATAAATTACGAAATACAATAAATTTATACTTATTCCACTTTCACTCTTTTTAACTTTTTCTAGCTTTAACTTTTTCTGTTCGCTTCCCCTAATTTTCCTTGTACTAAAAATCCTATGTATGAAAAAGGTTTTTGATTTCAATATACCACTATTAAAATATCTATTGCATTATTTTTTAAATCTATATCATCTTCCAAATAATTGGTTAGATGGTATTATTGAATATAAAATTTATAAGTAGATATGCACATGCATTTCATGTGTAAAGACCCGTTCCTCTAAATCCCGAGACTTAGAGTACCGAATCCCCAACCACATATAACGTTTTCACATTATATGTAAGGTTGTCCTAAAACTAACAGTTTATGAGAATTATTTGATTAAAATCACTATACTTTGTAAAGAACTTTTGAACAAAACAAGATTGCTAACAAAAGCAATCTATACATACACATTTACATCATATAAACATTGCTTAGTGTCAATACATGACACTACAAAAATTACATGTTTTCTCAAAACATGAGAACCCTAAAGGATCTTAAGGTCATTACAAAAAGAATTTGGCTTAACTAACAAGCCATCTATACATAGCTTATCCTTAGCAAAAAGTCTTCTAAAAGTCCCGGGTAATCGGATCCTATTCATCCCACTCGTCCAGAAATCTTTCGAAATCGGACCCATAGCCTAGGTCATCGTAATACTCGTCTCCAATACCTGCAAAGCAGCAAAAGTGAGCCAGAGGCCCAGTACACAATAACCAATGCAAAACAAGTCATCAAATTGATGTAATGCACCATAGAACAAGTGGTTATCTTTATTACATTTTCATTCACAAATCATCAAGAGGGTATTCAAACCCCGGTCACACTTCGGGAATTCAGGGATCCTGAGTAACAGCAGCTGCTCAGGGGGTTGATATAAGCAGTCCGAATACTTATATCTCCTATATCTATTTCATGAAGATAATAGCTTCATCTAGGGTTTAAAAGCCGTTGCTCGACTCTACTTAAACTCAGTCCATAACATGAATCTAGTTCACAAGTTCCCATAAACCTTGAACTAAATCATGGTATTTCCCCCTAAGTTTAAGCAAACGTTACACAGATACAATTCTCCCTATCGGCTACCCACTTAACCAAAAGGATCGCTATTGCATCATAGCGTACCATTGCATCATGGTAAAGTCATTACATCATGACTTGGTTAAGCGCCTAGCTAACATGTCATTGCATCATGATAGGTTTGCTGCTCCTCGGACCAGATTAAACAGCGTAATAGACATCCAATTCATTCAAATGTTAAGTCGAATCAATTTAGGTCAAATTAGAAATGTCTGGTCCTAGCAAACATCAGACAAGTTATTGCGTACCTGAACCAGTTAATATATAACTAGGATCTCTCGGTGAAGAACTAACCGAAGAATCCTTAACCGAAATAGAAATACCACAATAATAAATAAATCAACAATTATAGATTTTATTCTCACAACTATACACATATTATATCCATATATCACAATTAATCAAAGACATCCAATTCATTGAATACAAAGTCACGAATAAGCATTTAGACGTCCTATTATATCCCAAATTGCTTAATAAATACTTAATTGCTCAAATAACAACTTTGGAAAATTTTTAGAAAAAGTTCTTAAAATTCAAAAGCACAGGGGATGCGCCGGTACTCAACGCTGGCGGCGTTGAGCCGGTGTTCAATGTTCTAAAAAAAACACACTGCCAACGCTGGCAGCGTTCAAGGCTACGCTGTCAGCCTTTGCACCCTATGCCGGCGGCCTTGAGCCGGCGTAGAATCCAAAACCAAAGTTTTCAAAAACGTCCAGAGAGGTATAAGCCGGCCGCTTACATAAGTACGCGGGCAGCCTTCACATGTACGCCGGTGGCCTTGATTCCAGCAGCCAGCGTACAAAATGGAAGAAAGAACGCCGGCTAACTTTCCTAGCGAAAGCCGGCGGCGTTCAGTCGGCTTTAAGAAATTTGATTCTGTGGACTATCAACACTGCCTCTACGCCGGCGGCGTTGAAACTCAAATTGCCGGCGTACGTTCTGAAGAATAGACGCTGGCACATCCTTAGCATAAAAGCTGGCGGCGTAACAAACGGCGTTAGGAAAATCGATTATGTGGGCTTTCTACACCGCCTCTACGCCGGCGGCGTAGAATCCCCAGATGCCGGTGTACGTTTTAAAAACAGGCTTAAACGAGAGAATTCAAATCCCTTGTTTTTCAACTTTGAAAAATTCTATCTTAATACATTCTAAACCTTCCTCAACTACACTTCCAACTTCATGTACTCAATCCTATTTATAATACTCAATCCTATCAACCTAACAACAAGAATTCAACACAATTAAACACTTTAACTCCACATCAATCCAATCTAGATTTCTCTACACAATTCTTCTTCACTTACTCCCCACACTTCATATCACTACAACAATGTATGCACAATCTCACACACTCATATAACACATTCATAACTCATCCCAAGCATGAACAAACAATTTGATCAACATTAACTCAATTCATCCAATAACCCTACAACTACTTCAAGAAAGGGAAACAAAACAATAATCACAATTAAATCCACTCACATGTAAATGCTTTGCCTTGGAGAGAGCTTGATTTCCAAAGCTTACTATTGCTCTTAGATTAGCTTGGAATTTGGAAATGGAGAGGAAATGGAAGAAGAAAAGAAAAGGAAGAAGAAAAGGAAAATTCGGATAAAATTTGAGCTGCCCCAAAAAGTAGTCAAATTAGCTTAATTTTGACTTTAACACATTCCAAATTTACCCCTTAATGCATATATAACTTAGGTTGCATTTGGCTTTAATTTGGTCTCATTTGGCTTATATTTGGGCATAAATGCTACTTAATTACAAGAAACTCTATCAACTAACTTAAAAAATTAGTTGATTTATAATCTAACTTAACTTAACTTAACCTTTTAATGTACAAAAGACAACATTAATAATTTCATTACTCACACATTAATGCATAAAACAAAATATTAATGTCAACATATACATATACAAAATCATATATCTTAGACTACTAACAACATAACCATGCTCATTCAATTCAACATTTAAAATAATAAATAAACACATGAATTTAAATAAAATTAAATCTAGGTCATTTCATTCTTCCCTTCTTCAAGAAGTTTCGTCCCCGAAACTTAACTCACCTTCTTACTCAAAAAGTTCCGGATATTTCTGTCTCATTGCACTCTCCACTTCCCAAACCGCTTCTCTTCAGATTGGTTACTCCATTGGACCTTTACCATTGGTATGACTTTATTCCTCAATTCTTTGTCCATTTTTCCCAAAATTCTAATTGGCTTTTCTTCAGTAGTTAAATCTGGTAGTATCTCTGGTTGATTGGTATCCAATATTGCATCGGAATCGGATATGCACTTTCTAAGCTGAGATACATGAAAAACATTATGAACGCCTGACAAACTTGGTGGTAACGCCAATCTATAAGCCAATGGCCCGATCCTTTCCAATATTTCATATGGCCCAATGTATCTTGGATTCAATTTACTCCTCACACCAAATCTGAAAACTCCTTTAGTCGGGGATATCTTGAGAAACACATGATCTCCAAGTTCAAACTCCAAAGGTCTTCTTCTCAAATCGGCATAACTTTTATATCGGTCTTGAGCAGCTTTCAATCTCTGTTTGATCATTTGAATCTTATCAACGCTTGTTGTACCAAATCGGGTCCAATCAATACTCTCTCGCCCACTTCATCCCAATGCAAAGGAGATCTATTTTCTTCCATATAACGCTTCATACGGAGCCATCTGAATCGATGCTTGATAACTATTATTGTAAGCGAATTCAACTAAAGGTAAGTGTTCATCCCAATTCTTTCCAAAATCCAATGCACAAGCTCTAAGCATATCTTCAAGAATTTGAATTGTCCTTTCCGATTGCCCGTCAGTTTGTGGATGAAAAGCTGTACTAAATTGTAACTTTGTTCCAAGAGCTTCATGAAGACTTTTCCAGAATCGACTGACAAATCTCGTATCTCTATCGAAGTGATGGTCATTGGTATACCATGTAATCTCACTATCTCTCGATGTAAATCTGAGCCAATCTTTCAAGTGAATACCCGACTCTCAGTGGAATGAAATGTGACGATTTCGTGAGTCGATCCACAATGATCCAAATCATTTCATTCTTGGCTACTGTCTTTGGTAAAGGTCACAAAATCCATAGTTATCTCATCCCATTTCCATTCCGGAATCTTCAATGGTTGCAATTCTCCTCCAGGCCGTTGATGCTCGATCTTCACTTGTTGACATACCAAACACTTAGAAACAAATCTTGCAATGTCCTTCTTCATTCCTTCCCACCAAAAATATCGCTTCAAGTCTCGATACATCTTTGTGTTTCCGGAATGAATTGAATATGAGGAGGAATGCGCTTCCTTCATAATTTGATGTCTCAAATCATAGATCTCAGGTACATAAATTCTATCTTTGAACCTGATAATACCTTTATCATCGATTCTCATCTCTTTTCTCCACTTTTCACTTATCCTACTTTTCAACTTTTGGCTTCCAGGTTCTTCAAGTTGTCCTTGCTTAATTTGATCCAGAATCGTCGGTTGCAATGATAAACTCGCTAGCATAATATCAACATTTTCCATAGCTATCTCAATATTCATCCTTTGAAGATCTTCTTGTAACTCCCATTGATTAGTAACCAGAGATTCCACATTCATTGGTTTCTTTCTACTGAGCGCATCGGCTACCACATTAGCTTTTCCCGGGTGATACAAAATTTCAACATCGTAATCTTTGATTAACTCCAACCACCTTCATTGTCGCATGTTCAATTCCTTTTGAGTGAAAATGTATTTCAAACTCTTATGATCCGTGAATATCTTACACTTTTCACCAAACAGATAATGTCTCTAAAGCTTCAATGCTAATACCACTGCGGCTAACTCGAGATCATGAGTTGGGTAATTCCTCTCATGGGACTTCAATTGTCTTGAGGCATAAGCTATAACTCGATTATCTTGCATCAAAACACATCCGAGTCCTTGAAGTGAAGCATCACTATAAATTACAAACTCTTCTCCACTAATTGGTAATGCCAAAATCGGTGCAGAAATCAATCGTTCCTTCAGCTCAAGAAAACTCCGATCACAATCTTCATCCCAATCAAACTTCACATATTTCTCGTCAACTTAGTTAATGGTGAAGCGATTTTGGAAAAACCTTGTACAAATCTTCTATAATAGCTTGCCAACCCCAGAAAACTTCGCACTTCCGTGACACTTGTCGGTGGTGGCCAGTCCAATACCGCTCTAATCTTCTCCGGATCAACAGATTCCTTCCTTTGTAATGATATGTCCCAAGAATGCAACTTCTCTCAACCAAAACTTGCACTTGCTAAATTTAGCATAAAGCTTCCTCTCTCTCAATCTTTGCAATACAAGTCTCAAATGTTTCTCATGGTCTTCCACATTCTTTGAATATACCAATATATCATCAATGAAGACTATACAAATTGATCCAAATAATCCTTAAATACCCTATTCATCAAATCCATAAAAGCAGCAGGGGCATTTGTTAAACCGAAAGGCATAACCATAAACTCAAAATGTCCATATCTTGTTCTGAAAGCCGTCTTGGATATATCTTGTTGCTTAATCTTGAGTTGATGATATCCGGATCTCAAATCTATCTTGGAAAACAATGCCGCATCTCTCAGTTGATCAAATAAATCATCAATTCGAGGAAGTGGATACTTGTTCTTGATTGTCACTTGATTCAATTCTCTATAGTCTATACACATCCTTAGACTTCCATCTTTCTTCTTAACAAATAATACCGGAGCACCCCAAGGAGAAATACTTGGACGATAAACCCGAGGTGTTGCAATTCTTCAACTGACTTTTCAATTCTTTCAACTCAGCCGGAGCCATACGATATGGAGCTTTAGAAATAGGTGTAGTTCCAGGTATCAAATCAATCCCAAAATCAATCTCCCTATCCGGTGGCAAACCGGGTAATTCATCAGGAAAAACATCAACAAATTCCCTTACTACTGGCACCATATCAACTCGGAGTTCTTCACTACCCATTGTAGTTCCCATATCCTTCTCCCACAATTCCATAGAATACATACTTCCGGTCTCCTTCTTTCCAACACATGAATAGTCTTCTACCTTCCAACTCAAAACTCACTTCCGCTTTACTACAATCTATTGTGCTTTGTAAAGATTCAACCAATTCATTCCAAGAATAACATCAAAATCAATTAAAGGAAAACTAACATATCTATTGGCATGCTTTCATCAGAAATCACAACATCAACATTCTTACATACACATGGCTCTTTGGATTGCACACCAAAAGGAGTATTCACACTCATCACTCTATCATACAACACTTCAGAAGACAAACCACACTCATTCACAAAGCTTTCAGCAATACATGCATGAGTAGCACCAGTATCAATTAAAGTATATGCAGGATGTCTTGCAATCTGTATTATACCTGCCAGTGTATCAACCGAAGGAGCTTTCTCACATTGTTGCAAAGCAAACACTCTAGCAGCTGTCATTCCCTTTCCAAAGTTCGGTCCTTCATTCCTCGGCTTTTCTTTACAATTTGCCACATGATGACCCTTTGTTGACAATGAGCACAAAAGATGGGCTTCAATTTAGGATCAGGACAATCAGAAGCTTTATGACCAACTTTCCCACATGCAAAGCAAGCTCCAGGAGTCCATTTACATTGAAACGATTCATGAGGCCCAAAACATATAGGGCATCGCCTATCAAATGGAATGGATGGCATAGGAGTCTTCACCACTTGTCCCGAGCTTGGTTTCTTACCCAAATATGGTCGCTTGCCTTTGTTAACATTACCAAACCTTGAATAAGGGTGTAGGATGTCACCGATCTCTTGCCCATAAATGTGCACGTCTATCCCTCTGAGCTTTATTTTCATTATTAATTTGTTCCACTAACTTTGCCTTGATTACTGTTTCAGACAGTGTTGATAATTGAAACTTCTTAACCTCACTCTTAATCTCCATGTTCAAGCCATCTTGGAACTTTTGAACCTTCATGCTCTCATCATTGTAACTTGTACCGCAAATCGAAGCAATCTACAATATTCTGCATGATATTCTTCAACAGTTTTATTTCCTGCCTTAGACTCAACCAACTCGATATCATTTGTTCCCGCACTGTGGATGGAATGTATTGCAAGAAAAAGGCTTCCTTAAATCTGTTCCATGGTATCGGTCTACATATCCTTCACTATTCAATCTCCACCAATTATATGCATCTCCCTTCAACATATATATAGCCAAATCAACTTTCTATGCTCAGGCACTTCACAAGCTGCAAACGCTTTCTCTAGCTCCACTATCCAACCTTCCGTTCGAGTCGGATCCAAAACAGTTCCATCAAAATCAGGTACCAGTCTAACAAAATCATGCAACTTGACTTGTTCATTCCGGTCTCCCATTGGTACTTGTGGCTCTTCTCTCACAGTTGGTGGATGATATTGCTGCATAAATTGTTGTTGTTGTTGATACATCATTTGTTGGTACTGCTGAACTATTGCAAACATATCTCGAAACATAGTGAGCACATTATTCGGATCTCCGTAGGCATCTGAGGCATAGCTGGATATGCTGGCATTTGAGGAGGCTGTGGATTCGGTGCAGTAGAAGCCGAAGCCGGTGATGGAGTCGAAGTAGAAGCTGGAATACTAGCTGATGCAGAAGCTGAAATAGTAGACTGAGAAGGAGGTGGCATACTTTCTCTTTCCGAAGATTGTCGGGTTACTCTTCGTGACCTATCCATCTTTTAAACAAACATGCAACATATGTATGACATTAATAATTTACAAGGTCAAATCAATATCAAAACAATTAATAAACCAATTAGACAATTAAACATAAAACTTAATATAAACAAGTCCTATATATGTCTAACTAACTCACCGCATCTAAGGTCAAGTCACCACTATTTAATCAAACAATTTCATAAACAAGGCTCTGATACCATCTGTAAAGACCCGATCCTCTAAATCCCGAGACTTAGAGTACCGAATCCCCAACCACATATAACGTTTTCACATTATATGTAAGGTTGTCCTAAAACTAACAGTTTATGAAAATTGTTTGATAAAATCACTATACTTTGTAAAGAACTTTTTAAAAAAACAAGATTGCTAACAAAAGCAATCTATACATACATTTACATCATAAACATTGCTTTAGTGTCAATACATGACACTACAAAAATTACATGTTTTCTCAAAACATGAGAATCCTAAGGATCTTAAGGTCATTACAAAAGAATTGGCTTAACTAACAAGCCTTCTATACATAGCTTTCCTTAGCAAAAAGTCTTCTAAAAGTCCGGGTAATCGGATCCTATTCATCCCACTCGTCCAGAAATCTTTCGAAATCGGACCCATAGCCCAAGTCATCGTAATACTCGTCTCCAATACCTGCAAAGCAGCAAAAGTGAGCCAGAGGCCCAGTACACAATAACCAATGCAAACAAGTCATCCAATTGATGTAATGCATCATAGAACAAGTGGTTATCTTTATTACATTTTGATTCACAAATCAACAAGAGGGTATTCAAACCCCGGTCACACTTCGGGAATCCAGGGATCCTGAGTAACAGCAGCTGCTCAGGGGGTTGATATAAGCAGTCCGAATACTTATATCTCCTATATCTATTTCATGAAGATAATAGCTTCATCTAGGGTTTAAAAGCCGTTGCCCGACTCTACTTAAACTCAGTCCATAACATGAGCCTAGTTCACAAGTTCCCATAAACCTTGAACTAAATCATGGTATTTCCCCCTAAGTTTAAGCAAACGTTACACAGATACAATTCCCCTATCGGCTACCCACTTAACCAAAAGAATCGCTATTGCATCATAGCGTACCATTGCATCATGGTAAAGTCATTGCATCATGACTTGGTTAAGCGCCTAGCTAACATGTCATTGCATCATGACAGGTTTGCTGCTCCTCGGACCAGATTAAACAGCGTAATAGACATCCAATTCATTCAAATGTTAATCGAATCAATTTAGGTCAAATTAGAAATGTCTGGTCCTAGCAAACATCAACAAGTTATTGCGTACCTGAACCCGTTAGTATAGAACTAGGATCTCTCGGTGATGAACTAACCGAAGAATCCTTAACTGTAATAGAAATCACAATAATAATAAATCAACAATTATAGATTTCATTCTCACAATATACACATATTATATCCATATATCACAATTAATCAAAGACATCCAATTCATTGAATACAAAGTCACGAATAAGCATTTAAACGTCCTATTATATCCAAATTGCTTAATAAATACTTAATTGCTCAAATAACAACTTTGGAAAATTTTTAGAAAAAGTTCTTAAAATTCAAAAGCACAGGGATGCGCCGGTACTCAACGCGGCGGCGTTGAGCCGGTGTTCAATGTTCTAAAAACACACTGCCAACGCTGGCAGCGTTCAAGGTACGCCGTCAGCCTTTGCACCCTACGCCGGCGGCCTTGAGCCGGCGTAGAATCCAAAACCAAAGTTTTCAAAAACGTCCAGAGAGGTATAAGCCGACCGCTTACATAAGTACGCGGGCAGCCTTCACATGTACGCCGGTGGCCTTGATTCCAGCAGCGTACAAAATGGATGAAAGAACGCCGGCTAACTTTCCTAGCGAAAGCCGGCGGCGTTCAGTCGGCTTTAAGAAATTTGATTCTGTGGACTATCAACACTGCCTCTACGCCGGCGGCGTAGAAACTCAAATTGCCGGCGTACGTTCTGAAGAACAGACGCTGGCACATCCTTAGCATAAAAGCCGGCGGCGTAACAAACGGCGTTAGGAAAATCGATTATGTGGGCTTTCTACACCGCCTCTACGCCGGCAGCGTAGAATCCCCAGATGCCGGCGTACGTTTTAAAAACAGGCTTAAACGAGAGAATTCAAATCCCTTGTTTTTCAACTTTGAAAAATTCTATCTTAATATATTCTAAACCTTCCTCAACTACACTTCCAACTTCATGTACTCAATCCTATTTATAATACTCAATCCTATCAACCTAAAAACAAGAATTCAACACAATTAAACACTTTAACTCCACATCAATCCAATCTAGATTTCTCTACACAATTCTTCTTCACTTACTCCCCACACTTCATATCACTACAACAATGTATGCACAATCTCACACACTCATATAACATATTCATAACTCATCCCAAGCATGAACAAACAATTTGATCAACATTAACTCAATTCATCCAATAACCCTACAACTACTTCAAGAAAGGGAAACAAAACAATAATCACAATTAAATCCACTCACATGTAAATGCTTTGCCTTGGAGAGAGCTTGATTTCCAAAGCTTACTATTGCTCTTAGATTAGGCTTGGAATTTGGAAATGGAGAGGGAAATGGAAGAAGAAAAGAAAAGGAAGAAAAAAAAGGAAAATTCGGATAAAATTTGAGCTGCCCCAAAAAGTAGTCAAATTAGCTTAATTTTGACTTTAACACATTCCAAATTTACCCCTTAATGCACATATAACCTTAAGTTGCATTTGGCTTTAATTTGGGTCTCATTTGGGCTTATATTTGGGCAATAATGCTATCTTAAATAAAGGAAACTCTATCAATTAATCTTTAACAAAATTGAAGTTGATTTATAATTCTAACTTAACTTAACCTTTTAATGTACAAAAAACAACATTAATAATTTCATTACTCACACATTAATGCATATAAAACAAAATATTAATGTCAACATATACATATACAAAATCATATATCTTAGACTACTAACAACATAACCATGCTCATTCAATTCAACAATTTAAAATAGATAAATAAACACATGAAATTTAAATAGAATTAAAATCTAGATCATTTCATCATGTCTAGAAAGTAAATAGAAAGATAAAAAAGTTTATTATAACACAATGACTAAGTAAATAATTATCAATATTATAAGAAAATTTTTATGGTTCCATCAACGGAATCGCTAAGTAAATTAATTGACCATTAAAATAAATATAGTATTTAGAATGTTAACTATTTTAGAAGTTTAATCACTGTTGGGTATAGTGTGAATTGTAGAATAATAAATATCAAAATTATTGATGGGACCATAGAATTTCCCGTATATTACATACACCATCTAAAAATATGTGGAAAAATTTAAAGAAAAACAAAACAATAATGTAATATATAATAAATGTTAATACAAGATACATTGAATTAGCTATCGAGTTTGAGATCGTTTCCTTGTGGACCATGGTGGCTTTAATCTATTGTATTTACTTTCGATTTGTTTTAATGTGAAACTATGGTTTCTATCATTAAATAATGTTCAAACTAGAATGTAAATTTAGTCCTTGAGCTTCCCCACAAAATTCAATTTGGTAGGGCCAATTTAATATACAATTAATTTTTTCCTGGAAAAAAAATAGTTTATCTATTCTACATGATGTTAAATGTATTAGTAAAAATTTAATGATATGTTGTCTTTTTTCTCAGTCTACAAATACAACAAACCATTCTAATGAAATAATAAAAATAATCATGGCATTAAATTGATCACTTCTAACTATTTGTTGTTAATGCTATTGGATTAATTTGGAACCTCTCACTCAAGTAATGATACTTACATGTGGTATAAGATTTCTTTCAGCAATTTGTTAGGAAAAATGTGGACTTAGATGGTTGGTATTACTTTTATAATATGACAATAGAAAACTCATTGCAAATGGCTTTGTAATATATTATCATCTGGTCTAGTTCTTATTTCTTGAGGTACCGAGTTCGATTTTTTGTGTTGTAATAGTCACAGTGGCTGCATTATTATAACAGAGAAAAAAAAAAGGAAACTCGCTGATACCTCTTAATTTCAAATGCACAATACCTGTTTAACAAATGATAATACCTCTTAATTTCAAATGTACAATATCTGTTTATCAAATAATCAAGGCGATTCAATTGAAAATAGAAGCTGACATACCTAAAGAAAAAAAAAAAAAAACATAAATCTCTGGTAAAATCAATTATTGTTGTTGAACCTAAAGTGAACAGATAATAATATGTGTATAAAAATTAATCATTATTCATTTCTTCACTAAATAGTCACAAACGCAGTAATATTATCTTTTTTAACTAAAACCAATTAATAGCAATATAAAAGAGGATAATAAAATTATATATAAAACAATATAATAAAAATGTAGAGTTGAATAAAAATTACCAGCTTAAATATAATAGATTTAACTTATATATATACTAACATGTGAATGACGGCGATATGTTGACTGGGAAAAAAAAAGTAAAAAAAATGGCAGTATAAATGAGCCTTTTCCCTTCCTACTCGATCCCATTTAAGTAATTAATTTTCTCTATATCTATTAATTACATTTGCCTATATGAGAAATAGATTCTATAAGCTTGACTTTTTATCTTTTCACTTAAATGTAGCATTTTTCTAAGATGTCAACTTTGTTGGTAAGAGTTCTGCGGCTTCTACTGTTCTACTGATAGAACCGTCCAGTTAATCATCTAAACGTTAAAATAAATATAATAATTAAAATATTAACTATTTTAATGGTTCGATGATTGATGAGTTTGGTGTAAGCAGTTAAATAATAACGGGATTGGTCTAGTCAAAATTAGTGATGAAACCGATCCAGTCAAAATTAATAACGAGACCATAAAATTTTTCTAAGAGTTTCCTGCAATCAAGTTTTGAATTAAACCAACATATTCTATTTTTTTTTTTTTTTTATGAAATATCTCTCACTGGTGGGGATATAGGCTTCAGACGCAAAATTAATGACCTCAAAAGATGAAAAATTCGCCTGATTTTGTTTACCAATGCAATTGCATCGCCTCAATGAACTTTCCTGAGAAGGATCGCCATATTTTAAAAACAGGGGCGAGAATCGCCTGCATCAAGATCACTAGAGGCAATATTCGCCTCTCAAAAGGATTTCTTCAAATTTTTTCCCAACTTTATTTTTAATATTTCCAATTGAGGCAAAATATATTCAATATTCAGGTGAATTTCGCCTGTTATTTTTCTAAAGCTTTTTAAATTGTTAATATTTTCCGATTGAATACTGGTGATTTTATTTTTTAAAAATTAAACATATCTAATTTTAATGGTTAATTTTTAATTTATATGAAATAATTAAATTTCTATCACAAATTATTATTATATAATTAATAATCATATACACATACAATAATTTTATGTTTTTAATTCCAATACCTAAAGTATTAGTCATAGAAATGATTTATCATACAAATAAAATAAAAAAGAAGATTAGTTGAGAAACAATATGTTATTACCAATTAGATATGATAATATATGTGGATCATATGTTGTTCAGTACCTAAAAACCATATTAAAAAAAAAGACAAGATTAATATACATGATGAACATAAATAATGCAAAGAAAAACATTGAAAGAAATTTTATAGAATTAAAAATTTTAAAATTGACACACTGAGAATAACATTTGCAAATGAAAGAATCTATAAGAAATCAACATTACTAAATGAACAAGAATCTGTAAAAAATGAGCAAAGCTACAATGTGAAATGAAGATGAACAAAGCGAAACAAGAATCTATAAGAAAATGAACAAAGTGAAATGAACAACGCAAGGAAAATGAAGGTGGGGAAATATATAAGGAAAAATGGAGGCGTTGTTTGTCGATGTATTTCCCAAACTGAGGTGAGTTGTGCCTCAAATGGACATTTAAGGCAAAACTCGCCTCAATCCACATTTACAATCCCGTGGAAATTTTATTTGGATGTGAAGTTTTTTAAATTTTGGTGACAGAGGCGAATTTCGCCTTAGAGGTCTATTAGAGGTGAAATTTGCCTCTATTAGATCAAATTGAGGCAAAACTTGCCTCAGACAAATCTAATTGAGGTGAGTTTTGCCTTAGCTAAAGCAATATGTTTTTTAAAATAAATTATATAAATAAATAATATTTACTTTTTTATATATTCAAAATTTTTAAATATTAATATTTAACAAAATACATACATAGTATATGTTTTTCTATTGTTATAATATATTGCTCTAGATATAGTTTTTTGTTCATTATTACCAAAATATATATATATATAATGGAGAAAATAAATTTTATGTACAAGTACTATTAAGTTAAAAATAGTTCAATTGAATAACATAATAAGTAATTAATTTTGAATTAGAACTAGAATGTAATCTAGAAATTTAGCTTAGATATTTTAGTTAAATCAAATAAAGAAATAACTAGATAATTGATATGTAAGGACCCGCTATCACCCCTTTATTTGAAATAGGAGATAACGGTTCCCCAACCATATATAATCCCTAAGATTATATGTAAGGTTGCCTAAAGGAATTGTTTGAGTAACTGATTATCTAATTCCATAAATATATCATACAATGGGAGACATAATTTTGACTTTTTTTTTTTTTTAAACCTTAAGCAAAGCTATACTACAACACATTTTGGCAAGGAAAACAACCCAACTTCTAAATAGCTAAAAACATACATATATATATATATATATATATTACATCCAAAGGCTTCTTACAAGCCTTAACCAAAATCCTCAAAACACAACTTAACTAGCACTATATTTACACCATTAACCAAAAAGAATTTCATCTAATCTATTACATTTATAGGGTCCATTGAGTCCATGGTCATCTCTAATCCTCCAACCCATCAAGAAAATCTTCAAAGTCGGTTCCATACCCCATACCCGTATAGAACTCATCGGAATCATCACCTGAAATAGATAAAATATGAGCCAAAGGCCCAGTACACAAGTAACGAATACAAAATGCGAAGTAGATCACACATTCTTAGGCTAAATGCTCTATGCAACAATCACTTGTTCATTATTAATAAGTCTTTAGTTAGTAAAACAACACGGGAGTATTCAAACTTCGGACAACAAGGATCTAGTATTACATCCGCCTCCCTGAGTGGTCCTACTGTTCATACAAACTAGGCAGCCCCACCTTCCGGCGTAGCCCGTAATACTAGGGGTTCCTGAGTAACGCATCACGACGCTCAGGGGGTTGATATGAGCAGCTCGGATACTCATATCTCCTAAACAATTCTATCAATGAACGAGAAAGCACCTTGCCCCCAATCTGAGCAGCGCGCCGCTCTCCGAACCAGATTCAACGGCAGACAACAACAATCAACACTCATATATCATAGTATTTTTCTTATTTTAGAGTGGTTTGATCTTGATGCCTACCCTAACAAAGAGACAGACAAGTTACTGCCGTACTGAGACTGCTCGGAGTTAACGGGGTTGACTGGGCGAGATCTATCACTGTTTAATCAATATTAAATTCACACTTAGCTTAAGCACTAATTAACTAGTATAAAATATAAATATATCAAAGAATTCCAGATAAATTAATACAAAGATATAATAAAGCATTTAGACATCCTAATATACCCTAGATCGCTTAACAAATACTTAATTGATCAAATAACAAACTTCGGAAAACTTTAGAAAAAGTTTTTAAAATTTAAAAGCACAGGGGATACGCCGGCAGTCAAAGCCGACGGCTTTGAGCCGGTGTTCGATACTCTGGAAATCAACACTGCCAACGCTGGCAGTGTTCAAGGGTATGCCGACTGCCTTCATTCTACGCCGGCGGCCTTGAGCCGGCGTAGAATCCAAAACCCAAAATTTTTCAAAACGTCCAGAGAGGTCTAAGCAGTCCGCTTACCCAGATACGCGGGCAGCTTTGACACATACGCCGGCGGCCTTAGTTCCCAGTGGCCAGCGTATGATATGAATGAAAGAAGGCCGGCTGGCTTTTCTAGCGAAAGCCGGCGACGTAGAAACTCAAATTGCCTGCGTACGTTCTGAAGCACAAACGCTAGCAATTTTTATCATAAAAGCCGGCAGTGTAGAAAAGCGGTGTTAAGAAATTTGAATCCAACGCTGCCTCTACGCCGGCGGCGTTGAATTCCCAGGTGCCGACGTACGTTCAAATTTTAGCCTACACGAAAATGGTTTTTGATTTTCCCTGTTTTAATACAACTTGTTCATTTTTCAAAAATTTTCCAAACTTAGTCCAAACTTTCTAAAGCTTGTTATATGATCCAAATACTATCCTAACAACATGAATTCTACTTCTAATCATCAAAACACTAATCACACTTCAATTTCACATATCTAACTCATTCTTCAATCTTCCAAAATACTCATTCCACCATCCACACTCCTATAAGATATACTACCACTCTATTAACCACTTAATCCCATTACAAACTATCATCAATGCATCAAATCAATTCCACACCAATTATCACCTCAAAATCATATCTATTCTAACATTTACAAACAATTCACATAGAATATAAAATAAAAGACAAAGGTTGCATTAAACTCACATGATTGGATCTTGGCTTGGAATGATATTCAAATCCTAAAGCTTGTAATAAGTCTTGACTTAGGGTTAAAGATTTTGGGATGAGAAAAGGAAGAAAGAAAGAAGAAAAGAAAGAAAGAAAGAAAAGAATGAAAATTCGGATGAAAGGGAGGGCTGCCCCAAAAAGTGTCCAAAACATGTCTAAACCAAGTCAAATCTCATCCAAAATTAGTCATTAGGGGTATATTTGTCCTAGGATTAATTTGGGCAAATTTCAAATGCATTTGGGTTGAATTTAAGCTCAAAATGTGGGTTTAAAATTTACAAAAATTCTGTCATGATTTAAACAAATTCAAAAACAATTTGATTAAATTCTAAACATAACATATGCATATTAATTTGCAAAAAGACACACACAATCATTATACTATACACACATTTATAGATATCAAACAATAATATTAATTTCATAATATTATGCACATATAAAATAACACATTCACTAATTATATTAACTAAGCACACATATATTTATTTTTCATTCCAATATCACATTGATATGAAATTTAAAGAATTCATGGCTATTTCATGATATAATGAAATTGATAGTAGATTAAATTGAATTTGAGATTCCAAATATCTCTTTCAAAATTGGTTTTGTTGTCTCATCTATCCATTTCGACAAATTGAATTTCATAGTTTTTTACAAACTTTCAAATTAGAACTCCTTTTCTTCAAATCCAATTTCTTAAATCTATAAACAAACATTTTAAGTGTTTTGCAAACTCTTAAGTCTTTGAAATCTAATAAACTTTCATTTTCTCAAATCCCTAAAATTTTTGAATTCAACTTCTTGTTTAAAAATATAAGTTTTAAAACCAAACTCAAACTAAATATAAATTTTCTACAAATTGAATTTCTAAACTATATTTATAGTACAAGATGATAATTTCTATTATATTGATTCTCAAATTATTTTGTAATTATTCACAATACATAAAATAATTATCAGAAAGGTTTAAACTCAAATGCCCTACCTAAAAATATCCTTTTTCCTTTATTCTTACCTTTTCCCTTTTTGTTTTTCACCTCCTACTTTTCTTCTTCTTTTTCTTTTTCATTCTTCTTCCGGCTCTTTTTCTTCTTTCTCTTCTTCTTCTTCATTTTCTCTTCTTTTTCTCTCAATTCATCATCTCAAATCTCAAGTTCAAGGAGATATTGGGAGAAATTAAGGTTAAAAAAGAAGATGAAAGATGGATAACAAGCTTATAGTAGACTCAACAATAAGAAAAGAATATCAAGTAACTTAGACTTGCAAAACATGTAAGTTTGTTGTTTTATTTATTTTAATGGTTGAATACGCATGTATAGGATGTATTAGAGTTATCTATAAGTGGGGCTTCTAAAAAAATTGGTAGATTAGTAATATATGGACTTGTGCTTTAAAACTAGACTTATGTTTGATCATGAAATGACTGGATGATTTGATGAAATACGATGTAATAATAATATATAAGTGTTATAAACTATGGATATAAGTTTATATGCTGAGTAGGGGATGTAATATGTTGAAATATGATGCAAAACAAGTAGATAGATAGGTTAAATGTAACATGCTATGTTTTCATATATGAGCATGAAGGGAACACGAGACACTTATTTAGTCGTGCTCTTTGATTTTATTCATCAGAGAAGAAACATGGCTGGAACACATCCACCTTATCCAACCGTGCTTCTCTCTGTGTCCTTTTACACACACATTCCCAAAACAGTACGATTAGAACATGGTATGCCCTATCCTACCATGTTTGAAATAGCCATAATTTTAATATATATTAATGCATGCTAAATTTGATAATTATATATGTGTATGTGTTTGAGTGGATTAGTGTGTTTATAATGTTGGGTGTGTTATAACGTATGTGATTAAATAATAAGCTACGGCAAATATATTTAGGTTGATAGTTTATTTATGTTAGAAATTATCCTGTTAGTGTTAATTGTTATTGTAATGAATTATATGTGTTGGATTTAAACTTGTTTTAGGCCTAAATTAGATACTAAACTTAATAGATTTTTTTAGCCCTCTCAAGCCTAAACTTAAGTCCAAATCTAAGCCCAAATAAGGCCCAAGCCTTCCCCAAATCAGCCTCCTCAAAAGTTAACAATATTAAGATAAACATCAAAGTCTAATTGCATCATTAGACAATCCAAAACAGAACAAAGAAAAAGAAAATTCGTAACTCAAGAAGGCAAAAATTTTCAAGACTCAAATCAAGTTTTCTTAGACTCAACATACCAAAAATCCTTCCCCAAGCCTTATATATACATTGAGGTAAGTTTATTTGATGTTTGAGATGCTTTATTTCCCTCTTAATCCATGAAATATGCATGTGTGGTATAATATAAGTAGTTGGTATGTTAGATTCTTGTTGAAATATTGTAGAGTTGTTAGGAAAGCTTTATAATGCTTGAGTTGTTGTAGATAGGTTGTAGTAGGCTTTCATGTGGTTTAGAATTGAAGTGTTGAAGTATGCTAGGGTTGGTGAAAATTGATGAAGAAGGGTTTGATTCTCGTGGAGTAGAGTTGAGGAGTGGAGATCACTCTTGTTTTATGTTGTTAAATGCATAAGAAGTGTTGTATGAAGTTTGCATAAGGTTTAGGACTGTTAGGAGTTGAGAAAAGTTGAATTTTTTAAGTTAAAAGTGTTAAAGTTTGAAAAATTTCGTGTTCAAAATAAGGAAGTATAAAAACTGTCAAACACCTATTAAAACGGCCCCATTTTGAGGGGTGTTTGGAGCAAACAGCCTTGGAAACGGCCCGTTGCCAAGGGCGTTGTGCTCTTGGATCAAAAATTTCATTTCCCCTGAGTTGAAACGGCCTCCAAAACGGCCCGTTGCCAAGGGTGTTGCGCTCTCGGATTTTCTTCCCTATTGCGACACTGTTTTGTAAATTAGTCATAACTTTTTCATCCGACCTCCGATTGAGGTGATTCAAATTTCCTTAGAAAGAATAAAAAGAGATCTAAAACTTTCATGTTTTGAGTTTTTATAAAATAAAAACTTATCAAAACCGAATTTTCATTTCTTTCCAGCTGCTCCATTCTCCAAATAAAGCTAAAAGCTTATGTTTGATAGTTAATGTAATTTTATGATTAATTATTGAACTTGTATGATGATTGTATGATATATATAAATCATATTACGACTTGAATGATTTTAATCAAGATCCTATGATTTTCTAGGCTTTAAACTAATGGATATAAGCTTGGCTTAGGATAGTATTGTTAATATGATTTAATTTATGTGAAACAGAGATAGATACTCAGTTGGAGACCCTCTTTTGAATTCCGAATCGAATCAGGTACACAATACTTTGATTGATTGTTTGCTTAGGATAGGCATATATCCAAATTGATTTTAATCGAAGATTATAAGACATATTGAAATTGGTTGTGCTTTAGGTTGTTGAATTCGTAACCGGAAAGCGACAACCTTGTCATGATGCAATGGCACGGTAGTTTAGGCACTTAGCCTAATTCTTTTTCATGATGCAATGATTCAAATCCATGATGCAATGGTTCACCATGATGCAATGGTGATTTCTTTTATTGGCTAAGTGGGTAGCTAATAGGGTTAACTGTATTGGTATATCCTCTACTTAGGCTCGGAAGGAAATAATATGTTTTAGTTCACAGGTATGGGACCATTGAACTAATTGATGTTATAGATCGGGATAAGTGGAGTGTATAAAGGAGTGTGAACCCTAAATGATGCTATTATAATCTTTTTCCATTAGATATAGGAGATATAGATATCTGTTCTATCTATATCAACCCCCTGAGCAACTGCTGTTACTCAGGACCCCAAGAATTCCTAAGCTTGAATCGGAGTTTGAATACTCCAGTGTTGTTCTATTCACTTAACTAAAAGATAATGAAGTTATGGTGATTTATTGCATTGTATTTAGTTAATTGAGCATTGCATATGTATTTGTTTGCATTATTGTGTACTAGGCCTTTGGCTCATGCTGCTATCTTGCAGGTGACTTTGATGACAAGCCTATGATGATATGGGTTATGGAACTAACTGGGATGATTCTATGGATGATTAAGAGAGAGAGACCTAGTATATGCTTAGGATTCCTTTTGATGTAAAATTTTGTGAAGTGTTTAGGCTTATTTGTTAAGCCTTGGAATGTAATTTGTGTTGAATTGTATTTGTAATATAGTTGGGTTGTAAGTAGGATTTCTATGTTTATATGATCCTTGGGAAGTTGTAGTGTATAAATATATTATGTATGACTTGTATATAGTTAATGATTAATGATCCACTACCTATGTAGTGGTAATGTTTCTAATTCAAAGCATATGAATGTTATAGCTGTTTTAAACAGGTGCCATTACAAACATTTTTTTTAAGATGACCTTACGTATAATACTTGAATATTGTTACTAATATTTGGGTATTATGCATGGTCGAGAGATTTGACTCTTAATAATTGGGTTAAGTAGCCGAGTCTTTACAATGTTTCTTTCTATTTCTTGCGTGTATGATATGTCAAGTGAAACACGGTAAGAACATGACTATATCTATGTCGTTGTGCTTCTCTCTAATCTTTGAGCGTTTAAAGCATTAGTGAAGCACGACGAGAAGATAACTGAATATATTAGCCATGCTTCTCTTATGTTTGAAACACATGATGAAACATAGCCGTGTATCTGATCATGTTCTTCATAAAAATCCAAATAAAAGAAAATAAATAAAAATGAAATGAAATAAATGAATGAATAGTGAATAATAGATATGATAAGTTAGTGTTTGTATAATTAGGAATTATATAAGTTGGGTTAATTTAAAGAATAAATTGATAGGTTTAATAATCAATTGAATTTAACATAGTTTCTAAATATAAAATGAACTTAGTAAATAACCTTAAGCTCAACATGGCTTAATAAACGTTAATGAGTTAAAATGAATTACACCTATTAAGTTTAATAAACTTGGTTAAGTTAAGTTAAGTCTATACAAATATAACTTGCAATGTAGAGTGAATTAATAGACTTAAGCTAATATGAATCTTAGATATAAAATTAATTAGATTGATTAAGTTTAAATAACAACTTCGCTAAGATTAATTAATGTAGGCTTAACATGGAGTTAGCTTAGATAAAATAAATATTATATGTTATGTTAAATTAATAAACAATATAAGGAATGAGATGTTTCTAAAATATGATAGACCAAAACTAGGTTAATTAAGATAATTTGATAGACGATGGAGAACTGTCCGTATCTTAGCGGGACGATCTTCGCAGCCATGGCGAGGTTCTTATTTTCATGTTTGATAAATAAAAACATGAAATGAATGTTTAATATGAAATTTGATGTAAGTTAGTGAATGATTGAATTGCTTATATAATTTAATTTCTTGAATAGATATTATGAGTAGCTGATCTGTCCTCTGATTCTGTTTGGATTGTAGACATCATAAAAGGTACACAGTGACATACTTGTTGCGTGCTAAGATAAACACATTAAGATGAATTAAAAATTAAGGATGGCTTAATAATTAATGAATGTTGATTGTGCTTGTGTCATTTCATTCGATCTCCGAAGCGAGCACGATGGTTAGGCACTTAAGCTACCTTCTACCATGATGTAATGACAATTCATAAGTGGCTCAGTGGGTAGTCGATAGGGCAAATGTTATTGGAATAATGTCCACTTAGGCTCAGACAAAAGTAATATAGCGTGGCTGATGTTTATGGGACTGGCTGAGCCATATTATATTATGGACTAAGATAAGTAGAGATGCATAACGATGTGAACCTTAGATAAAGCTATTTTTTCTTTCTCGGTTAGATATAGGAGATATAAGTACCCGAGCTAGTCATATCAACCTTTGAGCAGCTATTGTAACTTAGGAACCCAGACTCCCAGAGGCTTATTCTAGAGTGTAAGTGCTACAGTGTTGATTGTTGCACCTTAATTTAAGGATATAAACTGTTGATTGATGTATTGCATTAGAATAAGTATGTATGGCATCTCGTGTGTGCTTGTGATTCTGCTGTCCAAGGCTTTGACTCATTATTTTCTCTTTCTAGGTGTTGAATGGATATTGATGATGATAGTGGTGGTGATGTTAGTGATGATATTTATCTCGGGTATGAGCGATTCGGAGGTTTGAGAGGAGAAGTGAAGTGAAGTATGATTGCTATATTGTTGTGTTATATTTTATAGTGTTTTATAATTGAATTTATCTTTTAAAACTTATATTTTTCCTTTAGGGCCTAGTGAGGCCCATATGTTTTATAATAATCTTTAAAGTTTTGTTCTATATCCAATTGTCTTTATAAGCTAATTAAATAATTTCAGTAATTTAAGGAAGCCTGTGCATATAATATTTAAGGTATTATACGTGGCTAGGGGGTTTTGCATATCTAAATTTTAGAAGTAAGGCATGTCGGGTCCTTACAAATTAAAAATTTTTTTATATTAGTATTTAACAAAATACATACATATGTATATGTTTTACTATTATTATATTATACTAAATTACATATATATTTTTGTTAATAATTTTCATATTTTTAAATGATTGATAGCTTAATCTCATAATAATATGTAAACAAAATTATACTTTTCAAATTGCATAACGTATTTGGTAGAATATGGAAAGATACATATATAGAAATAGAGAAGTAGACATAATATACAATCAGTAGTTAAAACCTGATACCTCAATTGATCAGTTTGCATAATACAAATAGTGTAAGCCTATAAACAAAAATAGCAAAGTCAACATGTCATAAAAACAAACATAACTCAACTTGCCAGAAACCTAAAGCCCTCTATTAGATTAACGTTGTTGAACCCGAGTTGATCCAATATCGTATACCACCTAGGATACGGAGGCAGAAACCATAGAAGGTGATGGCTGCTGGTACTTATAGGGCGGTGGGTAATACTATTGACTCGAGCTAGCGCCTGATGGTAGAGTTAGACTAGGGAATGGGCAAGAACCATATTGGGTTGCTATTGTGAAGTAGAATGGAAGGCTGATGCTAATGATGACCATGGTATGAAGCCTGACGCATGAGGCTATCTTCGCTGCTATCTGGAGCTACTAGAAGGCCCCTACTATCCTTTAGGGTAGTGAGTCAGTTTCCCATGATGACCAACTGGCTAGCTAGACATCCCGTACTGGCCATAATATGGTTGTGGAGATGGAGTTATCGAGGCAAAAGGTGTAAATCTCTAGCTCGGGTAGCTCAGGTTGGCTTCACTAGTAGGGCCACTGATATGGGGTGGATGCTGAGGGTATGACGCGTACCATTCGTATGATTGCATCGAAGGTTGCCTCATATGCATCTCCTTCGAATGCTCCATATGTTTGACCTTGAGCCTTAGCATGTCGATCTCATCATCTGAGTTCACATAAGTCTCGTCTTGAGGCTGTTAGTAAGAGCGCCTCTCCTGGGGATTGAGCGCCATATCTCATGCCTTATTGGTAGCTAGACTTGGCCCATGACTTCCTCCATGATAGGAACATCACTCATAGTGTCTTGGCTTATTGCAACAGCAATAGCATCCTCTTAGGCTCTGTGCTCCATCATCCATGCCTAGTTTGAAAAGATGAATGGTAATTATGTTAGTAGTATGAAGATACTGGAAAAATATATTATTATATAAGTAAATATTAAATAGACTTACGTAACTAGCAGCGGCCTCCGGCGACTGTTGCTCATTCAGGGGCCTTTTATTCTTCTTTCTAATTTGGGTCCACCAGTAGTTCCTTATGGGTGTGAAGTTTTGAAATGTACAGAAAAAAATGTTGGTGAAAACACATATGTGTGACTTAAAATCATACAATATATCGTTATGTTTAAATAAAGTATACAGTGGACATTATCGACTCATTGGTGCACATATGGTACATCATGGAGTTAGTCCCTCTCACGTACAAGACCTTAAGAAATAATAAGATATTTTGTTAGATTGATTGGGAGTAGTAGCATGTAATCTATCATTTAGAAAACATACGTACCCTGTAGTCCAAATCTCTCTCTACAAAGCAAACAAAATCCCTCCATTCATCCACCCTATGCTTATACCCCTTTGGAGGGTTGCTTGCAGTTGCCTCTTCTCCACCCTTTGCGATTATATACTACTTAAGCAAATGTCGATTTTGACTATATCATTTGCTGGTTGAAAAATTTAAGGCATCCTACCACTTCGTTATTTGTCTCCACGTACGCGGTGCTGAACTTTTGCTGCACGTTAACAAAAATAGATTGCATTAGTATAAGATATGGTACTCTATGTGTACAAGATTAAAAATGAACTTACCATAACTCTTCAGATAATGCTATGCAATATTCCTCTAGGAATGGTGACCATGCTTTGCCGCTAGTATCCTCCATGAACAGCTTCATCAAAGCCTTGTGGTGGAGTAGAAACTCCATAATGAGCATCTCAGTCATCCCAGTGGGCTTGCACATGATGCCCTTATTCCTGGCTGACATATTAATTACTGGTCTCTGGCAGTACTTCCTGTAATGTTCCTCTTCTTCCTTTCCCCTATACATACCTCATTTATTGCGTAGTATCCTAAGATCAACCTCCTTGTGAGTGGCATATCGAGTAGTCTCCTCTTACTCCACTGCAATGGCATGTGGGTCCTTAGGGTTAACATTATCTAGCGTAGGAATCACATCGCACTGTACATCATCTTCTATCAATGAATCATCCATACCCTACGCCTGTATAAGTTGGCCTACTGGAAAATCAGAGTTAGAATTAGAGCCATCCCTCCCTGATCCACACTCGTGAGCAACGTTGTGAATGATCCACATTATAAGTAAGTACTTGTATTAATATGTTGATCATATAAGAATATAATATGGTAAATGGATAAGTGTAACCAACATCATTACTAACATACTACTCGAGCCGTGCATTGTATCCTACATGATCGCTTCGAGGAAGTTAGGATCGTTTGGATATATCTTGTACAAATAAAATTTAAATGTTACAAATATAATATATCCAAATTACTACAAATTAAAAAAAAATACATAATACTAAAATTAACAATACGTTCTTCTTTATTCATTGTTATTATTTTGTGAGGGGCTGTTGACTTCTTGGTTGATGGCTGTACCATTGGTACCTATGCTAGGATCAGGTAAAAAGTCTATGAAAATGTAAATTTGTTGGAGAGGCTCATTGGTATCGGGTTGCCCATCTAGATCACCATCATCAATAGGTTCAGTTTAGAAAAGCCCTTGATTGTATATATGTTAGAGGTATACTTTTAGATAACCTTCTAGTCCCTAAAACGTTTGCTTGGGTCTCAACGTAAATACTTGTTATGCATGATCTATAAGAATGTACGGATAATTGCCATGCCATGTCTTTCACGTATTTATTGAAATGAGGTCTCCATCAATGCTTTCTGATTTGTCCTGGTTGGTATCAAACCACTTGCACTTGAACAAGAATGTTTGCCTAGACTCCATGCAATTTAACTGGATAATTGTAGTGATTATGCCATAGAAAGTTATCTTTCACCCTTTATGCACATCGAACATGCACACACTACTGTTTTATGATCTTAAGGACATTTCTCTAGACTTAGTGTTATAGCAGACTCCATTGATGACATAAGCTTTGAAATTACAGCGGTGAACATTCGGGCCCCATGCTAGTGTTTTTAGATCTTCCGATACTTGTGTGACATGACTAATCCTGAGTTGCATAAATTGTAACAAATGTGGAATGAACAGTATTTCCCCCCATGTGAGCTTCTTTGTTAATAATTTATTGAGAATTAACCTTAGTCTTAAACCACTATAATATAAAGATAAATATTTTATAAAGAAGAGCAAATGTGTCATTTGATTAAAAATAAGAGGGTTGTATGGTCAACCATAAAATATACTATGAAATGGAAGATAGATGGGCACAAGACAAAGGCTAGCTAAAGGTTGTCGGCCTTCAATCCAAGTTGTCGGTGTTGAAGTTGTACCTTGCAGGCGTACAACCAGCCTACATGAAGAAAAAAATATATTCGAGTGCTCTAAGCTGTCAGCCTTCTTTCCTAAGCTGTTAGCCTTCCCTATTCGGAAATTAAAGGGTTTTTCATGTTTTCTTTATAACCTAGTCTTCTCTTTTCTCCAAAGTCATTCCTAACCTTAGATTTCTCTCCAAAACCTCTCTATAGATGATCTTAGCATCAAAGGAGATCAAGAACCAACATCAAGGTAAGTTTATCCTCTTCAATTCTTTAAATATTTAAAGGGAATGATCTTTTCCTAAAGTTTTCCTTTAGAATTTGAAGAGATAATTAAAGAAAAACCCTAAGTTTTGTGGATAATTTGTGTTCTACAATCAAGAAGGATCAAGATTCAAAATTTTAGGTAGCTATAAATCTTTTCTATCCTTATGGTGATATAAAAGTGTAATTTTTCTGAATTGCTTGAATTATATGGAAGGAAGTCAAGTTTTGAAGGAAATTTGGAGAAAACCCTAAATCAGTAAATTGGAGAATTTGTAGCTCTACAATCAAAGGAGGTAGGTGTATTTTATCTTAAGAGATGTCATTCTTTTCAGTTCATGGTTAGTGATTCTCAAGGTCTAGTTAATGATAAAATTATGGTTATTTGGTGAAAACATTTTGAGATTGAGATTTGATTATGTGATTAGGTGTTTTGGTGAAATTAGGGTTCCTATTCGTAAAGCTAATTTAGGTATGACCTTAACTTACTTGTTATTTGTGCTTGTAGGCTTAGACATGATAAATTGTCATAATATTATTTGACTATATTAAGAAATTGTTTTTGCTGCTTGTCTATGGCTATGTTTAGTAGATCGGTGAAGATTATTGCTACTAGGACGACACCTGATGATTTATTTATGTCGTCATCCCTAGTGAAGTCATGCATAGAGATGATTCTGGTAGTTTAAGAAGTGGTACGATTATGGTACTTCAAGTATGTAGGAGATTCCCAATACCATATATTTATATATTACCTATCTTCAATACTTGTTGTTTTTACGGTATCATGAGTTATTCCGAGTTTAGGACTAGTGGCTAATAGTTTTGAATTGTGTTCTTTGCCAACTAATCAAAGATAACACCCTGTGTTTGCTACATTAGTTATTAGATTGTATGTGAAACTACATAATTTTTATTCATGTGCATGTGTTTGTAGTATGGCGTACTAGGCTTTTGTGCTTATTCCTTTATCTTTTTCAAGAATAGGTGAAGATCTAGTAGTTTTTGATTTGTCAGGCTATGACATGTATGTGGACTATGAGGGAGATAATAGTGGACCTCACTTTCTTACCAATGTTTAGATTTTCATGGCTTGGAGATAGACAATAGAAGATCTTGAAAATTTTTATATGTTTTTAAGGATTTCAAGTCTATGTTTCAAAAATTTTAGGAGACCTTTTACTATGATGATATATGTTTAAGTTTTGATTTGAGTTAGATTTGGATTATGCCAACGAAGTTAATTAGATGTCTTATTATATGAAATATTTTAAACAGGTATCCCTTTTTGTAGATTAGAGAATTAATAGCCTTAGTGTGTCCATCTCAAGTAAGGATACATGGCGGGTTGTAATGCATTTAGATTAGGGCATTATAACCACTTTGGGAAATACTTGCTTGTGAGTGCTCCTACATTATTTGCCCTACATGTATTCAATTCCTGCTCAAACTTCCTGAACATAAATTGGTTAACAAAAAATATAATAAGTAAACTAAGATGTAGTAGTATACCAATTGATGTATGTGAGGTATTGTAACTGACATGTGGTTGGACTTCCTTACAATTGTTCAGCGGACTTCCTTACAATTGTTCAGCATAGTCCAATGCCTCTTATCAACTTCAACATTCGATGCCATTAGGGTTAATGCACCCAATTATTGAGCAAGCTATGCAAATATGCGAAACAATGAGATTAAACCTTCATCTAATGGTTCATTCCACAATTGATTTATCCTCGATTCCATGTTCTCAAAGTACAATGAACAAAACTGAATACCCTCTCGTACTACATATGATTCAGTGATAGAACCATCCGATCTTGCCTTATTCCTTACATCTTCCTTAAGTACTCCCAGGTACCTCTCCACTAGATACATCCAACAATACTAAATCAGTGCACACATTCGGGCTTCCTTTGGCAAATATACAGCCAAATGGATCATGATGTTGAAGAATGCAAGTAGGAATATCATCTCCAACTTATGCAATGTTATAATTATTGTTTTCTCCAATGACTAACAAATTCACACGGAGTTCATTTGTGGTCAATTCCTTAAAAAATTGCAACACATCACAAACCACATCATAAATTTGGTTATCAAGAAAACTATGAATGACTATAAGTAAAATCCATTGAAGCAAGACATGACTATCGTAGCTCTTAAAACCCATTAAAGTTGCTTCGTTTGTACCTAGATAGGATATATTTGAAGCATATCCATTTCATAGTTTCATATCTTTGATCATATTGCATACCTCCTTCATTTATCGAGACGACAGTGTATATGTAGCTGGTAGCTTGAAAGTCCGACCAACCCGATGTTGTAAATGGAACTCCAGGTGAACACCCGTTGCTTGGAGGGTCAATTTAGCCTTTTTTGTGTCTTTTAACTTACCCTTCAAACTTAAGATAGTTTTGACTAGGTTGTCACATATGTTCTTCTCGATGTGCATTACATCAAGGTTGTGGTGGATATGGAGTTGTTGCTAATATGGCAACCTAAAAAGCACATTTTTCTTACTCTAATTTGTATTGTCTTTGTCTTGCCTCTAACCAAGCTTCTCTTACACCTTCCTAAGCTAAACATGCTTATATCAACTCACCCGTGACATAATGTCATGGCTAGTGAAATCCTTCGTTAGAGGTCTCATCTCGAACAATACCATCAAAACTTCTGCTATCATGGTGCTATCGGTGCTTCGATGGCAAAAACTGCTTGTAACCTATATAATGGAACTTATTATTTACATGTTCACCTATGTAATCTACATCACATATGAGGCATGCCTTGTACCCTTTAGTTGTCCAGCCAGAAACATCATCATATGCTGGAAAATCATTGATTGCCTACAAGAGCACAACATGTAGTTGAAATTTTCCACCGTTTACCACGTCCAATGTCCTTACACCTTTAGTGCATAGTTCTTCTAACTCATGCACAAGTGGCTGTAATTATACATCAATATCTTTCCTAGATGATCTAGATCATGGTATTAAAAGCGACATCATCAGATATAAATCTTTTATACCTCAATGGTGGAACATTATATACAAATAGAAGAACTAGCCATAAACTATCTGTTGTCCTTATGTTAATATAAGGATTAAACCCATCAGTGGCAAGTCCTAATCTCATACTTCAAGGCTATGTATTGAACCAAGATATTTGACATCCTATACCATCCACTGATTAGAGTCCATGAGGTGCTTTAAAACACTTGCTTGACTAGCGTACTTTTCCTTGTGCATCTCATCTCCGATGCCGACTGCCTACATGAATAGCCATTGTAGCCTTGACATTAGTGGAAAGTGATAAAGAATCTTAACTGTTACAATCTCATTTTTCTTAGCATGAGTTTTCCATCTCCCTTTGCTACAAACCAAGCTGCTATCGAGGTTTCGAAACTCTTTTCGGAACAACACATAGTCATTAATACAGACATGAATGTTGTTTGCGTCCATACCTAATTGCTTGAGTAGTTTCCACACTTTGTAGTGTGATGACAATAATGTATTGCCGTCTCTAAAGGCGAGCCAACGATTAAAAGATTTTCATGGATTGTTTGCCATCGACTTTCATATTCATCTTCTGAAACATCGCAGACAACATTGAAAACTTAGTAAAGCCTAGATATATCGGCCTCTTTGCACTTTCAAACATTATCATCCATCGGCTGCTATCATCTCTACTACCTTCATTCTCGTTATTCGTGTCATCGCCTTTAGAATCGTTCATATTCGCAGCCAAATACTGTACAAATCTATGATCAACTTGATCTTCAAAGGGCTGAACCTTACTTAGGATGCTCCTTTCTCCACCCTCCACATATCATGCAACTCATCTTCATCGTCGATTCCAATTGACTCTTCGCTGTGATATATCCACCTCGAGTATGACCAAGCCATTCCCTCCAACATTAGATGTTACTCAACAATATAAATAGAGTGTCGTGATCCATTTAGGCAGTCCCTACATGGGCATCTTATCAATCTATTTGCCCTCTGTAGTCGATTGCTACTTGTAAAAACTCGCTAACCCCATTTCCATATTCCACTGTTCTTAGATTGTGGATGATGTACCATGTTTGTTTAGACATCTTATCCTAAAATTTAAGAAATGACATCCCTATTTTATAAGATCTTTTGAAATATTTCCTACTCATTAAGTTTTATGACACTACAAACATGTATTACATATAACAAAGCATAATTGATTTAAATTTTACACACATGTAACTTTTATATGGTATATATACATATACATATTAAAAATATCATATACAAGTTAGAAAAAATAACGCAATCACAATGTATTTATTTATGTGTAATACCTAAATAAATAATTTATTAAACTATTAATTAACACAACAATATAAATATGTCATTTTAACAAACACTTAAACTATATACTTCATAATGAATTTATTCATTTATACAACATGTATAATTTATTAATACCTAAATAAATAATTTAATAAACTATTAACTAACACAACAATGCAAATATATCATTTTAACAAGCATTTAACATATAATTCAAAACGTATTTATTCATGTAAACAACATATATATATGTATATATTATTAATACCTTAAAAATAATTTATTAAACTATTAACTAATACAACAATGTAAATATATCACTTTTAACAAACATTTAAATATACACTTCACAGTACATTAATTCATGAATACAACATACATAATTTATTAATACCTAAAAAATAATTTATTAAACTAATAACTACCACAACAATATAAATAACAATTACTTAAAATATATACTAATATTTTATAAAAACCCATATAGAATGAGATAATTTTTAAAATATTAAAAATAAATTACTAACCTAGAAGATGATTCCACACTTCAACTTCAAATGCCAACTTCAACTTCAAATGCCAACCTTTATAGAAACTTGAAAAATAAATAAAATAATAAATTATAAAAATATATACACTTGAAAAAATATAAAAAACAAAACAAGATATATATTATATATATAGAGAGAGAGAGAGAGAGAGTTGCTTAAAGTGAGACGTGAGCTGAGAGAGAAGTCGGGAATGGGAGTCTTTATATAGAGGTTGGTAAGAGGTGAGACTTGTAGCCACACTCACTGTTGATGTGTCATTTGAGACTAGTTTTGTTCAATGATATTATAGAGGTGATTTTTTACCTCAATCATACTTATTTGAGGTGAAACTCACTGAATCAGATATAATTTAGTGAGTTTTGCCTCAGATTTTGAAAGGGACAAATTTTACCACCATCTCTTGTCTAATATGTCAAAATTTCTACCAGTGTCTAATGTCTTGTAATATTTACGTGACTTGTCAATGACCTTTTAATGCATTATTCCTCCTCCCATGTGGAATGTGTCTTGGTCATATTCCATTTTTTTAAGTAGTAAAAAAAAATATATTAATGTGACTTGCTATCTAATAGAATTAGTTCTATATATAATTTTTTTTTAGTTCTAAAATTAAAAAGTGAATAGCTAAAATTAAGAAAAACAGAAAAAAAAAAAGCCAAATAGAAAAATCTTTAATCATAATAATTCACACCTCGATGAGGTTAGGTCACTCATTTCGACATGCAAAACATTCTCTCCCATTTAAGAACTATTGCACGATATCATAACCATAGGATAGGTATATCTTTTATCTATTTCTGCTTTCAGTCAGCGAATAGCTTCTTCTTAGGAACAAAGAAATGATTAGTTTTTAATAATAATTTCATTTTTACTCATGAAATGTCAAGCGAATTAAAAAAAAAATACAAAAAAAGAAAACAAAGAATACTCATCCTCTATGGGTAGCATCACAGCCTAATAAATTAAATGGCCACTGCCCCTCTTTGCGGTGAAGTTTGAGCAAAACTTTACCATAAAGACCAAAAGATAGCCAATTTTTGCTCTTTGACAGAACCTAGGTCATCATTTTTGGACTTCTAGACAAATGGTATCAACTTGATAGGATGGATTGGGTCATTTGGTCTTGGTCATCATCTGAAATGGATTTCTAAATTTAGTCTTGATCACCATCTTTAATGGATGGATTTCTGAATTTGGTCACTGTGCTAAACCATCTATCGATTTCAGACTTTGAAATTTGCTAGGTCAACTGTTGGACCTAGACTTAGAAAACTGATAGACCATCTGTCGGGTCTATATTTTGAAAAAAGATAGGCCATCTGTCGGGCCTAGATTTTGAGATTTGCTAGGTCAACTGTCGAACCTAGACTTTGGTTAGGTCATTTGCCGGACCTATGGGCTATGGTTTGGTCATTTGCCGGACCAATGGGCTTTGGTTTGGTCATTTGCCGGACCAATGGGCTTTGGTTTGGTCATTTGCCGGACCAATGGGCTTTGGTTTGGTCATTTGCCGGACCAATGGGCTTTGGTCATTTGCCGGACCAATGGGCTTTGGTTTGGTCATTTGCCGGACCAATGGGCTTTGGTCATTTGCCGGACCAATAGGCTTTGGTTTGGTCATTTGCCGGACCAATGGGCTTTGGTTTGGTCATTTGCCGGACCAATGGGCTTTGGTCATTTGCCGGACCAATGGGCTTTGGTTTGAAAACTTGGATGGGCTTCAAGTTTTTCTTTTTTTGGAAAACTTGGTTTGAAAACTTGGATGGGCTTCAAGCATTTTTTTTCTTTGAAAACTTGGTTTGAAAACTTGATGGGCTTCAAGTTTTTCTTTTTTTGGAAAACTTGGTTTGAAAACTTGGATGGGCTTCAAGTTTTTCTTTTTTTGGAAAACTTGGTTTGAAAACTTGGATGGGCTTCAAGTTTTTCTTTTTTTGGAAAACTTGGTTTAAACGTACCCTATGAACTGGCATTTGGTTTTAACATTAGTGCGCTTCTTGAGCTGACACTCGACTTGTTAAGGTGCTCCTTGAGCTGGCCTAAAACTTACAACTTACAAGGCACACAACACTTCCTTGAGTTAGCGATTCTCAATTTGAGGAATAGGATGAAGCTCATACGATCCTAAAGATTAAAAAAAAGACAACGCTCCCTTGAGCAGACTATCCTGATGCTGAAGAAATAGGATGATGCTCCTTTGGGCATATAATCCTAAAGATTGAAAGGTAGGATGACGCTCTTTGAGCGGGTGACCCTAATACTTAGGATGACGCTTTTTTTTTTTTTGAGCAATCGATCCTAAAACTTAAACAAATAGGATGACGCTCTTTGAGCAGGTGATCCTAAAACTTAAACTTGAAAATCAAGTTTTGAAAACCGTAGCCTGAAATTTTTTTTTTTTGGCTAATTTTTTAATGTGGGAAATTCTTCCCCTTTTTCATTGAAAATTTTTAAGAAAACCTTTGAGAATCTTTTCTTTTAAAAACCAACCTTTTTTTTTTAATTCTTTTATTTTAAAAATTTAAACCAAAGGCAATTTTTTTTACTTTTAATGAAAAAACTTATTTTCTCCTTTTTTATTACTTTTCAGATATTTGGAAAAAACTTTTTTTTTATTTTTATTTTTTTGGAAGAAATTCCTTCTTTTCTTGGACCTTTTAAAGGTAAAAAGTTTCCTTTTTTTTTTTTGAATTCCAACTTTTTTTTTGAAAGTTACCAACAGGTAAAAATAATCATAAATAGGGTTTGCCCCATTGATCACTCATTTTTTTTTTCAGCCTAAGGCTTCACTATTAACCACCTAAGGTCTTTTATTGAAAAATTTTAATCATTGGGGGCAAAGTTTTTCTTTTAGGACATTAATTTGAAAATTGGGGCATTGTTTCCAACTTTGGGGCAATTAATTCCTAACCCTGAGGCAGACTTCTTTCAAATTGGGGCAAATGATTTCATGCCCCTGGGATGATTCTTACACCAAGGTTGGTTATCTTATTTTAAGTTACCTAATCAAAGAGGACTTCCTTACACTCTCTTAGGCTTATTTTCACACATTTGACTCGGATTCCAAAAATTATGGTCCGGCTTGCAAGTGACACACTTTGGTCAATCTATTAGGTCTTTTTTGGACTGTAATGTGGGCTTTTGGTTGTTGGCTTTAATCAAAAAGAGATATTTCATAAAGGCTTTTTTTTTTTTCAACACATCCCGGGTTTACAAGTCAAGAACCCTTAAGGAAAACTTGAATATGCACTTATTCCTAGTTTCAAGAGCATTAATAAATCAACTCCTTTGATCCAAAGAGTCTCTAAAGGGTGGAATTGTGGATGGGCCCATAATATAGATTTTGGACCTTGTGTTTTATGGGCTTTGAACTTTGAGCATGTGCCCCCAGTGTTTGGGTATGATCACCTTGTGTGATTGTCTTCCATCAGGGTGGAATTGTGGGTGGGTCCATAATATAATTTTGGACCTTGTGTTTTGATGGGCTTTGAACTTTGAGCATGTGCTTGTGTGATTGTCTTCCATCAGGGTGGAATTGTGGGTGGGTCCATGATATAAATTTTGGACCTTGTGTTTTGATGGGCTTTGACTTTGAGCATGTGCTTGTAATTTCTTGGTTTAATCACCTTGCTTGGCTATTCTTCATTTTTTTTTCATTTTTTTTTTGGCACTTTATTCATGTATCCCTTTTTTCTTCTTCTTTTGCAAGGTGATTTGTATTTTTTCCATTGGATGGCTTATAGCTCAAAGTATATGGATTGTGTATGGTTTGGGATAGAAACTCTTCTTCCTTTCAAAGGAAATGATTTATTTATGTCAATTGACTACTCTTGAATTGATGCAACTAGGCAAGTGCATATAAGTTAATCCTTTTTCTCCTTGATAATGACCCTGACCTCCAAATTGCCCCGTTGTGGGGTACCCTAATGTAGGGTGGTTCTTGACAGGGCTTAATTTTAAAAAATTCTTCAATATCAAATGGGTTAACAAAGGATAATGTGTTTAGGACTTTGAAATGAATGCCTAATGTCACTTTGACCTATGTATCAAATTCAAACTAGACCTCCTTTAAGGAATGAGTCCATTTTATCTCTCACAATTCACTCCACTCTTAGTGTGTAGGGTATGTGTTTGGGATTAAGTTTGCCTCTTTTCATTCTAGGCCACTATTTAATGAGAATTTTTGGGTTTTCAATCATCCATTTTTTATTGCCTCAGGATATATATAACTAAATGCCCCATTTGGATTTATCAAATGCCCCTAATCGGTAAAGTCCTTTTGGTTGCCCCTAGTTTTGATTTCATTTGCCTTTAGCTTAAAATGAATGATCATTGGGTAACAATTTTGAAACATTCTTTTTCTGTTGGCAATTTTCCTTCTTTTCTAATTTTTTATTTTTTTTATTTTTTGAAAATAACCTTTATTCTCTTTCTCATTTGTTGGAAAACAATTTTCATTTTTTTTCTTAAAAAAAATTGTTGGAGAACAAGTTTGAAAAACTTTTATTCTCTTTTTTTTTTTTTGTTAGACAACAACTTTTTGTTCTCACTTTTTATTTTAAAAAATCTTCAAAAAAAAGAAAGTTGTTGAATGGATATTTACAAAAAAGAATGTTTGAAAATGATTATTTATCCTAAAGTGGAAAAAGGATATTTACAAAAATAATTCATTTTTTTCTTTTTTCTTTAAGGCAAAAATTATTTTACAAGAATAGTGGAACAAAAAAGACCCCCCTTTTTCTTTTAGAAGGAAATTCAAATGGGGGTTGATTTTTACAGGGATGATTATCCTGAAGACAAGGGAGAGGAATACATATGACAAAGGTAATTTTGATTGGAGAGGACCTATAACTATAGGTGGACAAAATTTTCTCTATGAGTATTTACAAGTCTACTGTACACATTTTTTATTTTATTTTTTTTCTTAAAAAAGATGCAAAGATGCAAGCATACAGATGCAATTGGGGATAATGACCTTGAAAATTTGATGAAAAAATTTTGCTGGAGTTGATGAAAAATTATTTTTTTTTTGAAAACCTTTTTTTTTAAAAAAAAAATAACTCCATTTTTTAAAAAAAAATTTTGGTCGCTATCCATATAAATGGAGATAAGGACCCTGAAAGTTTTGGTGAAAAAGTTTTGTTGGAATTGATGAAAAATCATTTTTTTGAAAATCTTCTTTTTTTTTTGAAAAATAACAAAATTAATTAAGACTCCATTTGAGAAAAAAGAAATTAGTCACTATCCATGCCAATGGGGATAATGACAAAAAAAACTTTACTTGAAGTGGTATTATTATTTTTTTTAAAATAAAGGTTTAAAAACCATTCAATCTAAAATTTTATTTACTAAAAAAATGTTTGATTTTTGAAAACTTCCTTTTTTAGGAAAGAAACAACTCCACATTTAAAAAAAATTTGGTGGACTTTTTTGAAATTTTTTTTATTTTTGAAAAAAATTTTTTGGAAGAAAATACAACTCCATTTTTTTTGAAAAGTTTGGTCAAAATCCCATGTTAAAATGCATGATTTGGTAGGGTTCTATAGGTCCCCCGGTTTAGTGGCATTAAACCGGAGTGGGAGGACATTTCTTGATCTAGAGGGTGGAAAGCCACAGCCCCCGGACCTTACTTCGTCCTCCTCGCTTAGGCTCTTAAGACGGCCTGGGTCCGACCGTAATCTAGCACACATTTATGCTAATATGCAGGTGCAAATGCAAATAAATAAATAAACAAACAATCAAGCTTTTGCTTTCTTTTTTTTTTTTTTTTGTATACCTGCAAGGTTAGTAAATATTTACAGAAAAATTATTCAATACAATATACAAAGAATCATATATTCACATGTAATATTACAAAATGAGCAAGGATAAATTTAAAATTCAAAATTCCTAAGTGGCTAGCCCTCCCTTTTTTTTTTAAAAAAAAAATTTAATAGTCCCCAGTGGAGTCGCCAATCTGTCGAGCCTGGATTTTTCCACTAATCTTATCTGGTTTCATTTCTCCTAATCCGATTCACATTAAACCGAACCCATTTAACATGAATCCTCGACTAGGGGTTAAGAGAAATTTTAAAAAAATTTTAGAGTCGCCACCCGATATAAATCGGGAAAAAAATAAAAAGCTAGGATCAATGGGTCGGTTGATCCTAACTTAGCTACTAGTCTGCGAAAATTTGATTTAAAAAATCAACTTTTAAAACCAGATATCATGGATTCGGGGGCTAACCTATTAAAACCAAATTGGTTACCACTTTTGGAATTTTAAATTTATAACCTATCCTTTTCATGCTCAAAAATTCAAATGATACATTATGAAACAATATTCACAAATCACATTATTCATTTTTTTATTTTTATGTGCTTTTATTCATTTTTATTATCTTTTTTTTAACATAAACATCAACAAAATATCTTATATTTACAAAATATTTATTTACTAAAAAGAACAAAACATTTTTTTTATTTTTATGTCGCCCCGCAGGTGTCTACGTACACGCTATTCGAGATCAGACAAAACGTAGTTCTTTTTAAAAAAAAACTTAGTTTGTTGATCAATTTTAGTTTTTGAACTCTTTTCACTTTATATTCATTAAATTTGAATTTTTATAAAAAATAATTTTATAATCCTATGATCTAATCAATTGATTTTCATTTCATGAAAATGCAATTTTTCTAAGTCCAAAATCATTTTTCAAAATCATTTTATGATAATTCATGGATAATTTAATGCTACATGAAAATATTTTGATTGAACTTTGATGATTATTTCCATAGCTAATTTATGAAAATAATTTGATGAAAACTCGGATTATTCTCATAACAAATTTATGAGAATGATTTGATGAAAACTTTGATTATTCTCATAGCAAATTTATGAGAATGATTTGATGAAAACTTGGATTATTCTCATAGCAAATTTATGAGAATGATTTGATGAAAACTTGATTTATTCTCATAGAAAATTTATGAGAATGATTTGATGAAATCTTGATTTATTCTCATAGCAAATTTATGAGAATGATTTGATGAAAACTTGATTTATTCTCATAGCAAATTTATGAGAATGATTTGATGAAAACTTTGATTATTCTCATAGCTAATTTAATGCTATATGAAAATAATTTAGATTGAAAAATTTAATCCAAACTCACCTGGACCGTTGGATTGTTCGGATCAGATCTGGAACGCTGATCTGGATGTAGACCGTTGACCGTTGACCATTGACTGCGCGTAGACTGAGACCAACAATCAATTTGTTTTCTTCCCCCAGGAACGAATTGATCGCTTGCAATTGGTTCGAAATGACAGTGAAATGAGATTACCATCACACGGCTTGGACCTCGACTAAAAGCGGATTGGACTTCGGATCTGATCTGGAGCGCTGATCTGGATGTGGACCGTTGACCATTGACCGTAGACCATTGACTGCACGAGTAGACTGAAACCAACAATTGATTTGCTCTGCTTCTTCTTTTTTTTTTTTTCTCTCTCTCTTTTTGTGTTTTTCTTCTTTCTAAACTCTTACTTTGAAAATTTTCGAATGCTTTGAATCTCTGAGTAATCCTTGTAATTGTTGTGTTCCTTTTGTTCATGGATCATTCCTATTTATAGATCCATGGTCTGATTTCAGTTACGAATTGCATTTAATGACTTTCCAATTTTTCGCAAAAAATTTAATTCGAAAATTGGAATTTGATTCACTCGTAACTGACGAAATTAATGATCAGTTACGAATTGCATTTAATGACTTCCCAATTTTTCGCAAAAAAAATTTAATTTGAATTTGATTCATTCGTAACTGACAAAATTGATGATCAGTTACGAATGACAAAATTCATTTGTAACTGACAAAATTTAATTCGAAAATTGGAATTTAATTCATTCGTAACTGACGAAATTAATGATCAGTTACGAATTGCATTTAATGACTTCCCAATTTTCTGAAAATTGGAATTTGATTGATGATCAGTTACGAATTGCATTTAATGACTTCCCAATTTCCTGAAAATTGGAATTTGATTTGTTCGTAACTGATGAAATTGATGATCAAATCCTCGAATATTCGATCCTATCTCTGTATAGGATCAATTGAATCGTTCAAATTCATTGAATTTGATCAGCCGCCATTGATTCTTCAATAAATCCAGTCTATCCCATGCCGACATTGAATCCTCATCCTTATTTGCCTCTTCATGGAATCAAACCCAGGTCTGTGGCTGGTCTAGTCATATGGTCAGTGGTCTTAACTGTTAGGCCGTTAGCCTGTACCTGGTTGGGTTCAACAAATTTAAACTTTAAGACTCATTCAAAATAATTTTTGAAAATTTGTTTAATTATCTTTATGAACAATTTATAACAAAAATATGTATTATATCAAGCTCAAATAATTTTTTTTTATAATAATGTATTTTTTTTTTTTTTTTTGTTTATTTTGGAAAAGACACACTGTTTTTTTTTCTCATTTTTTTTTATTATATTTACCTTACTACTTCTTATTTTTGCTACTTTTGATTTTTTGTGCTATTTTTTGATTTTTATCTATTTTTACTATTTTTTGTGAGCTTGACATAATACTAATTTTTATCATAAATTTGAGCCTTAAATTTAGCAAAAATTGGGTGTCTACAGCCACTATAGAGGACAATCCATTAGTTTGATAATTCAATATGTGCCATTTCAAAAATTTGATGATTGACATCTACGAGATAGGGATAGGATAATAATAGGATTTCATCTCGTATCTATCTTCCACTGCTCAGTTCTAATAAAGGGTACATTGGTTCTTATTCTCTAAGACCATTCCTTTTGCTTTTCTTCTATATTTTAATTTTTTAATCCTTGTATAAAATACAGACCCTACTTATTTATTTGTAAATTAAATTATATGTGCCTACTAATATTAATACTTGCGATAGGAAATTTGTTAATATCTGGATTTTATTGCAATATATACATATTATATTGGCAGAGGATTATCTACATTTTTATCATCTTAATTTATATAAATAATTAAGATCGCCTTTTTTTTATTAATTTTAATTGGGATAAGGAAAAAGAAATGCAGTTTAAAAATTAATTTGAAGATTTTTGGAAAAAAAAAATACTGTACTTGAAATCCTGTCATAAAGATATTTTTTAAATTATAATAAATTTTATCTTAAAAGCATGATTCTAATTTTTAGTGAAATCAATTGTGTTATATTTAGCAATTCTAAAATCATGTTTTAAAGATATGATTTCAAGTATATTATTTTTAATGTTTTCTTATTTTTCCTTTTCTGGAAGTTCTGATTTTCAATTTTTTATTCTTGAATTGCATTTTTTTTCCTTTTTCCTTTTCTTGAATTGCAGTAGCGTCGAAGTTCTATAAGAATGCACGTATTTCATGTGGCATCCTACCCTGTATAAAATAGTGCATAGTATGTTAAGTGGATTTTAAAGGGAGAGAAAAAACTAACGCATTCAATAGAAAAGGTTCTGCGAAAGGTAAGGAAAGCTAATGGGAAAGACGATGAGATATGCATTTAATACTGTAGGTGCATGGACTGAGGAATGATCACATATGCATTGTGCGAGTGTTGCGTTATAATTTACAAAATTTGATTAAAAAAAAGCGATCTAGAAAAAGTGATGTGAAGTAGCATGTAAGGAGTATTTAAGTAAAAATGAAACAATATGAAGGAATAGGCATCATGTACTCTCTCTCTCTCTTGATAGTCTTTCACTAACCCTAATACAGAGGGACACCTTGTGGCTGGCTAGCCCTCCATTCTAATTCTCTTCCCATCGTTCATTATCTAAATTTGTAAATCTACTAATAATAATCTTAATATTTATAGATCTATCATATCTAATATCAAATCTGAATAGCTTAAGGAGTGTATGTATATAAGTAAACCAGCCATATAATTAGTATTATTAACTAGTAGTTTATGTGGGCCAAAAAAAAAAAAAACTAGTAGTTTATGGATTGGAACATTTGTAATATGAGTAGTATAATTACTGTTTATAGCGTACTACTGTTAAAATATTAATTTAGGAGAATTTTATTATTTTTGTAAAAAGCAAAAGTTAAGAAGGAAAAAGAGGAGAATGTCATTCAAGTAATAAATGCATCTTCTGGATTTGAACCATGACCTTATACTTGTAAAATTAAGCTTTTAATAACTTAGTTATATCAATGTCAAAAAACAAAAAAAAAAAAGGAATTTTAATATACTCTCATTATGTTATAATTAGCTTTTAAATATATACAAATCATATATATTTGTTGTTGGCGAAGTTCTATTGGAAGAGTTGGCTAGATTTAGGCTTAAGCAACTTAGGCCTGCAAACCAAATATAGGTCAGCAAGCATCAGAAGGTTGCTTGGTGTAACTACTCTAATGGTCAAGACAATAAGATATAAAGGATAGTTTATAATAATAGAAATAGAATGTGGACTTAGATGTTACTAGATGATTTTTGGAGTTGGCTTATGCAGTATTTATAGAGGGGTAGTCCAAGATGGCCAAAAGGAGTGGAGTTGGATTGTGGTGAATGTGGAGTGTTAGGGTAAATTATATAAGAAGATATCGATGATGTTTAGGGTTAATTTCAATTTAAAATACCAAAATTTTAGTTGTTACAAAAAGAAGAATCAACATTTTGTAATACAAGTAAAGCGAGATATCTGTTGAGAAAAACTAAAAAAGTTAATAAAAAACTATATAAATGTAGATTTCTTCAATGAAATGCACCAAATATTGGTAAATAATTTGATTCACATAATAAATTGTTAATTCTCCTTTTTGACCACTTAAAATGTTACTACCTTAAATGAATTTACTCTTAAACATTGATGACTTTGGATATAACTTAACCGGAAAGATTATTGCTATTATTAGATGAGTAGATGCCAAGCTACTAAGCCATATCTCAAATTTCTCAGGCATAGAGTTTATCAAGGTTTGTCTTGGCTAAACCGAGTGGGTGAAATGGTAATAGATTGAGGGTATCTAAGTCAAGCTGAGGATTCGAGAGGTTTGCTTGGTCTTGTGGCCATATTTAGGATTCAAGTTATAGGTCAATTAAGTTGACCCATATCATAAAGAGATTAGGCTGGACTTAAGGAGATAGCTAAATTGGCCTATCAATATTTCTTCATCATATTCTTCTTGGTGAGGAGTTAGTGAGGATAGTAAGTTTTGATAAGGGTTTCCAAAACCATGTTTTTGACTATTTAATGGGAGCAAATTCCTACAGTAGGAGAAGACTAATTCAACAGATGGGGTTGCTAAGCATATTAGCTTAGAGTTTGGTGTTGCTCCTTTTAGAAGTGTGATTCCTCCTAATGTTGAAGACTTCAGGCTTCAAATTGGTGTGGATGAATTTGGCAAACAAAGTCGCGAGAGGAGCAAAAGAATTCTGCCAAAGGCAAACCCACAGGTGATGTGCCTATCACTGAAATTGCTGAGTTTTATGCCATCCTAGCTGATCTCCCCACTTCTTCAACCAAGAGTTGCATCGAAGTTGAAGAGGAGATTGAAGACATACTAGAGAAACTACCCAGCATGAGGGCATCAATTGATGTTGATAAAGTTGCCTTTCCTTCCTTTATTTATAATATTTCTTTAATGTCGATGTAATTAGTTGGAATGTGATCTTTCCCTATGTAAATTGCTTAACAATTTTAATGTAATCAAGTTTTTTCAATAATTTTTCTTTTATGATTTTCCTTTTTTGCATGAAACTATTTTAACTCCAAGGGTGCTCCTTTTGGCTGGGCTTGTAGTTGAATCATGCTTAATTTTTTATATCCATGTGCTTGCACTTAGTACTTTAGAAGGATTGAGATTTGTGTTATGTCATGATTATCCAACTAATATGTTGATAGAACTATGGATCATGAGATGTTTTTGGTGAGGAATTTAAAGGTTAAGGATTTTCGATGGATTAACTTCCGAAGATTTGACTTGACCTTGAATTTAATTTTTTATGATCTTAAAAAATTTTTGCACCTCTAATTCCTACACCTTCTATAAATATAGTACAACAATCTTTATTTTTCTACATCACTTCAAACTTTCTCCCTTTTCTTTACTTCGTTAACATGTCTTCCATAGGTGTCTTGTGCTAGAAAAAGCAAGTTCTTAGGGTAGTTCTAAATAATTCTAAAGATCCCAATGGGGCAAATTAGATGTTTTTACACTATAGCATTGAATAAGTATTTGAAACCTTAATATCTATCACAACGAAAGGTAAAGGATTACTATTTTTGCAGCTTTCACAAATTTGGAGTTGGTGGAATCATCCCCCAGGGTGGCTTCACTAATTGTTCTCATTTGAAAACCTTATAAGGAAAAATTCTTATCAATGGAGGCCTCTGTCTTTGTACATACTCAAGAGACCACTAAGCCATGGGATCATCTTCTCAAATCAACGATTCTTGTGGAGTGACTCTATAACTACTCCTAGTAGGCTAACCATTAGACTGATATGATGTATTGGCTTGCGAGGGAATGTTGGTTTGTTATGTCATAAAAGAAATGGTTGTTGGTCTAAACTTCAAATAGAAGCAGCCCACACCAGTGTACTATCTCCATTCGTGAAGTGACTTTTAGTGTTAGGTGTTATCACTTAGTAGAATCAATAGACTAGGTGCTTCAATTTGTAATGTCTACCAAACGATGTTCTTGTAATATCCACTAAATGATGTTATTCGATTAAAATATAGATAAAAACTATTGTAATACTGCATTCTATTAAATAGAAAGACTTTTCCTTTCATGAGTATTGCTACATCTTTTCTTAAACAAATTTGCATTGTTTTGATTTTTTTTCGTCTTTGTAGGAGGATGTTTGCTATAATCTTTATAAGTGAAATGATTCAATAACACTAGGAGAGTAACTCCAATAGTAAGAGATTATTTAAAGTTCGCTAAGTGTTTGGACTTAGCAATGTTCATGGCTTAATAAGGCTACTTAGGGAGTTACTCTAATGTCTTGATTGGAATCATTATAGTCTAAGTCGATGAGATCACCACTCTAAATTGAAGAGCTTCTTGTAAGGAGGCTAAGAGTTCCTTAAAAGTAGGCATAAAAACTGAAGAGCCTGGAGTAAAAAACCATGAGGAGGCTAGGAGTTTCTCAAAAGTGGGCATCAAACTGAAGAGTTCTCCCTTATCAAGATTACTTGAAACAAGCTGAATAGTTTGGTATACAGAAAAAAGTGGGAGTCCCTCTAATGTTGGGGTAAAGGTTAGGAAGCTTTCCAGGTCAAGGTTACACATGTCTAAGTTGAAGAGCTCAATTAAGCAAGCTTGAAGAGGCACTAACTCATAAATTATGCATTAAATAAATACAAATTCTAAAAGTAATGATTAAAACTAAGGATACGTTCATTAACATCACTATCATTACAAACTTTAACATAATGCATAAATAAATTTACTCAAAGTTCTCTATAATCTTAATGAGATCTTCCTAGTTTGGAGCAAGTTCCTCTTGTCCCTTTCAGGATCCTGTTACTTAGAGCTTTCTACTCACGAGTTTACCTCGTTAGAAAACCTTGTGTTTAACCTTTTTTCTATAGTAAAGCATCGTTCGAAGTTATTTGGTAGCTGACCTTATCCCGACTAATCTCAGACTTCCTCAAAAGTCTTTAAATTGGTTCCAATCCTTATTTGGTTTGCTAGGTGAATTGGTATAGCGTTTTTATAGTCAAGGTATGATGGGTAGTGTAGTTGCTACATAACATTTGGGGAGGTTGTTTGCTAAATTGCCTTTACCTATGCCATTTATTTATTATTTATTTTTTATGAGGATAAAGCCAAGCCAAGTGCTTGCACTTTTAAATTTAGTGTCTCATCTTTAGATTTTTGAAAATTGGTGCTTGTACATTCAAAGTATGTGTAATTCAACACCTTTGTTAAATAATATTTGACAAACACTTATTTTGATGACAGGATAATGGTAGACACTTGGTAAAAAAATTGCTAAAATCTAAAGACTCGATAATAAAATGCCAAAAAAATGCAAAAAATTAAATGTATAGATACTCAATTTGCCATTATTCTATCATCAAAAGGGATGGCCATCGAATATTATTTAATAGATGCATTGAATCGCACATACTTTGAAAGTACGGGAACTACTTTGCCAAAATCTAAAGAAGAGACACCAAATTACTGAAAATTGAAAGTATAGTCACTTGACTTGCCATTATCCTTTTTCTTTTTCATGCTATTGAGGAAGATTTTTTTTATTGTTTCAACTTAGCCACTAGTTTGTAGGTGTCACTGTGTGTAATGAGGTTAATATAATGATTGACATAAAAACCTTTAAAAAATCTGACTATCAAGTTGTGTCTCATTATTAGTAATAAAGACATAGGAAGCTCTTCCATATGTTTGAGAGAGAGAGAGAGAGAAGAGAGAGAGAGAGAGAGAGAGAGAAGAGAGAGGAGAGAGAGAGAGAGAGAGAGAGAGAGCAGGAGGAGCAAAGCAAACCTCCCCTCTCCTTCTTTCCTTCTTCTTCTCTTAAACAACCTCTCTCTTTTTTTTTTTTTTTTTTTTGGCACAATCAAAACACTAGTTGATTGTCTTCTGAACATTAGCAAACAGAGTTAGGGATAATAGTAAAAATAGCCTTGGATGATTGATTTAGAATAATTTAACATGGTATAAGTTGAATTAATTTAGGATGGTATAAGTAGTATAATTCACTATCATTAAGAGAGTTCATGCATACACAAATGATTGAAATGATTGTTGTATGCCCAAAATTCGCCTACGTAGGAAAAAATTGGTGAGTTTAATCGCTAAATAAACTCGCTGGTTATGTTTTGCCTGGAATTGGAGAATAAAATGTGAGTCCTACTACTTACCTAGCCATATAATAGGGACCTACAGACTGTAACCTAGAAGTAGAAGTAAGCTGTGAGGTTAGGATGAGTTGCTTACGGATTTAAGTGGATGTAAGTGTGGAGGCTAGGTATATAGAGGTGGTTGGCTTGACTAGGTATAATAGCTAGTAGGGATGCAACCGATGGGTTTAGGATGGGTCATATAAAATCCGAACTCGACCTAGCTCCTATAGAGTTGCCTAAACTCGATCTGCGACTTATAGGATTTTATGTGTAATACCCAAACTTGCTCCTATAGGGTCATGGTCCCGACCCGCCCTGCTCCGTTGACTCGATTTTCTTTTTATAATTTTTTTCCTCTTTCATTCCTTTTATTCATCATTTGTCTACTTGTCTTCATGATATATTCTCCATTTTGCTTATTTGTTTCAATTTCTTTTTATTTGATGGAAAAATTACACATAAAAAAAAAGTCAGTAAGCTAAACAATTAATTTTTGATATATGACAATCAGTTTGTAACATAACATAGCATAATTTACTTTACTTGATGATTGACATAGATATATAAATATGAAGATCACCTCTTATTAATCATAAAAAAGCATTTGGCCAAAAAAAAATTCATAAAAAGGCATGACATTCTCATTGGACAAAAAAAAAGTTATAAAATCATAGAGCTATAAAAATAATAAAAAATGGATATATTCAATTTTGATATTGTAAAATTGTATTTTATTATTAGTAATCTTAGCAGGTTGAATCTATACTTTAGGGTCATAAGTACGACCCAAACCCAACTCGTAACCTACAAGGGTCCAAAAAAATTTTCCAAACTTATCCCATAACCTTATAAGGTTAAACCCTACAGGGTTTTTAGTGGGTTGGGTAGGTCAGATACCTTATAATGACTTACCCAGTTGCATTCCTAGTAACTAGGCAAGTATGTTGTTGGGAAAAGAGGTTCTAGAGTATAGGCGTAAGAGGGGCTGTTGTTGGCTTAGATTGCATCATTAGAGGAAAAACTTATAGATGGAGATGATGGTGGATGAAAGAAATCATAGGTAATGCGCATCGAAGATGGTCTGAAGACACACAACTTTTTGACCTTACGTTCCAAATCCCATTCATTTTTTTGCCGCTTTACATACAGGTGAGTTGTTAGTGGCCCTATTTATTGACTACTCATAGTAAGTCAACCATTCCTCTAGGATGAACAACTGTTATAAAACTGCTTGCTCATTACGCATGAAACAACCAGCTATAATCAAATATGCTCGCCTGTTTACTATTTTTTCTAGGGAATCCTTTACACCACCAAGACACTCTTTATATTAAGTCATGGGTAAATTGTCATATTCGTCCCAACTTCTCATACTAGTACACTAAAGGGTATTGTGCTACCGTACACATAAGGCTTGTGCTTTTAAGTTAATGTAAAAAATTGGGTTAAATGGTCTTAAAAATCTTATAGATGTTCTATAACATAAAAGTTTCAATACATAGATAAATTTGAAAAGGTTAAACTTGTAGTATAATTTTCAATCTTAGAAATCTATATTTATAGGTTAAAGCTACACTATTATCTAACCCATCATCCCTACTTAGAAGCAAGTATTTTAATAAGTTTTAGGCCATGTTTGGCTCAAACATAAACTGTGACATTTTAATGTTCAATGTCAGAATTGGGAATATTAAGGAAAGAAGGATAATTAAAGCCTAACATCGTTAAGGATGGATCGGACAAATTTTTATAGTATCCACATGCACAATCGGATAAGTACCCTATAGAATTTGGGATGGGTTTTGAGACTTTTTGCGGAACACTATAGGGTTATAGGTTAGGTTTTAGAGCATGTATAGAACCCATTGGAACTGAACTTGTAGTAAAAAAAATGTACATAGTAAGAATTGTGAACATGAATTTTGTTAAAAGACATAATGTAAGAACCCAACTTACCTTATATCAAAATTTCAGGTGAGTCAAATCCCCGTCCAAATATAACACCTTAAGTATTGCACATATATGCCTTCTTAAAGGATTTGTTTATCTCAAATATTGCTAACCAATTTTAAATTCATAAATCATTTAATTAGATTTTAGAGATAACTGGATTTGTAACAAGAAAACAAACTTAATAAACACATTTCTAACTTCCACTCATACAAAAGTGGATCAACTTTCTCAAAAACAAGCTTATAAGCTTATTACAAACATGTGATTCTTAAAGAAAACAACAGACTTTTAAAGATATAAATCCAATTCTTCTAACAAAACAAAATAAAAATAAATACAATTAATCCATTGACCCTATCTCACTTCATTTCTCCTCTCAAACCTCCAAGACTTCCTATAACCGAATCAACATCATCATCATCCACATTAACTCATTAACATCCCCGTCATCATCGAAATAGTACCTGGAAAGAAAGCAGCAACAAAAACAACAATGAGCCGAAGCCTAGTACACAATGATACAACTACACACGGAGTGACACAAGAGCTTAAGCTAAATATAATGCACCTACAACAATTTATTATCTTTAATTAAAGTAAACAAATCAACTCTTGAGCACTCACAGTCCAGAACAATCTTAGGAATCTGGAATCCTGAGCAACATCATCTACTTAGGGGGTTGATATAGCAGCTCGAATGCCTATATCACCTATATCTAACCGAGAAAGAGAAAATACCCTCATCTAGGCTTCACAGTGGTTACACATATTTACTTAATCTTAATCCATAACATCATCTAGTTCAGTGTGCTTATAAACAGAAACTAAATCATGTTACTTCATCTCTAAGCTTAAGCAAATGTTACGTTGATATTATTTGCCCCATCAGCTACTTGCTGAGCCACTTATAGATGTCATTAATCATGATGGGGGTGGCCTAAGCCTAAACTATCGTGCCTACTCCAAACAAGGTTGTTACTCCCTATTGGATTAAATGGAACATGCACAAGCATCACTCATTAATTATTAAGCTATCTTTAAGTTTTAATTCATTTATGATGCTTATCCTGGCATGTAACACGCCAGTTACTACGTACCTTATCAATTTGGAATCCAAATAAAGTTAGAAGGTCTGCTAGAATCCATTTCGGAAGATAAATCAGGTATCCATATTGTTTAAGAGATATATTCATACAAGCATTTAATTTAATAATCCACTTATCTCAAAATTTTATTAAAACTATATTTGATTTGGCTGTAAGATCCACCTCGTCAAATACAGATATTTCTCCATTGTTTATCAAATTATTTCTTTTCACTTTGTTTATATTCATTTATTACAAAAGCATCATCACATCATTCATATTAAAAAAAAAAAAAAAAACCTCATTTCCCAAACAACATATTCCCCATATTATTCATGGTCTATCTTAACTCATTAACCTAAGCCAATTATTTGTTATGAAGCCTATACTATCTTCTTCTTAATCAAGTTTATTAAATTTAGTCATTTAATTAAATTACTAAGTCAGATTCAATTATGTCCCTAAGTCATTATTATATATCTATTTTTAACTTAACTTGGTCAAATTGATTAGAGTTAATCATTTAATTCCATTATTAAGCCAAGGTGATTTAACTTAATCAATCTAATTCATTTTAACTCATTATAACTTATTAAATCAAGTTGAACTTAAGTTTATTAACTAAGTTAATTTTATATCTAACTTCTATATTTAATCTAATTATTTATTAAATCTATAAATTCACCTAACTTATGCTTGTTATATATATTTAACTAATATAATATATCAACTATCATTCATCTACTTCATTTCATTTTATTTCATTATGAACAACACAGGACAAATCACTCCTATGATTGCGCCCGTGATCCTCATCACTGGCCTCATCATGCTCGTGATAGAGGACGTGATGGTCATCACAGGCCTCATCACCTGTGATAAGGAGATAACGCCCTTGCCAGCCATGATCTAAGCCATGAAATTAGAAAATCATGATAAGAGGAAATCATGCCCTTCATCACTGCCCATTATCATCCCAAATTTTATTTTCGATTGTATCATCGACTGTGATACTCGTGATTTAATAGGGGGATCATGTTGCATTTTTCCTTTGTCTTTTACTTAAATTTTAACTATTTGTTTTCAATATACATCAACAAAAACAACTTGTTATTAGTATATATATGATTAATCTTATCCTATAAACATTTATATATATATATTTTTCTATATCATATTTCCATAAATAATTTCATGAAACATGCCATCTACATATGCATATACATATCCATGTTTTAGCATTTATATTCATATCTTGCTAATTTATTAATTTTATCATAGTTCTACATCTATATAGTTCTAATTCAACACTTACGTACATAACAAAACAACTAAAGCAAGAAATAACAAAAGTTATCTTTTTAGATAATCCAAACATCTTGATCTTTCTACTCTTACTTCTTATAAGTTCTTGAAGTTGTTTCTTGCATGATTTTCCATCCTTCATCTTGTTTTTTTATCTTTGATTTCCTTTATGATCTTGTTGAATTTGAGATTTAGGTTTGGGTTTCGAGAAAAGAAAAGAAGAAAGAGAAGAGAAAGAGAAGAGAAGAAGAGAGGAAGAAGAAAGAAAAAAGAAGGAAAAAGGAAGGGGCAAGGTGGCTAAAAAGGAAAAGGAAGCAAAAGTAAAATATAAAGATATTTTAAAATAACGGTATTAAGTTTAAACCTTTTTTATATTCATTCTAAAAATCGTAATTAGTTAAAAAATAATTTGGAAACATATATATTAAAAATTTATGACTTGGTATAAAAACACAATAAAAATTTTAATTTATGAAAATCTGACATTTAATTTAGGGTTTGGTTTGAAACTGATATGTTTAAATAAGTAATTGATTTAAAAATTATAGGGACTTAAGAAAATGAAAGTACCTAAAATTCAAGGGTTTAGGAGTTGTAAAACATTTAAATCTCAATTTAAATTTAGATATATTTACTAATTTATTTTATGTCAAATCATCTAATTATAATTTGTCTAAATAAATTTCTAACTAAGCTCAAATTCAATACCATAATTAAATTTCTATTTCTAATTAAACTAGGTGAAGGTTTGGCGTATTTCATTATTTCCCTCTTAAAAGAATTTCATCCCTCAAATTCACTTGTCTCTTTATTGGTGTAGGATATTTCATATTAATTTTAACTTTTTATTCATAAGCTTTTAATCATTTTAAGAATTTTATCTTTCTATTACGCTTCTACTGTGCACTCTAATTATTTTTCATTTAAATTTTGTTTTACTTTTCATCTCTAAAGAAATTTTTGAATTATTTACAAAATATTTATTTGTTAACATATATGATTGCATCATTTGTTTCTTTTATCACACATGTTTCATGTTTTTCATCCTTTTTGTTTTCATACCAATTTGAAAGTTTAGTGTTATTTGGATTTGGCATTATCTCTTTATAAACATTTATTATTCAAATCATATTTCTTTAATTTCATAATTCAAAATTTTAAATTATTTGTCCTTTAATATTATCTTTGTAATTATTCACATGATTATCATTTGGTTTAATTTTTATTAATTTGGGTTTTTGAAAGCTTCTTTCACTTTGTAACATTGATATTTCATGCAATATAGCATATATAAATAATGGGACTAGTTTAGCGATTTTCAACCTTTATTACTCAATTGAACCAGACTCGGACTTGACCAAGACTCAGACCTAACAAGACAACCAACAACTCTGACTTAGCTTAACCCCACTTCACTCGACTTTGTTTTACAACACAACACAACAACTTAACAATTGAAGATTGTAAAATCGCTATTCCATCCTTATCTAAATATATATGATAATGTGCATATGAAACAAACAGTAATCATATTCTTTTGATTATCAAGATCATTATGTTTTGTAGCCTCATTAGTATTCATAATTAAGATGTTCATTTCCATCATTTACGTGTACAACAATTTTAATAACTTTGTTTCCCAAACAATTTTCACATTGTATGTGTTTGTTTACAATTGAAATTTTATTTTGAAAAATTGTTTAGAGTTTCTATTTTGTCACCATATTACTATTAACAATTTGTCTTTCAATTTTAGGAGGATTTAGAATTGGCTTAGATAACTATTTAAGATTTCCACTTTGTTAATATACATTTGACCTTTTAGAAGTTTTGGAAATACCAAGTCAAATTTGAAATTTGAGTTTTTTTTTTCCATTGACTATTATGCTTTTGTCAACATACTAACAAATATAAATTAGAGGGAAAGCTCTATTATAGTCTATCAAATTTTTAAACAAAAAGCAAACACATACCAAAACATAACATACAACACCTAGAGTCTATTTCCAATTTTAAAGGATTTTGGGCAGGTCCTAATGTTTATCTAAATCATTTGTGCTCTACTCACATTTAGTCAAATTGAGTTAAGTTCATTTTATAAACAACATCCAATATACACTCACATTCATATTACAAGCAATATATATCACAAAACAATATTACACACAAAATCATAACAACATGCAACATTCACAAAACATCTCATAAGATAAATCAATTTAAAAGAAAACATATATATATATCATATAAAAAAACATACATATAACACATAATTTCACAATTATCCTAGTTAAGTCTAATTTCAAACACACACAATATACAACACTTACAAATATATCACAAATAATATATCCCATAAGAAAATATATGCACATCACTAAACAAAACATAACATATAATACATAAAATGCAAAATTTATACAATTACATAACATGACTTACACAATAAATCATAATATTAATAGAAAAAAAATTTTAAGCTAAGTTGATTAATTTCATGTGTTTAATTGGTTTTATTAAGTTACGAACTAGGGTTTAGCAATCAACACATCACAAGCAATAAACACACAATCAAATACCAAAGTTTTTCCCATGCTTAACTCACTGATTCTAAAACGCATTCTAATCATTATATTAAAGGAATAAACATTGCTCTAATACCATTTATAAGGATCCAACTTATCCTATAACAAAATTTTAGGCAAGTTAAATCCTTGGCCACATGTAATACCTTAAATATTACATGCACAGGCCTTCTTAAAGGATTTATTTATCTCGAACATTGCTAATCAATTTTAAATTCATAAATCATTTAATTAGATTCCGGAGACAATTGGATTTGTAACAAAAAAAAACAACTTTAGGAAAATATTTTTAACTTCTACTCATACAAGAGTGGATCAACTTTTTCAAAAACAAGCTTTATAAGCTTATTACAAACATAGGCTTCTTCACTAAGTCCTTAAAGAAAACAATAGACTTTTAAAGATATAAATCCAGTTCTTCTAACAAAATAAAATAAAAACAAATACAATTAATCCATCGACCTTATGTCACTTCACTTCTCCTCTCAAACCTCTAAGATCGCCCATAACCGAATCAACATCATTATCATTTCAATCAACCTCATCAGATCATTAACATCCTCATCATCATCGAAACAATACTTGGAAAGAAAGCAGCAGCAGCAGCAGTAACAAGAGCAATAATGAGCTAAAGCCTATTACATAGTAATACAACCGCACACGGGGTAACATACGAGTTTAAGCTAAATGCAATGCATCAACAACATTTTATTATCTTTAATTAAAGGAGACAAATCAGCACCAGAGCACTCACACTCTGGAACAATCCTGTGAATCTAGGGATCCTGAGTAATAGCAACGCTTAGAGGATTGATATAGGTAGCTCAAATACCTATATGATCTATATCTAATCGAGAAAGAAAAAATAACATCATCTAGGGTCTACAGTCGTTACACATAAAAATAGCATCATCTAGGGTTCACAGTCGTTACACATCTTTACTTAATCTCAGTAAATAACATCATCTAGTTTAGTGGGTATTACTTTACTCCGAGCTTAAGCAAATGTTATATCAATACCGTTTGCCCCACAGCTACCCGCCGAGCCACTTATAGATGTCATTGCATCATGACGGGGGTTGGCCTAAGTGCCTAAACTACAGTGTCTGCTCCAGACAAGGTTGCTACTCCTCCGACTGAATTAAATGGCATACGCACAAGCATCACTCATTAATTATTGATCCATCGTTAATTTTCAATTCATTTAGGATGTCTATCTTAGCATACAACATGCAAGTTACTGCGTACATATCAATTCGGAATCCAAACAGAGATAGAAGGTAAGCCAGAATCCATTTCAAAAGATAAATAAGGTATCCATAATTGTTCCAGAAATATATTCATATAAGCATTTAATTAAATTATCCACTTATCTCAAACTTTTATTAAAAAAAATTGATTAGACACTAATTAGGAACTCTACCATGGCTGCGAGATTTAGGGCTGTGCAAAAAAACCGATTGAATCGTGAACCGAACCGAATAGAATTGAAATTTTGGTTCTTTTTTGGAACTATTAGGTTAGCACTTCAGTTTGGTGAAGAGAAAACGGTTAGCAGTTCGGTTCCGAACCCTGAACCGAACCGAACCAAACCATTTTACATTTTTTTTAAATTAAATATTATTTTTACTTTAATTGTTTCATTAAAAAATTAATTTTTTTAAATTGTGACTTAAATATTATCATTCATGAGAATAAAATTAGATTTGTCATATTATGTTTTAATTGTTATGTTGTCTACAAAGCATATATATTTTAGATTTTAGCATCTATTATTCTAACTTATGAAATTTTTTTTCCCTTTGTCTTACTAATTCTATTATTTAGCTACTTATTGATTTATATAATTGATAATATGTTAGTTAGAAGTATATAAAAATTAAATTTTGTGTCTTATATTGGGATAAAGTCTAGTATACCATTATAGTTCAAATAATTTTTTAAAAAAAAAGAAACTAGTCATGGTTATAATTTTATAATTGATGAAATCTCTCATTCTTATAAGTTTTACATATTTATTTGATAAATAGTTAATTTTAAATATTTTTGTTTATATTTGCATTGGTGATATGAAATATATAATTGAAGTTTTTTGATAGATTTTTTTTTTGAATAAAAATGTTTCAAACGCAAACCGAACCATACCAAACCTTTTTTTTTCTTGGTTCGAAAAAGTTATGAACGGAGCCGTATGGTTAGGTTTGAATTTAAAAGAAAAACCGAACCAAAAATATGGTGCAACCTCGAACCGAACCATACCGTGCACACACCCTAACGAGATTCACTCCACTAAGATATGGATAGTTCTGTATTGTTGTCTAAGTATTTCTTTCACTTTGTTTATAGTCATTAATTCTAAAAGCATCATCACATCATTCATATTTAAAAAAAAAAAAAAGTGATTTCCCAAACAACATATATTTGAAACAACATATTTCCCATATTATTCATGGTCTATCTTAACTCATTAACCTAAGCCAATTATTTGTTATTAAGCCTATACTATCTTAGTCTTAATCAAGTTTATTAAACTTAGTCATTCGATTAAATTACTAAGTTAGATTCAATTATATCCCTAAGTCATTATTATATATCTATTTTTCACTTAACTTAGTCAAATCGATTAGAGTTAATTATTTAATTTCATTACTAAGCCAAGGTGATTTAACTTAATCAATCTAATTCATTTTAATGTATTATAACTTATTAAGTCAAGTTGAACTTAAGTTTATTAATTGAGTTCATTTCATATCTAACTTCTATATTTAATCCAATTATTTATTAAATCTATAAATTCACTTAAACTCATGCTTAATTATATCATTTGACTAATATAATATATCAACTATTATTCATCTACTTCATTTTGTTTCATTTTATTTTATTTCACTATGAATAGCATCAGGGAACAGATCATACCCGATGGGGGCATGATCCTCATCTCTGGCCTCATCATTCTCATGATAGAGGCCGTGATGATCATCACAAGCCTCGTTATGTCCTTGACGAGGAGATAATGCCCCTTGTCATGGTCATGATCTAGGCCATGACATATGGAAATCATGATTAGAGAAGATCATACCCTTCATCATGTCTGTTATCATCCTAAATTTTATTTTCGATTGTATCATCGGCTGTGATAATGCCATGATGCACAAGGGGATCATGTTGTATTTTTCCTTTGTCTTTTACTCAAATTTTAACTACTTGTTTTTAATATACTCATGCTTAATCTTATCCTACAAACATTTCTATTTATATTTCTATATAATATTTCCATAAACATTTCATCAAACATACTATCTACACATACATGTACATATCCATGTTTTAGCATATATGTTCATATCTTGCTAACTTATCAATTTTATCACAAGTTCTACATCTATCTAGTTCTAATTCAATACTTACGTACATAAACAACAACTAAAGTAAGAAAATAACAAAACTTATCTTTTAGATAATCCAAACATCTTGATCTTTCTACTCTTACTTCTCATAAGTTCTTGAAGTTTTTCTTGCATGATTTTCATCCTCTTTCTTGTTTTCTATCTTTGATTTCCCTTATGATCTTGTTGAATTTGAGATTTAGGTTTAGGTTTTGAGAGAAGAAAATAAAGAAAGAGAAGAAAGAAGAAACATAGAAAGAAGAGGAAGGAAGGAGAAGAAAAAGAAGGAAAAAGTAAGGGGACAAGTGGCTAAAAAGGAAAAGGAAAGGAAAAGTAAAATATAAAGATATTTTAAAATAAAGGTATTAAGTTTAAACCTTTTTATATTTATTTTAAAAATCAATTAGTTAAAAAATAATTTGAGAACATATATACTAGAAATTTATGACTTGATATAAAAACAAAATTCATAAGTTTAATTTATTAACATCTGACATTTAATTCGAGTTTGAGTTTGAAACTGATATTTTTAAACAATTAATTTATTAAAAAATTATAGGGACTTAAGAAAATAAAAGTTAACTAAAATTCAAGGGTTTAGGAGTTTGTAAAACATTTAAAATCTTAATTTTAATTTAGATATATACTAATTTAATTTATGTTAAATTATCTAATCATAATTTGTTAAGTTAAATTTCTAACTAAGCTCATATTCAATACTATAATTAACTATCTATCATGTTATTCAATTAATTCTAATTCAACTAGGTGAGGGTTTTGGTATTTCACATAATTCGATCAAGGGGCCCAACATGCTCAACACTAGCGAAGTAGGCTACCTATAAAGTTCATGAAGGCGCATTAGGTATTCTTGGTCATCTCGACCCAAGGATTCCAACTACTCATCCTCTTGGAGTCCATGGTACACTTGGGGCCCACTCTAGGATATTGTTTCATTTGAATTCCCCCCTCCCATGTTAAACTTCATATCTTCAGTCATCTACCCCACTTTGGAGATACACCATACCACTTTGGTTCTCTACATCCCTAAGAGAATAACTTAAATTTCCCAGGGGAATGACAAAGAGATCAGTTATTACCCATGTTTAGCCACCCTCCATGATGGACTACACTTACCATTTTAGGTCCAAGTCAACTGCCATATGATGATTACACCAAATAGTAGAAGAAGATTCTGTGGGCTGCATTTTCGTATGGCAATATCTATAAATAGCACACTAGAGCTCAAGGTAAACACAACCTTGTTGAATCTAATCTAAGTAGATTCTATTCCCCTTAATTCTCTTATGATCCCACACTAACTTAAGCATTGAAGTGGCCTGTGCTGAACCATCCTTGATGCACCATTTAGGAGTCTTCTTTGATTGTAGGCCCATCGAATCTCTACTAGCAAAATATCACTTGCAACACATTCCATAATTAAGTCATATTGATAAGATGCTAAACGTGATTACTTGATGATATCAATCTACAGCCTGATTTATAAGTTAATTTCTAATTAATAATATTTGTTCATTCAATTTTAATTGTCAAAGCATTTACCCATGGTAATTAAATTGTATCAAATATATTAGCAACTAGCACATTGTTTTTTTTTTAAATTAAAAATGTGTGAAAGAAAGTTCAAATTGAAAATATTGAAAAGAAGATATGATTATGGAGTAAGAAAAAAAAAAAAAAAAATCAAAATTATTTTGTTTCAACATAATTGCATTTTACATAGAATTTTAATATGATTATTGGGTAAGGTTTTGATACCCTATATGGTCTATTGAACAAGTTTCAAGTTCAAGGAGAAAAACTCTATAGGTTTTGGGACACCTACAAGGTGTTGGGATGTGTTCGAATTTTGTAAAACTCATTTCAAACACATCTACTAAATTCCTAATTTTGTTGTGGGAGACTATCATGAAATTATATAAAATATATTATACTATGACTTAATTTAGACAATAAAGAAATTCATTATAATCCCTTATCATATTTATTTGTATTTTTACATTTTTTATGTACTTCTATCTTCTCTTTATTTCTTATATTGAGCATTCCAAACCACATAGTTAGCTTTTCCAGCTAAACACAAGGTCATAGGATTAAAAGTAATCTATTTTCTTCAATAAAAGTGACATAGCATTTGAATTCATTAGTTTTGGACAATTGTTAATTAAAATTGGAGTTATGGAACTTCAGTATTTTTTTACTTTGTACTAGAAAATTAAAGTTGTTATATAAGATGCCTAATCCAACTTTCATCTACTGAATATATATGTAAAGTCTGAAGCTCTTGGACAACAAAATTTACTATTACTGTCATCTTGAAAAAGATGATGCTGGAAATGCCAATTAGACCTAAAATATAAGTGTAAACAATCAAAGGGGATAATTTCATAAGTAAAACGTTCGGTCCGATACAAAACTTAACAACATCACACTTCATTTGGAAAAATTGAAAAAAATACTCAAAATTTAGATATTGATTTTAACGATACTAGATTAAAATTCAATATCTAATTTCTTATATGATAATTTTTAGAAAATTTTTTTATACAACATAAATCAAGAAGTTTGATGATGCTACAGGTGTATATCCACCGACAGACATAGTAAATAAAGCTAAATTAGCTCCAAATCTTTTTTATTTTTCCATATTTTTTTTACCATTTTCTTTATTTTCTTTAACCTCTATAAAAAAATAAAAATTATTGTAAACTAATATCCGACCATTAAATTAGTTTATATGTCAATCTAACCGATTAAATGATACAAATAAATGAAGTAAATAATCCATTGACAGAACTTCCATGCATAAGGATATGGACGTAGAGGGCTTGATATAATAGAATTTTTATGGTTCCATCTGCTTATAATATTATTATTAAATTAATTATAAAAAAAACTAATATGAAAATATTAAGCATTTCAATTACTATGGTTCCTTGAATTATATAACCAAACTCATTCCCATAACCCCACGGGGACATTAAATTTTCCATGATGTAACGAGAAATATGGGACTGAGGTTACACGTACACGTACACGGCTGGCAGGCAATGTGCGTGCGACCGTGTGAGTGTAGAAATATTTGAGGAGTCGCCTTCGTTGTTCTTTTTCCTCCCACACCTGTTGGACGTTGACTAATCACTCCTTTGGCTGCAATGTTGAGTTGTCGGCTGGTTAGGCATTAGTAATTAGAAGTCCACCATTTATATTTCCACATTTTTGGAAAATGGAAATCCATTTGTTTTGAACCTTTTCTTATTTGACATTTAAAATTGTATAATAGTTTCGGCCAAAAAGCACTCGGTTAATTTAAATTACAGAATTTGCTTAGAACTACAAGTTTACAAAAATATATATGTATAATTAACTAGTCTAATATGAGAATAGGAAAATACCCAATGTAATACCTGAATTTTGATAAAATATTTAATTAGATATCTAAATTTAAAAAAATTTTAATTTCATATTCAATTAAACTTTTCGCACCCCTAATGTGGTACCTAAATTAATATTTTCATCAAAATTGGGATACCAAATAAGATATTACCCCTAAAAGAATTAATGAAATAGTGAAACGGGCTACATACTCTATAACTGAGTGTAAAATATATACTAATCTTAAAAAAATTGGCTACAACTTCTATTAATAGAGTATGTCTGGATGAAATAGGGATTAATGAAATCATAATGTGATTAAAATTTCATGAAGATCTATCATCTATGATATGTTGGTTACTAATGGGCAAAAAAAACAAAATGCTTAATTGGCATAGAAATAATAAAGAAATTACTAGAATAAATTAAAACAATTATTATACTCCAGTTGTAATAGGAAAAATATTTATAACAAATAGAAATATACCTCCTTATGTGTCTTTAAGATATGGATAATTATAAGACGAATAATAAATAAACAGTGAACATGCATCGAACAAAGGATACATAATCTTTTTTTTTTTTAGTTTTCTAAAGACCAGTCTTTTATATTTCTTTAAGGAGACTCCAGAAATAAAACGTCAGTCGAGAAGCAAGGAAATATTTATATGATAAGAGAAGGAAATCCTTTGGGCTCTAATCACAAAAATTAAGAGAGAAAGAGAGGAAATATGTGGACAGATTTATGTATACATAGCAAGGAGAGGACCATGGTACCATCCGGTTTGATCTAGGAAGATCCGTTGTGTCCCGAGTCATAAAAATAAAGACTTGATAATGTCCTTTTCTTAAGTGAGTCTATAACCTATTTGGTCCTTACTGAAGCTCTACAAAAGCCAAATATAAACTCCATAGTCTATACGGTAAAAGAGTTGACTTGGATTTGCCATCTACCTCATAAGATTAGGGTTCCCATTCAATGCCATCTACCTCATAAGATTAGGGTTTCCATTCAATGCCCATCAATGTTTGTTATAATAATTCAGTCTTGGCTATTTGTTTGACAACCCCATTTAATATGACAGTACCAATTGTGTTGATATTGGTTATCATTACGCATAAATAAGACAAGACGTTTCTAGTTCAATGTGCCGTTGCTCGTGCTTAGCATGCGAAAATTCTCACATATTCTAATCTCATGTTAACGCATGCATATAGAGATAAAGGGTTGTATTAATGTATTCTAAATTATGTAAGGATAAATGAATCTTTCCATATGAATTCCTCGAACTTACTAGGTGGAACACCTATCTACCTCCTTAAAAAAAGAAGAGTGAATATCACATTTGATACATAAAATTTATCAATCTGTACAATTAACTACTAAAGTGTAAAAGTTTCAATTTACTACTTAAAATTTTGTCTATTTTTGCAATTAACTAACTGAACATTACCAAATTATGCAATTGGTTACCTGATCTTTACTTATTTTTACAATTAACTACCTCATCTAGGTACTATATATGAACTCAAAAAGTTCGTAGGTAGTAAATTGTCATTTTTAATCTTCAGGTAGTTAATTGTATAAATTAACAAAATTTAAGTACCAAATGTGATATTTACTCAAAAAAAATTACAAAAATAAAAATAAAGCAAAAAAAAAAAAAAAGATCAATGTTGTATCGCGTTTAGAAGTAGTGATAAAAAAATTGATCATTTATCGCAAGTCGGTAATATAGTACAAGTATGTACTCAACTAAAGTTATAAAAAGCTTTATTACATGTTTGAAAGGCGATATACTACCTTGTATCAGATGTATTAATTGCGATGCACATTCACCAGAGCATAGAATAGACCAGATAGCACCACAACAATCTTAAAGGACTTGAATTCTAGATCGCCGCCTCAATAGAGTTTAACATCTCATGTACCCATCAATAGTTAAACTCCTTGAAAAAGATGACGTTTTTTATTATTTTCACTTTCGGCTCTCTCTCTCTTCTCCGTCTCCTCCCTCCCTCCCCCATGCCCGTATATTGATATTGGTGACTTAGGGGTTATCGAATGGACGAAACACTTCTAATTTAATATTGGCAAGATCTGAGTATGCACTCAAGAGTTGATGTGGATACGTTTTAGACTACCCTAAATTGGGATATAGGAGGTGATTGCACTTATATCGCACTTTGGTTGTGTGATACACGATTGCTACAGTAGTATTGCATATCTAACATGCGATACAAGTGCGATTCTAGTATTACATATCCAAAATGCTACACAAAGTTGGTACTTATGTAATATTTTTTATCTAATTTGTATTTATATAATTTTATAAATTAATTGCTAAATAAGAAATATTCTCCCTATTTACTTGTACATACATTCCAAATACAATTAATTAAAACTATACTTGTAATTATTAAATACTAAACTTGTATAACAAGTGACATGTATCATTCTTGGGTTTCTTCTTTTTCAGATACTTAAGCTTGTTCACTTAAAAGAGTAAAAGGGGAGCTGAACTAGCATTGACAACATAGGATCTAACCCTAAACCAAATACGGCACGGCATGATTATAAAATATTGTAACTAAAAATTGACACGAATAATAAATGGGTCAAACCTAAAAATGATGCAAATCTAAATGTGTTTGGGTTTAAGTTGAAGACCTAAACCCATGAACTCATTAGAATATAATGCTATTTTTTTTTTATCCTTATTTTGTTAAATTATAATATTATTACCCCTAATTAAATTAAAGCATGACAAAACTATTCACATAAGAAACAAATTATACATATGTATAGCATATTATAAATTATATATAAATCATACATATTACATATATAAAATATAGATTTTAGTTAACAAATAGAATATGTATATTAATACATAGTTGATTTATTTGCTATATTTATAACATATGTATATACATACATAACAAAGGTACCATATAGCATATAAACCAGATATCTATAACAAGTACATATAGATATAACACACATATATATAATAAAATTTATAGGTTATAAGTATATAATATATGATATATAAAGATTTGTGTATAACATATTATATAAATATATATATTAAAATAGAGACTTTATATAGTGTTGACGATATCATGCATGCACCATTAGGCTTGTTTACTTATGTATATGCAGAAACAGAAGCTAAAAGACGGGTTTCTAAACTGATTTTAGGCTCACTTAACTAACCATTATGTCTTTTATACCCAATTCATGCAATTACAGTAATGATAAAGAGATAAGGGAACGAGAAGATCACACTGTGATATAATGTGGAGTTCCACCCATCTCTTAGTCTCCATGGTCTACAATTGCCTCACTCAAGGAGGATTTCACACAATTCAATTAACAAATAATGCCTCACAAAGAGGACTTCACAATTGCCTCATAAAGAGGACTTCACAAATGTCTCACAACGAGGACTTCATGATACTTACTCACATGTAGGACTTCACTCAAATGCCTCAACACATGAGGACTTTACTAAAACACTCAAATAAAACATGTGAATAGTGCTTTAAAATGTTAGCTCACTAATCTCACTATGGCACTATTCACTCAACAAATACAATCACATAATGAAAGAGTATTCACTCAAAATGTTGTCTAGACTCAAAATCTTGCTCTATTTGCATCACTTCTTCTACTAATTCTAACAAAAGCTCCCTTTCTTTATTTTTCTTTCCAAAATAATAAACATCTCCTTGTTCTATCTTCTTTTTAAACCTTACTTCTTGCATTTCTCCTAAAATTCCTTTTTCTTTTAACCATATTTCATAAGGAATAGGATCTTTTATGTGTCCTATCCAAAAACTGTCTTTCCAATATTGGATTGGTCTTAACGACTTTTCCTCATTTATATCCTCTCTTCCTTTTTAAGACTCCATTGGTTAGCCATTGTCTCATGTGCGTAGGAATTGTATTTAGCATTGAGATACTTTTCCATTTCCTTTATCTTCTTAATTGTGTCATCAACACAACTAGAGGTTGAAATCCTATTTCCTTCCATCCTTAAGTGTCTATCTTTTCTAGCACGTTCATCATTCCTAATATTTCCCTTTCTTCTAAGGATTGTTTAAAGTTTTCTGACACATTATCCTCACCACCTATGAATCTTGGTCTGCATCATAAAATCTAAATCTGAATGAATATATGCCATCTGGGTTTAGGTACATCAGGCCTCTTGTAGGAACTCTTTATTTTTCACTTTCCATATTCCTATTTACATTCCATTCCTCCCCTTCTAAAGAAGAAAAATCTATTTCCATTGGCTCTATCCTATTTATTCATTTTGTTGCCATTGCATCTACAAGTCCTTTGATATCAAGTTTATAAGATATTTCACTATTATTTGTTGTTTTACAAATAAAGCCAATATCTATTAGCAAGTTTTCTCCTATGTGATCCTCATATTCTTTGCCTCGAAGTCCTATTGATTACTAAGATTGTTTATAGATACCATAAAATTAGATGCACAATAAAGCAGTCCCTTTGCATTGTTTACATCTATTTCTACGGTTGTGAATACAACCTTTCTTATATCACCTTTTTATGCTTTATCCATTAACATTATCAAAACCTTTCCTCCTACCTTTCTTCTTGTTAATCCTCTAATTCCTATGACTATTAGTTTAAGGTGGACTAAAGTTTTTTCTGACTTTTTTCAACTGCCTTGAAGATTCCTTTATGACTAACCTTATATTTAATGGTCTTGTTGTAACTGAAATTCTTTCTTTTCCATTTGACCTAAACAATCCTATTCTCTAACTTAAGATTCTTGCTTGGTATAATTTTCTAGGATTTAAAAGAGTAATAGTGTGGTTTGAATAGATTTCCACATCCCTATCTATGTCTACTACTTCTTCCAAATGTATCATATAATCTCCTTGTCTTCTTCTTCCAATGTTTATCATATCTTGTATTTCTAACTTGGAGGTTGTTTCTACAGAACTTTATTATGTCTTGGGGAATGTAAAATATGTGATTCTCCTGTGAATGATCTAAACCTATCTAAAAACCTTATATTATCTTGCTTGTAATATCTATTTCCTTACCTATTATTTCTTTCCTCACTTTCCTCTATAACCCTAGTTTCTTGTGGCTCATGTGGTTCATGTGGTTCTTGAAACATATTTATTTTAAAAGAGACTTCCACTCTCCTTTCATAAAATAAGCCTTGGGTTTATTTGATTTTCTTTCAATTGGTGACCTTTCTAGTCTACCTATTATCTCGTCTAACTCCTTTTGGTAACTATTTCCTTCTATGCCCTTTCTGTTCAAAGCTTCTTTCTTTAAGTTTTCTAAGTTATAACTTAAATTGTTGACCTTTTGGTGAAGCCTAATCATTAATGCTATAATTGTATTGCTTTGTCTAATTATTGACCTTATAATATCATTTATCAATTCTATATTTCCATAAAACCCTATATATGATTGTGCAAATTCCTTTGTATCTTCTAAGGCAAATGTGTAATCTTCTTTGCATCTAGACCACTATGACTGGTTATCTTAAGAATGTCTTTTTTATTTCTTATACCATTTTTTCTGTACTTTTTCCTAATTTAGCTAATCTTTTAGCTTTCTTTTTTAATTCCTTTATCACTACGTGTTGATTATTTCTCACTTCATCTTTTTTTGCTTGCCTAATAGCCTTTATATGTTCTATCTATCTTAATTTTTTTTCTATATCAACCTATGTTTGCTTTATATAATCTATCATTTCTATTACCTCCTCTAATTGTTCATCTTTCTTTGTCATACATTCTCCTAGATGGTTGTGAGCTTTGTACATAATGTTTAGATATTTGTGAATAGTTGTACTAAAAGATATAATTAAGTCTACGAAGCAATTTAACTACTTGTGATATGAATGCAACAAGTGTGGTGAATGCTTAAAATAACAAATATGAGGAAAACTGGTGTCTCCTACTTGTATCCTATTTTGTAGACACCCAATTTTTGCCCAATTAATTAAGGCTTAAAATTTAATTAAATTCATTTTCCAAAACCTAAGTATTGATGAAATTGGCTAAGTGATCAAGGCACAGGCCAAATGGCCTGTTGGTTAAACATATGGACCCAAACACACACTCAAGCTCAAGGACACAGGTTCAAACCCTAGCAAAGGCAAATTTTTGCCTTTTTATCATTTTTGTCTTTTCATTTTTCCTCAAATGTGACTCTTGCCTTACTTTGCATCAGTTTTTAACTGACAAAAAATCATTGATTGTCAAAATTGATGATGGGATTGCAAAGTGGTTACAAAGTGGTACAAAATTAGTGCAAAAAACAACCAAAAGTTACAAAATTCAATGTATAAAGTATTCAATTGCACATGAATGAGGAGTTACAAAAATTGAGTGGATGAATCTGGCATGGAATATGAAAACAATCATCAATTCATCAATTTCAAACAAATTAATCATGGATTTTCTAATTAAATTCATGAAAAATCAAGGGGCAAAAATCAATTCATTTTTGAAACGGTTTGAAACGTAAAATTGAGCTTGCAACCTATAAATAGGAGGTCCTAGGAGCAAAAGGCACAAGTCAATTTCAACAAAACACAATCAGAATGAGTGAATTCGAAGATTTCGAAAATTAGGGTTCTAAGAGAAAATTCGAAATTTGAGAATTTCGAATTGTTTTTGATTCAATTGGAGTGTTTTAAGGAGCTTTAGGAACAAGTTTAAAGTGATCGAGTGTGCTTTAATTTGATCAATTTGTTCAAAATCACCTCTGTAATTTTTTTTATTATTTTCGGATTTGCGCCGCCGCTACCCACCACTGCGAACCGCCGCTTCTGGTGGTTCTGAGTGAACGCCACCACCACCAACGGACGCGCCACCAGCATAGAAGTCGGGCCGACAAGCTTAGGGAGGTCAACAACCACCAGGGACGGCCGACGAACGCTCGAAAGATCGCGTCATCGTCTTCCTCGCCCGACGAAGATCCGAATCCGACCCGAAAATCCGAATCCCAACCCGGTCGGTCATCGGTCAACGGTCGTCGGTCATCGGTCAACGGTCAACCTGATCAGACGGTCCAGATTTAATCAAGCAGATCAGACGGCCCAGATTCAATCAAGCAGATCAGCGGCCAGATTTATCAAGCGATCAGACGGCCCAGATTCATCAAGCGATCAGACGGCCCAGATTTCATCAAGCGATCAGACGGCCAGATCGAGTCAACAAGATCAGACGATCCAGATCGGTCAGCGAGATCGACGCTCCAGATCTCGTCCGCTTCATCCGACGGTCCAGGTTAATCCGCATTATTTTATTAATAGTTTATTATATAATTAATTTCAGAAAATAATAAAAAATAGTAAAAAATTTATAAAAATTCATAAAAAATTCAGAAAAATTCAGAAAAATACAGAAAAATCCAGAAAAATCAAAATATTTATTTTTTATATAAATTTATTTTTTTTTGATTTTTTAATATTTTTAAATTTTTAATGTGTATTTATACATAAATTGCTTTAGAAAATGCATATTTAATGCATGAAAAATGATTTTAATATATTTCTAATATATTGTGAATTATGTGATGATTTTTTTTAAAAAAAAATAAAAAATATAAAAATATAAAAAATAGATAAAAATGACAAAATTGGATTTTCCAAAAACAAAATTTTTAAAAAAAAAAAAATAATAAAAAATGATTTTCGGACTTAGAAAAATTAATTTTCATAAAATAAAAAAAAATCAATTGATTAGATCATAGGAGCATCAAAAATGATTTTTTATAAAAACTTGAAAATTTAATGAACTTAAATGAAATAGTTCAAAAAATTAAAATTGATCAACAAATTAAATTTTTTTAAAAGAACTACGTTTTGTCTGATCTCGATTAGCGAGTACGTAGGCACCTGCGGGGCGACATAAAAAATAAAAAAAATGTTTTTGTTTTTTTAAATATTGTAATAAATATTTTGTAAAAAGATATTATTGATATTGATATTCTAAAAAAAATGAATAAAAAAAAATAAAAATAAAAATGAATGATTTGATTTGTAAATATTGTGCTATAATGTTTTATTTGAATTTTTGAGCATGAAAAGGATAGATTAAAATTTAAAATTCCAAAAGTGGTAACCATTTGGTTTTAATAGGTTAGCCCCCGAATCCATGATATCTGGTTTTAAAATTGTTTTTTTAAATCAAATTTTCGCAGACTAGTAGCTAAGTTAGGATCAACCGACCCATTGATCCTAGCTTTTTATTTTTTCCCGATTTATATCGGGTGGCGACTCTAAAATTTTTTTAAAAATTTCTTTTAACCCCTAGTCGAGGATTCATGTTAAATGGGTTCGGGTTTAATGTGAATCGGGTTAGAGAAATGAACCAGATAAGATAGTGGAAAAAATCCAGGCTCGACAGCTTGGCGACTCCACTGGGGACTAAATTTTTTTTTAAAAAAAAAAGAGGGCTAGCCACTTAGGAATTTTAAATTTTAAATTTATCCTTGCTCAATTTTTGTGAATATATGATTCTTTGTATATTATCTTGAATATTTTTTTGTAAATATATACTAACCTTGCAAAATGAAAAAAAGAAAACAAAAGTTTGATTTCTTTGTTTGCATTTGCATTTGCATTAGCATGAATGTGTGCTAGATACGGTCGTACCAGGGCCGTCTTAAGAGCCTAAGCGAGGAGGACGAAGTAAGGTCCGGGGGCTGTGGCTTTCCACCCTCTAGATCAAGAAATGTCCTCCCACTCCGGTTTAGTACTACTAAATCGGGGAACCTATAGAACCCTACCAAATCATGCATTCATTAGCATGGGATTTGACCAACTTTTTCTAAAAAAATGAAGTTAAAAAATAAATGTACATATGTAAATAAAAAAAATACTTAAAGAAAATTCTAAAAAAATAAAAGCTGTCAAAAAATAAAAAAAAAATTTTAAATATTAGCTTATACCTTTTAAAAATTTTCAGAAAATGATGTCTTCAACCGACAGTAGCGATAGCTTATGGGCTCGCCTTATTAGAGAAAATCGAGTGGAACCCTTCAAGGATCCAATGCTCCTACTGGACCGATGGTTTGTCAGTTTTACTCCAGTCCAAAGTCATTCATTGAGATAGATTAGGCCCAATCCTCAGCCTACCAAAGATCCATGTTCCATTCACCATGTTCCGGGCCCTCACTCATCTATGGGAACCTGAAGAAGCTGTCTTCCGTTTAGGTCAGCATGTACTTAGCCCAACCATTGAGGAATATACTAGACTACTCCAAGCACCTCCTACCTCTGAAGGAATCTATATTCCAAATTTCAAGCATAGCCCGGTCCGTGTTATATCAGAGTTTTTGGGGATCAAGAGGGGACCAATTATTGAAGCTATCAATGATTGCAATGAATATTGCATCCGCTAACCACACTGATGGACTGGTTTGGAACTCCTGAATATTTAAAAGCAACCGATCCACTTTCAGTATACCACTTGAAGTTTGGGAAGAAAACCGGGTTAATGCCTTCATAGTAGCTGCTTTTGCAACCATTCTCTTCCCTAATGGCAATTTGTTCATCCACTTCCGGGTCATAGAGCTGGTTTCTCAATATTTAGCTGGCAAATCCTATGTTCCCGCTCTTCTAGCCGAACAAGTCCGTAGTCTGACTCACATCAAGTCTAAAGGACAAGGCAAGTTCAAAGCAAGCATGCACTTACTAATGGTTTGGTTTGCTAGCCACATTAAGCACTACGGAAAAGACTTGGCTAATGGATCCCTCATCAGCCTGAAATATGATCTCATCCAATCCTTTGCTGAAAGGGTCCACATGGAAGATGATCATCCTCTATGGGATATAATTGCCATTCTTGAAGACATGCCACCTGAAGACATGATGTGGCAAGCTCGCTGGTTCAAAAGCCCTGCAGCCATCCTAAGTTGCAAGGAATACATGGCAGTACCCCTAATTGGACTCACCGGCTGTACTGGTTATTACCCCTCAAGTGTTATCAGACAGTATGGTATGCTGCAAGATATTACTGTCAAGCCTAATTTGGAGCAAGTCACTCTGGATTATTTGGATCCAACCAAGATACTACCAGCTAAAGAATCCAAGTAAATCAAATCCGAGCTATATGGGAAAATAGAGAGGTGAAGCCGGTTTTTGAAGTCGAGCCAGAAAATAAGGAAACCAAGAAGTATAGAGCAACCAGGTGGTATGTGGCTAGCCAAATGAAGAAGAATAAGGATATTCGATATGAAGCTCCCGATGTCCTTCAACCAGCACCATCGGAACCTGACCCTGAAACAATTGCTTACATGGAAGCTGTTTCGGCTCGCCTGGAAGTATGTCACCGAGATTTCCAAGAAAGAGAGAGGGAAATGGTGGATCGCCTGCAAAGTGCTGGAAGCAGAATTTCATTTTTAGAGGCTGAGTTGAAGGCAGCTCAAAAGAAAATTCTAGCCCTGGAAGACAAGATTGTTTGCCCCACTAAGACAAGAAGACTGGTTTAGTTGATTTAGGTTTAGTCCTTAGGAATCAAGGTTCTTTGAAACCATTAGAAAGTAGTTTTAATTCAGTTTCTAAACCATTAGAGTTTTTGTTATGTTAAACATTATCTTTTAATACAAATTTTTTTAAAAAAAAATCATTGGTCAATATCCCCATTTGCATCTGTGTGATAGCATATCTGCATTCTTGCATATGTATATTAATTCATTTATTCTAAAAAAAATATATATTAATAAATGATAAATGTCCAGGTCTAGCAAATTCGAGTTTAAAACTTGAAAGATAGCGTCCAAGCCGGTTAGGAGCCCTATTGTTACCAGATCCCGAGCTAAGATGTCTAACACCGGGAGTAACCCCACAGACCAGACCAATGAACAAAGACTCAACACCGTGGAACAAACCCTCCTTGGAATTGCTGAACAGATGCAGGCTTTAACACAGAGTCTTGCCCAACTCAAGACCCCTACAACTCCTGAAGAATCCTCAAGGGCACAGAAAGGAAAAGAAATTGAGGGCAGCTTATTCAGCAAGAGGAGTCATCAAATGAGTTTAATGCGGCTGAGTTGAAGAAAGAACTGGAAGCTCAGGCTAAAGAAATGGAGAGAAAACTGTTGAGAAAATGAAGACGTTCGATGGTTTTGATCAAACCGCGATCTGAATTGCCTCAATATGAGGAAGGTGCCTTCCCTGAGAAATTTAAGGCACCGGAATTTGAAAAATATGACGGGACAGGTTGCCCTAATATGCATACCAGATTGTATGTACGACGAATGGGGCAATATGCAAAGTTTGACAAGCTGATGGTGCAAACCTTCCAGGACAGTCTTACTGGTGCTGCTTTGGCCTGGTACGCCCAATTAGACCACAAGAAGTTGATACTTGGGACAAGTTGGCTAGGGCATTTTTTAATCAGTATAAGTTTAACATTGAGATGGCGCCCTCGGTATGGGATTTAAGCAATCTGAAGAAGAAGAAAGAAGAGACTTTCAAGGAATGCTCAGCGCTGGAGAGCATTGGCTGCAAGGATCACCACCCGATGCCTGAAAGGACCTCACTTTCACTTTTATCAACACATAGAGGAACCTTTCTTTTCCCATCTGATTGGGCATGCATCAGCAAGTTTCTCAGAAGTGGTGATAGCTGGGTGCAGGATTGAGAATGCAATTTCGCAGGAAAATTGCAACAAGAAAAGAAATATACTGCACCAGAAATGTCCCATAAAGGGAAAGATTCAACCGTCAGCATGGTCAATACTTCAGATGCAACTGGCCCTACTAAGTCTTTCGTGTTGTCAACAAATCAGAATCAAAATCAGAATAAGGATCAGACTCAACAAAGTGCAGTCCCAAATCAACAATCAAGGTTCAGCAGGCGGAACTTCACTCGAATTCCGGTTCCCCTTAGCCAAGTATTAGCTAAATTAAGGGCCGATAATCTGATCAATCTTGAAGTTCCTAGGGAAGACTTAAAGCCTAGATATTACAATCCTGAGCTGAAGTGTGAATATCACATGGGGCAAATCGGGCATTCAACAGACAGATGCTGGAGGCTTAGGCATAAAATCCAAGATCTTATTGATGCAAAAGTCATCCAGTTGGATTTCGTTGAGACTCCAAACGTCTCTACTAACCCACTGCCAAACCATGGACCAGTCATCAATATGATCACCGCTGAAGTGCCGGATCAAGAAATCAATCTGGATGAGTTGCCAATCACCATAGAACAAGTAGCATGGAACCTTCGCCAGAAGGGTCATTTGCTCAATATGAATTTAAGAGACCGCACCAAAACCAGGCCTGCTATTTACAAGCTACTACAAGGAGGAACTATTAAAAAAGAAGAGATTCTGGAAATGTTGATCCCGAAACCAAGGAGATCGAGCACACAGGCTGAGTTATGGGAAAGGTATCAGGCTGGAGATCCAACCATTGGAACCCTGGGAAATGATGGAAAATACCAGTATTTAATGGATTACTGGTTTGAGCCCCGTGTCTATGCTGACGCTCCTCCAACTGGATGGGGTCCAGAATTTGAAGAGGAAGATAAGAAAGCAAAAGAAGACGAGTTTGTGGGTATGATCGAAGGTGGACCTAGATCCATCAAAATCGAAATAGGCAAAGGTAGTGAAGATGGATCAACTTCATCAAAGCCTAGGAACTATACCTTTCACATACCCCTTGCTGTGAATGATTATAAAGCCGCTCCATTTGATTATAAGCGGTAAATCATGCTTCAATGGCCATGGTTGGTGGCCTTACTCGCTCAGGAAGAGTTTATGAGTCACCGGAAGAATGCAACTGTGAATATGCCACAGCAGCAAAATGAAGAAGGAAGAAAGATGAAGAGAAGTCAGCATTGGCAAAACTGATGAAAGCAAGTGAATACAAGGTTGTCGAGCAGTTGGCCAAAATACCTGCCCAAATATCGCTCATGAGTCTGCTGATCAGCTCTAATGTACACCGTGAGGCTCTTTTCAAAGCCTTAGAAGAAGTAAAGTTCCAGAAGGTGTATCAGAAGAAGCCTTGGGGCATATCATCAACTCAATCTTTGCAAATGAGCAAATCATTTTCTCATCTGAAGAACTGGGAGAGGAAGGGGATCAACATAACAAAGCCCTATTCATCGTAGTCAAAAGCTGTGGAAAGATCGTCTCTCGAGTATTAGTTGACAATGGATCCTCTTTGAATGTGTGCCCCTTAGCCACTTTGAGCTTATTGGAAATTGAACCGTCAGACATCAAACCAAGCTCTATTGTGGTTCGTGCTTTTGATGGGTCAAAAAGAGATATAATAGGTGAAGTGGAGTTAGAAGTCACCATCGGGCCTCAAACTTTCATTATTCCTTTTCAAGTGATTGACATCCCCAGAACATTCAATCTGCTGTTGGGAAGACCATGGATCCATGCTGCCAGAGCAATACCATCAAGCCTGCACCAGAAAGTTAAGTTCATAACCAATGGTCAACTCATCACTGTTATGGGAGAACAGGATTATGCCATTTACAAGGAGACAGCTGTCCCTACATTGGAAAAGAAGGAGAAGAAGACTTCGGGCTCAAATGTTTGATGAAGTCTGTATGAGTGATGAGAAAGAAACTCAGGTGGGAACCTTTGGACTGGGTTATTCCCCCACTTGTGCTGAAGTGGTGGAAATGAAAAACCAAATGAGAAGAAGGAAGCTCGACAAGGAATATGATCCAATCATCAAAATTCCTCACATCAGCCATTCCTTTCCAAAGCCACATCATATCCAGCAGCCAGATGATATCAAAGAAGATGCTTCATCCAAAGAAATGATCTTGAGAAATTGGTTCTCTATGCCTTGCGCTAGTATTAAGTCTTTTAAGTAAGAACTTATCTAAGACTAGATTAGTATTTTGTGTTTTTCAGTATTATGTGATGCTCAAATAAGTGTACTTAAACACCGTCCCAGTTTAATAAAATTTATTTCCATTTGTGTTTCACATATTCTCATACATTCCTCATTCATATTCAACCAGATTCGACAATTGTGATGAAGTTCAGGGATATCTCGCGCGTATAATTAATGAAAATATCAATATCACCTCTAACTCTACTGGGTTAGATGTTGAAGATGATATTGATTATCAATTTAGAACACAAGAAATTTGGCAGAATTTTGAACAAGGAAGATTGAAATTCCCGAAACCATTGAAGTGATTAATTTGGGAACAAGTGAAAACCCTAGGAATCTGAGGATAGGGGGAAAATTGCCTGAGAGCACGGCACAAGATTTAACCAAGTTATTAGCCGAATACTTGGATGTTTTTGCATGGTCGTATAGCGATATGCCTGGTTTAGACCCATCCATTGTGGTTCACAAATTGCCAACAAAGGAGGATTTTAAACCTATAAAGCAAAAATTAAGGCGATTTAGGCCGGATTTGCTCCTCCAAATCAAGGATGAAGTAAAAAAGCTGCTTGAAGTAGGATTCATCGAGGTTTCTGATTATTCGGATTGGGTATCAAATATAGTACCAGTACTTAAGAAAAACGGGAAAGTAAGAATCTGTGTGGATTTCAGAGATCTAAACAAAGCACCCCGAAAGATAATTTCCCGTTGCCTCACATCGATGTTTTAGTGACAATACCGCTGGAAATCATCTATTTTCATTCATGGATGGATTTTCAGGGTATAATCAGATATTAATGGCCGAAGAAGATAAGGTCAAAACCACATTTGTTACAGCCTGGGGAACTTTTTGTTACAAGGTCATGCCTTTCGGTCTCAAGAATGCCGGGGCAACTTATCAACGAGCAATGCTTGCTATACTTCATGATATGATGCACAAAGAGGTGGAAGTATATGTAGATGATATGATCGCCAAGACAAAGGAAGGAGATGATCATGTAGTGGTGTTAAGGAAGCTTTTTGAAAGATTAAGGAAGTTCCAGTTGAAATTGAATCCAGAAAAATGCACTTTCGGAGTGACATCTGGAAAATTATTAGGATTCATGGTTAGCCAAAAGGGGATAGAAATCGATCCTGATAAAGTCAAGGCGATTCAGGATTTGCCTCCACCAAAAACATTAAAGGAAATCAGAGGCCTCTTGGGAAGGTTGAATTACATTGCTCGATTCATATCACAGCTGACTGATAAGTGCCAACCGCTGTTTAAACTGCTAAAGAAGAATGCCCTAATTGAATGGAATGACGAATGTGAAAAAGCCTTTAATCGGATAAAGCAGTATCTGACAAATCCACCAGTACTGGTTACTCCAAAACCGGGGAAGCCATTGTTCTTGTACTTGACAATTCTTCCTGAATCTATGGGTTGTGTGCTGGGGCAAAAAGATGAGGAAGGAAAAGAAAGAGCTGTTTACTACTTAAGCAAGAAATTCTCGAATGGAGAACAAAAGTATTCAGAGATAGAAAAGACCTGCTGTGCATTAGTATGGGTTATGCACAGGCTTAGGCAGTATACGCTCTTCTACTCGATCGAGTTGATTACGAAGCATGATCCATTGCGATACTTGGCACGCAAACCGGCTTTAGTAGGTCGAATCTCGAAATGGCAGATGCTACTTTCTGAATTTGATATCATTTATGTGAATCAAAGTTCAGTCAAAGGACAAGTTTTAGCTGATCAACTCGCAGAAAGCCCAGTTGATGACGAAGAATTAAAGGAACAAGATCAGTTTCCAGATGAAGGCATCAGAATAACAGAAACAGAAGCCGAAAACAACAATTGGAAGTTGTATTTCGATGGAGCAGCCAACGTATACGGGTGTGGAATAGGGGCAGTCCTTATCTCACCAAAAGAAGAACAGTTCCCGGCATCAGCAGATTAATGTTTCCTTACACAAATAATGTAGCGGAATACGAGGCATGCATCATGGGATTAGAAATGGCAATTCAAATGAATATTGAGGAGCTCGAAGTGTTTGGAGATTCATCACTTATCATTTTCCAAACTCGAGGCGAGTTCAAAACTAAGGATCCCAAGTTGATTCCTTATCATAATCACTTGGCTGAGTTAACAGAAGGTTCAAGAAATTTCCTTCACTTATGTGCCGAGAACTCAGAATCAGTTTGCTGATGCATTGGCTACTCTGGCCTCTTTGATCCAATTCACTGAAGGAGTAAGAATACAACCTTTGCAAGTCCGAATAAGAAGTGAACCCGCATTCTGTGCTGTGATTGATCAATGAACCATGGTTTCAAGATATCAAATTTCTTGCAAACAGGTATTATCCTGAGTGTGCTACAAAAAAGGATCAAATCATTGAGACGTCTGGCAAGTCATTTCTTGTTAAGTGGAGATACCTTATACAGAAGGTCATTTGATACGACCCTATTGAGAATGTGTAGATGAAAACGAAGCTCAAAAATTAATGGAAGAAGTTCATGAGGGAGTATGTGGACCTCATATGAACGGATATATGCTAGCTAAAAAGATTATGAGGCTAGGATATTCTGGTTAACCATGGAATCAGACTGTATCAAACATGTGAGATCTTGTCATCTATGTCAAATTACGCAAACAAGATAAATGCTCCTCCAAAGGAATTACAGTCAATGTCAACACCATGGCCGTTCTCAATGTGGGGAATAGACGTAATCGGGCCAATATCGCCAAAAGCTTCAAATGGTCATCGATTCATACTAGTTGCAATCGATTACTTCACCAAGTGGGTTGAAGCTGCTTCATACGCCAGTGTGACAAAAGCCGTTGTGGTGCGATTCATCAAAAGAGATATCATTGCTCGATATGGAACTCCAGAAAGTATCATTACTGATAATGGTACAAATTTGAACAACAATGCGATGACTGATTTATGTCAGCAATTCAAGATTAAACACCGGAATTCCACTCCATATCGCCCACAGATGAATGGAGCAGTAGAAGCCGCCAACAAAAACATCAAGAGAATCATTGAGAAGATGACAATCGCATACAAGGATTGGCATGAAATGCTCCCATTAGCATTAATGGCATATCGAACCTCTGTAAGAGTGTCAACTGGGCAACGCCCTATTCCTGGTATATGGAACTGAAGCTGTTTTACCAGTAGAAGTTGAGATTCCTTCGCTCCGGTATTGGCTGAAACAGAGCTCGAAGAAGCTGAATGGGTTAGACAAAGGTTGAACAGTTAAATCTTTTAGATGAAAAAAGATTAACCGCCATGTGTCATGGACAATTATATCAACAAAGGATGGCTAGAGCATTTAACAAGAGGGTTAAGCCAAGAAATTTCCAAGAAGGTGATTTGGTTTTGAGAAAAATGCTGCCAAATGTGCAAGATTCCAGAGGAAAGTTCACACCAAATTATGAAGGACCATATATAGTGAAGAAGGTCTTATCGGGAGGAGCATTAATCCTTTCCCAAATGGATGGACCCAATTTAAAGGATCCTGTGAACTCAGATGCTGTAAAGTTATATTATCCTTGATCAATAAAACTTGTCATTTCAAGTGATCAATTGATTTTATTTTAATTAATTATAAGCAAAGTTGATATTCCTGAAATTCTCTGAAGTCGAATCAAAGCCTGAAATTCTTTAAAGCCTAACCCACAAAATTCTTCTGAACAAATTTCCATCAAACACCATTTGAATCATCAGAAAAGAAATTTGAGCATCTTATAATACTGAATGAATGCATTTATACAGTTTGGTCTATTGATTGTTCTTATTTTAAAAGAAAATATTATGGCAAGAATAACTAATTTTGATAGAAATTGAAGCATGTTGAAAAAAAAAAAAAAAAAAAAGAAGAGAAAAAAAAAGAGAAGAAAAAAAAAAAAAAAAGAGAAAAAAAAGAGAAAAAAAAAGAGAAAGGAAGAAAAAGAAAAAGAGAAAGAGAAAGAAACCCCATAGATTGAAAAATCACAAATACCCATCAGTCTAGACAGATAGTCTAGTACTACCCAGACTCAAAATCCATCCTTTCGAGATGGTGACCCAAAATCCATCCTTTCAAGATGGTGACAAAATTCAGAAACCCATCAATTGAAGATGGTGATCAAGACAAAATTCAGAAATTCATCGCTCAAGATGGTGATCAAGACAGAGTTCAGAAATTCATTCACTAGAAGAATATGTTCAAGACAGAAGTTAGAAATCCATCCATTCCAGATGGAAACCAAAGCCCATTGGTCCGGCAAATGACCAAAGCCCATTGGTCCGGCAAATGACCAAAGCCCATTGGTCCGGCAAATGACCAAACCAAAGCCCATTGGTGCCCATTTCCGGCAAATGACCAAAGCCCATTGGTCCGGCAAATGACCAAACCAAAGCCCATTGGTCCGGCAAATGACCAAACCAAAGCCCATTGGTCCGGCAAATGACCAAAGCCCATTGGTCCGGCAAATGACCAAACCAAAGCCCATTGGTCCGGCAAATGACCAAACCAAAGCCCATTGGTCCGGCAAATGACCAAACCAAAGCCCATTGGTCCGGCAAATGACCAAACCAAAGCCCATTGGTCCGGCAAATGACCAAACCAAAGCCCATTGGTCCGGCAAATGACCAAAGCCCATTGGTCCGGCAAATGACCAAACCAAAGCCCATTGGTCCGGCAAATGACCAAAGCCCATTGGTCCGGCAAATGACCAAACCAAAGCCCATTGGTCCGGCAAATGACCAAACCAAAGCCCATTGGTCCGGCAAATGACCCAAAGCCCATTGGTCCGGCAAATGACCAAAGCCCATTGGTCCGGCAAATGACCAAACCAAAGCCCATTGGTCGGCAAATGACCCAAAGCCCATTGGTCCGGCAAATGACCAAAGCCCATTGGTCCGGCAAATGACCAAACCAAAGCCATAGGTCCGGCAAATGACCTAACCAAATCTCAAAATCTAAAGGAGAAGCTAAGCAAAAATTGGTTGTCTTTTTGTCTTTGTGGCAAAAGTTTTGTTCAAACTTTACCACAAAGAGGGGCAGCTGTAGACACCCAATTTTTGCCCAATTAATTAAGGCTTAAAATTTAATTAAATTCATTTTCCAAAAGCCTTAAGTATTGATGAAATTGGCTAAGTGATCAAGGCACAGGCCAAATGGCCTGTTGGTTAAACATATGGACCAAACACACACTCAAGCTCAAGGACACAGGTTCAAACCCTAGCAAAGGCAAATTTTTGCCTTTTTTATCATTTTTGTCTTTTCATTTTCCTCAAATGTGACTCTTGCCTTACTTTGCATCAGTTTTTAACTGACAAAAAATCATTGATTGTCAAAATTGATGATGGGATTGCAAAGTGGTTACAAAGTGGTTACAAAATTAGTGCAAAAAAACAACCAAAAGTTACAAAATTCAATGTATAAAGTATTCAATTGCACATGAATGAGGAGTTACAAAAATTGAGTGGATGAATCTGGCATGGAATATGAAAACAATCATCAATTCATCAGTTTCAAAAAATTAATCATGGATTTTCTAATTAAATTCGTGAAAAATCAAGGGGCAAAAATCAATTCATTTTGAAACGGTTTGAAACGTAAAATTGAGCTTGCAACCTATAAATAGGAGGTCCTAGGAGCAAAAGGCACAAGTCAATTTCAACAAAACACAATCAGAATGGTGAATTCGAAGATTTCGAAAATTAGGGTTCTAAAGAGAAAATTCGAAATTTGAGAATTTCGAATTGTTTTTGATTCAATTGGAGTGTTTTTAAGGATCTTTTTTTTAGGAACAAGTTAAAGTGATCGAGTGTGCTTTAATTTGATCAATTTGTTAAAATCACCTCTGTAATTTTTTTTTATTATTTTCGGATTTGCGCCGCCGCTACCCACCACTGCGAACCGCCGCTTCTGGTGGTTCTGAGTGAACGCCACCACCACCAACGGACGCGCCACCAGCATAGAAGTCGGGCCGACAAGCTTAGGGAGGTCAACAACCACCAGGGACGGCCGACGAACGCTCGAAAGATCGCGTCATCGTCTTCCTCGCCCGACGAAGATCCGAATCCGACCGAAAATCGAATCCCAACCCGGTCGGTCATCGGTCAACGGTCGTCGGTCATCGGTCAACGGTCAACCTGATCAGACGGTCCAGATTTAATCAAGCAGATCAGACGGCCCAGATTCAATCAAGCAGATCAGCGGCTCAGATTCGATCAAGCAGATCAGCGGCTCAGATTTGATCAAGCAATCAGACGGCCCAGATTCAATCAAGCGATCAGACGGCCCAGATTTCATCAAGCGATCAGACGGCCCAGATCGAGTCAACAAGATCAGACGATCCAGATCGGTCAGCGAGATCGACGCTCCAGATCTCGTCCGCTTCATCCGACGGTCCAGGTTAATCCGCATTATTTTATTAATAGTTATTATATAATTAATTTCAGAAAATAATAAAAAATAATAAAAAATAGTAAAAAAATTATAAAAATTCATAAAAAATTCAGAAAAATACAGAAAAATCCAGAAAAATCAAAATATTTATTTTTTATATAAATTTATTTTTTTTTATATTTTTAATATTTTTAAATATTTTTAATGTGTATTTATACATAAATTACTTTAGAAAATGCATATTTAATGCATGAAAAATGATTTTATATTTTCTAGATATATTGTGAACTTATGTGATGATTTTTTTTAAAAAAAATAAAAATATAAAAATATAAAAATAGATAAAAATGACAAAATTGGATTTTCCAAAAACAAAATTTTTTCAAAAAAAATAAAATAATAAAAAATGATTTTCGGACTTAGAAAAATTATATTTTCATAAAATAAAAAAAATCAATTGATTAGATCATAGGAGCATCAAAAAAATGATTTTTTATAAAAATTGAAAATTTAATGAACTTAATTGAGAATAGTTCAAAAAATTAAAATTGATCAACAAATTAAATTTTTTTTAAAAGAACTACGTTTTGTCTGATCTCAATTAGCGAGTACGTAGGCACCTGCGGGGCGACATAAAAATAAATAAAAATGTTTTTGTTTTTTTTAAATATGTGAATAAATATTTTGTAAAATTAAGATATTTATTGATATTGATATTCTAAAAAAAAAATGAATAAAAAAATAAAAAATTAAAATGAATGATTTGATTTGTAAATATTTGTGCTATAATGTTTTATTTGAGTTTTTGAGCATGAAAAGGATAGATCATAAGTTTAAAATTCCAAAAGTGGTAACCAATTTGGTTTTAATAGGTTAGCCCCCGAATCCATGATATCTGGTTTTAAAAATTTGTTTTTTTTTTTTAAATCAAATTTTCGCAGACTAGTAGCTAAGTTAGGATCAACGACCCATTGATCCTAGCTTTTTATTTTTTCCCGATTTATATCGGTGGCGACTCTAAATTTTTTTAAAAATTTCTTTTAACCCCTATCGAGGATTCATGTTAAATGGGTTCGGGTTTAATGTGAATCGGGTTAAGAGAAATGAACCAGATGAAAGATTTAGTGGAAAAATCCAGGCTCGACACTATTATGCTCGTTAATTTCTAAATTTAGCCATTCAAATTTCCTGATCATGAAGTTTAATAGTAAAAAGTATGCAAGGATCTATTAACCTAATCTGACTCAATTGCTTTCCTAATTCATTCATGTCTTTTTTGTTCTTTAAATTTGTAAGATACTTTTGAAAACCTTTTTTGAGATAAATGTAAAGCCTATCATTTGCTAAAAAACCGTGTATATCTATAAACTCTTCCCTTACTTCCTTAAGCTTTTTGTTTGAATCTACAAGATTAGATTATATCTCTAAACCTAGCTCGTGTATATAACCTTCAACATTTTCTACACTTAAAATTTCTAAATTATCTACAACTTACAAGAAATCATAAAGCTTTTTATTATGATTGCTGCTTCCTATGATCCTATCAAAACTTGTGCTCATATTGTCATACTTGTTATCAAACCATCAAAATAGTTTATCCTTTGACTTACTCTTTCTATATCCTTTTCTATTTGGTCTATTAATTCAAGAGTTGTTTTTTAGCTTTTTAATTATCCTTTTTCTTCTCCTTCTGTTTGGAATTTTGCCTTTTCCAATATCCTTTCAATTCTTTTTATATCATTTTCCAATAATCTAAATCCCTTTCACTATACTTTACATAATTTTTTTAACCTATTTATTCTCATGTTCTTATCTTTATATAATTAATATAATCATGCATTATACCACAACAAATTTTTGTAATGTATACATATATAAGTATATATAAGATCAAAAGGATCTATAGGTTGTAAAATCATAATTTATCTATTATGTGTGAATATATATGTTATAATTCATCTATTACATGAAAATGACTATTATATATATATATATATTTGTATGTGTTTTGTAAATTATAGATTGTACATAATATATATTAATACATGAATTATGTATCCACATTAAACTATTGATTTTATATATAACATTTATAGTCTATAAAGATTATATATGTAAATAATAACTTAAACTTAAAGAGTATATTTAAACTATATATTTATATATATTTATATCATAATATGTGTGTGAATATAACATAACTATGCATATATAAAATATATAGGTTATAAATGTATAATATTTTTTTATATATGTGCCATAATTCATATGTTACATAAATTTAGAAGGTTATAGATGCGCTTGCTCGCAATATAATATTTAGGTTATATGTAATATAAAATATAAATGATATATATATTAGATAAATTACACCGAAAGGTATTAACATTTTAGGGTAAGTTCATTTGAAGTATCAACTTGGGAGTGGTTAAAAAGAGGTATCACAGTTATGTTAAGTGAGTCATTTAAGTTATCACTAACGGTTCATCATTGAAGCTGTTAACAGCGTTCCATTACATGCCATGTGTCAACACAAGACACTTCTTCTTCTTCAACCACTTTCCCCCTTGATTCCTTATCTCTCTAGAACTCTCTCTCTCTCTCTCTCCTCTCTCTCTCTCCTCTCTCTCTCTCTCTTCATCACCCTCCCCCAACTGACTGAATCCATCCCCACAATTACGTAAGGAGTTAAAATTAACTATATGTAATATTTAAAATATTACACTTTGCTTTGTGGTTAAATTTTTCAGTTTAATTTTAAATGCAATCATCAAAATGAATATATCTCAAATCAAAATAAACATACATCTGTAATTATCTTTCTTTTTTTTCCTTTTCTTTCTTTTTACTTTTCCCAAATATCTAGAACAAATTAAATGAATGATTATCCAGACTATTAAACAATCATAGCGACGAGTTGGTGTTGCGTTTTGAGTATAAAGCTTCGGTAGTTGCTCACGGTAATGGTTATGGGTTAAGTACAGTATTGTTGATAAGCACATATGTGGGTTCATTGAAGGTGGTGATGGATGGTTGTTGATGGTGGATTAATGGTTTTTTGGGTGGTGGAGGTTAGGTTCGATGGGCATTCATGGTGGTTTTGTGGTAGATATAGCTATGTTGGTTGTCTGAGTTTGTTGAGAGTGAATGGTTTAAAGAGAGAAAGAGATGCATTAAAGAAGAAGATGGGTGAATGGTTTTTTTGGAGGGTGTTTGATGATGATTTTAGAGATGGGAAGTAGTGGCTCGTGTTAATGTTGCAATGGTTTGGTGGTGGATGCGGCTGTATTGGTTGTTTGGGTTTGTAGAGAGAGAATGGCTTAGAGAGAGAAAGAGTATAGAGAGAGAGAGATGCATTAAGGAAGAAGATGGTTTAGGGAAGATGTGTCCTTGTGCCGACACTTGGCATGTAACATAACCCATTAACGACGTTAGTGATAGACCGTTAGTGATACCTTAAATGACTCTCTTTATGTAACGTTGATACATCTTTTTAACCACTCCAATCGTTGATACTTCAAATGAATTTACTCCCAAACGATGATACCTTCCGGTGTAATATATAATCTATATATTATATAGATTATATATAATACATATATGTATCATATAATATATATATATAATAGAAATTATACACATCATATATTATATTGATATTTATATAACTAGCATACTTTTATATGTTATGCAAATCAAATAACATACATAACAAATGTATAAGGAGTATATATACAAATAAGTGTATTATTTACCTATTGGTTAAAAATATAGACCTTGTTTTTTTGGGTACATAAAAAATCACACTTATTTAGCATCGCAATAAGTCATATATCATAATCTCTTCTTTTTTAATTATATGTGAGTAATACGCAATACATAATTTGCTAACTATATCTACCAATAATAATGATTATTTTAAAATACAAATTTTGTAGGACAATACAAAATATTTATATTTAGATAGAATATATATATATATATATTATATATTTTATATGTTTTGCCAATGAAAAAATGACTAGAGATAAGATAGGTATGAACGGATCGGGTCACAAGTTTACGTTTTAGCACACGATTAATAAAATGGGTTAGGTCATGGATTGCGATATTTTAGACATAAACTTATTTAGACATGGATACAAAACAAGATAGAGGAACATGAATTACTAGCACTAAATTGAACTATTATATGCTTATTACTATTTAGTTGATATAAAAATAAAGGAAGTAATTATCCGAATAGAAGTAAAAAATCTATCCCATTGTATTTATGATGGTGGTATTCATGAGATGAAAGAAAAAGTAAACTTCTTTCCTTGAAATGAGGAGGGAATTAAATATCTATCCTCCTAGGTCAACATGCCATTTAACTTTTTTTTGCTTGTCAAGTCTCCTTGCATTTTAAAACATCCTCACAAAAGATGTAGGCAAAAAATGCTACTTAAAAAGCTTTGATTATCTCCTAATTCTCTAAAAGTTTTCAGTAAAAATTACTCGGACAATAGATCTAACTTTTAGTATACAAAATGATCCTTGTCCCTAGGAGACAAAGTTAACCAAAAGATCTCAAAAGCCGGCAAGCTACAAGAAACTATCCGGAGTATAATTCTAAACTCATGATGATGATGTAAATAATATACCATGTTTCAAACAAACTAATTACAGACATCAACAGTTGAGGAAGGCATAAATATTTTTAGGATTTGATTTGGAATCATAGAAGACTTCTCTAGGAAAATGTTAAGCAACTGGTGGCAGGTTTGAATTTTCTCTTCATCAACTTGAGATTCTCTTAGATCCATTGGCATCCGGAATAATCTCTAGTCTTTACATTACAAAACTGCATAGTAGAAGAAGACCTGTGATAAAAATAATAATAATGTCAAAGATATCAATAGTAAAATACTAAACTGAAGTGAAAATTATATACAAGAGGAAAACATGAATTTTTTTCCTTATTGTAACTGTTACTTTAGCTGGTGCTTGAGGATAGTGGTGATTGGAGATCGAGGGGCGTAGGAGAAGGTAGCGAGAATGCTTAATTTTCATACTGAAACTACCATGAGATATATGTTTGTGTGCGCGCGCGCGCATATAATATTATAATATATGAAAATGTTTTCCATTTCTCAAAAGAAACCATTTGCCTCAATTAACGTCAATCTCATTTTCCATGAAAGGCTAGATAAGATTGAATGTGTTATGAATTGACCAGCACATTTGCCAATTCTCCAAATGCTTCATACAACACGGCCTGACAATGTATTTTCTGGGAAACAAGTTCGCCCTGAAACTGGAGAAGAGAAAGAATGGAAGTAGCAACTTCGCATGCATGTTCAAATGGCAGCTTGTTAGAGAAGCTTTTGGGGAAAGAAATATTTTAGGAAATAATGTGTAATAAACGTAATAATTATCAACGCTTTTTGAGAAGGAAATATCCTAGGAATAAATGCTTATTGACTAAATTAGGTTTTAATTAAATATGCATATTGACTAGGCATATTAATAATCTTTTATTGAATTATTATTTACTTTCGTAATATTGTATGAATTGCTTGTATAAATATTGGTATTGAGATAAGTAAAGGACAAGCAAGAAAGTTATTAACATTATTCTAAATTAGTTTCTTTTCTTTTTGCTCCTTCTTTGCATAAGAGATCGGAGGATTCTCTCGAACGGGCCCTCACCCTATTTTCATCATAGGTTCAAGTAAGAAAGATCGAAATACTAACAAGAACAAATTAATCGCAATTAACAAATTATTCTTACACCGACACATGGCTAGATTCCAAACTCAAGCACATAGCAACTTGGTATCAGAGCCAACTGTCATGAGTGGTTCTGAGCAAGATCGATTGGAAACATTCATTCAGCAATATGAACAAGATCGTGCAAAACAAGAAGAGGAATGACGACAAATAATAGATATTTTGGCTTATCTATCGAAGAAAATATCCTTATAAGAGGCTAGGTCACATTCTTTAGGGCCTTCAGGAGAGACTGGTGTTAGTGGAGGAGGAAAGACTGAAATGACCTCAAATAACCTAGAGAACATTGTGGAAAATGGTAGAGAAAATCAAGAGAACACCAAACCTGCAAGTGGTCCACTGCCTTAGGGTACACCGATCCATGGTGGTCTAACCTAGGTTGAACATACTTCAGATCTAAGACAGGCGGGGTTTACGCAACACCAACGTGCAACTTTTATTCATGATAACCAATAGCGTGTTCCACCATTGTACCCCAACTATGACTGGCATGGGATCCAAACTTACATGGGTCAGTTTCCAATGCAGCCACGACGTGAGCCACGTGCTGACCCCACTCGTGTTCCCATGGAGCAATACGTCGATGTAGGGTTTGAACCTAGAGGAGCATCAAAACTAAACCGGCAAAATGGCCATGGTTTTGGCCCACAAGTTGGCTTCGAGTATAGACATGATCATCACAATCAACCAATGATTCCTCGTTATACAAAATTGGAGTTTCCTATTTATGATGGAGTAGGAGAACCATTGGTATAGATAAATCGATGTGAACAATTTTCTATGACCCAAGGAATACCGGAATATAACAAGGTCAATTTAGCTTCTTTCCATATGATAGGAGAGGCCCAATTATGGTACTATAAGCTAGCTGGTAAACAGCCTCAATTAATATGGCGGGAGTTTATACGCCGATGCGAGCTTTAGTTTGGATCGCCATTGCGTGGCAATCCAGAAGGAGAATTAGCGAAATTGAATCAAACAGGATCTGTTGAAGAGTACCAAAGGCAGTTGCAAACCTTATTGGCACGAACTAAGGCTACTCATCCAGACTTGCAAACTAATTTGTTTACAGCAAGTTTGACAAAGGCCATTAGGTTGGATGTAGAAATGCAATGTCCCCCGGATCTAGAAACAGCAATGAGTCTTGCACGAGCCTTTGAGCATAAGCTACAAGTGTATCAAAGGACACTCTAGACAAGCAAGAGTAGCGGAGTTTGTTAAGATGAATATTATTCAATAATTCATTGATTTAATTTGCATTAATTGTTATTAATTTTGTAGAAATTATATGGAATCGGTACTTAATCATGATTTATATGAATTTCAGGTCTTTGAATCCAAAAGTAGCAAATAATACAAAATTGGAGTAAAATATACAAGGAACAAAAATCAGCAAGAAAGGCCGGCCATTCATGGACTTAAGCCGCCGGCCTTTATTGGATTTCATCGGCGTTTAATATAAACATACAAAGGCTGAAGAAGAATTGACAAAGGTTGCCAGCGTATCTTGAATTTCGCCAGTGAACAAGTTCAACATTAAACGCCGGCAGTATATATATTTAAGCCGGCGGCCATTTCGTCTTTGGATGTTGGACACTATATGAAGGCCGCCAGCTTATCTATCAACACCGCCGACCATTATGGGGAAAATGCCGGCCTATCATGAAACTGAAAGGGACAATGAATAGCCAATTGAAGATAAGCCGGCCATGATGAATTTAAGCCGCTAGCGTTTATGTGTAACTGCCAGTTTACATTAAATGATGACCTTTCAATTACTCACTTTTGTATATAAAATCTTATAGGGTTTCTTTGAGAATTCATTCCATAATTTCAGATATCCTTTGTTAAGAAAAACCCTAGAGAGAAAATTTGAAAGTTATGAGTGGCTAAACATCTATTCTAATCAAGGGGGATTGCTACAGATTCAATTCTACAAAAATTTGTGAGATCTAATTCGATTTAATCAATTGTTCTCTTCTCTGATTATCTATATATCATCTAATTGTCTTGTTATTATTGTTGTGTTTGATTGTTACAATTTAGGCCTCTTGTACAATTGACAAAATAATATATTGTTAATTAGAATACTGAATCCGTAATTGTTCATCTATTCTAATAAGAGTAACACAACAACGTGATTGATTATAATCAAATAGTTAATTCATGTTGTGATGATATATAATCTAATTTAAATAATTCATGCTCTATGGATTATTAATTAGGATTGGTAGTCTCTCTAATTTCTATTGCTATTGATAGGTTAAATCCTAAGAGCTTGTTTAGGGTTATCTAATCAATAAGGGAAATAACTAAAGATCTTATCTTGGTTATCAATTCAGTAAGGAGAGATAGGGTTTCAGAGCGTATTGAAATCCATAACCAATCTAATCAGAAAAGGAATAATGATCTTTGCATCAATGATCGAATCTAGGAATTGAACTGTAGTATCACCTTGATTAGAGATTTCTTATTATTGAATTCAACTCTTATTTGTGATTGTTAGCTTTAGAGATAAACTAAACTTTAATTGCTTTTGATTAAACAAAACCCCCAATCTTCTTTCATCTGCATTCTTTCTTAAATAGAAATAAATTTACCTCAATCCCTGTGGAGACAAACCTACTCACTATTATATACAAATTTCAAAGTAGGTTTTAATTTTGTTGGATTCGACACCCACCAGAGTTCATGGGATTTTCCGAAATATAGGAAGAAGTGAAGGTGTAATTGAAGATCACAAGAAGGTCACTCCAATCATCCGTCGCTTAAGTCGAGCCGAAATGGTCGAACGCCGGGCTAAAGGTTTGTGTTTTAATTGTGATGAGCCCTTTACAATGAACCATAAGTGTAAGCAATTGTTCTTTGTGGTGTTAAAAGAGATTGGGGAGACTTCTGAGAGGAATGAGAAGATTGATGATCCCGAGATATCTTTAGATGCTATTACTGGTTTCCATAGCACTCAAACTATGCATGTGCAGGCATACATAGCTAGACAAACGGTGCAAGTGTTGGTGGACTCGAGAAATACTCACAATTTCATTAATGAAATCAAGGCAAAACAACTCGGCTTAAGGGTTAAAAAACACCCAGGGCTTAGAGCAGCTGTAGGCTAACGAGAAGAAGTTACCTAGTGGAGGAATTTGTGAGTGCGTCAACATGCATGTAGGTTCTGATTCATTTTGTACATGTTTACAAGTGATTATGTTAGTGGTTTGTGACATTGTACTAGAGGTTAAGTGGCTCCAAACTTTGGGACCAATTAGGTGGGACTTTCAATGTCTCACCATCACTTTTTTATTAGGAGGGAAAGAGACTACGTGACACGGTAATAAAAGATCGACTCAAAAGGTAATTCAGAAAATACAAGGGGAAGAACTTCAGAGATACATGATGGAGGAGTTACTGAAGGAATTTAGGGATTTATTCAGGAACCATCCCAGTTACCCCCAACGACAGGGTTGGACCACCGCATTCATCTATTACAAGGAGTTGGACCTATAGTTGTCAGATCTTATCGTGACCCTCTATTTACTAGTCAATTTTGGCAAGAATTGTTCCGTGTTTGTGGCATCAAATTAACTTTCTCTTCAGCCTATCATCCTCAATCGGATGGCTAAACAGAAGTAGTCAACCAAACTTTGGAAATGTACCTCTAATGCTTTGTTCATGACCAACCACATCAATGGGTGAAATGGGTATCGAGGGTCGAATACTGCTATAAAACTTCCTATCACGCCTCATTAGGCACCTCTCCCTTTGAGGTAGTCTATGGAAGAGCCCCATCTAAATTGACTTCATATTGTCCTAGACTAGCTAAATTGGATGCAGTAAACCATGCCCTCATCCAACGGGACCAGGTGTTACCTGAAATACGCTTATGCTTGCAACAAGCTCAAAATCGTATGAAGCAAGTGTATGATTCCACACACAGAGAAGTTACTTTTGAGGTAAGAGATTAGGTATGGCTTCGCTTGTAAGCCTATCGACAATTGTCTTTGGCTGCCCGCCTATGTCAAAAATTATCTTCTAGGTTCTATGGACCTTTCGCATCAAGCATCGCATTGGTTCTTAGCATATCAGTTGGAGTTACCTTCATATTGTAAGTCGCATGATGTCTTTCATTTTGCCCTTCTCAAGCAATTCATTGGAGACGCTCCTACTACCTTGTCCACATTACCACCATTAGCCGAGGGTAAGGTTGCACCTGTTCGTGTTGCAGTGCTTCAATCCCGTCTTAATCGAGGCATACCTAAAGTCTTAGTTCAATGGGAAGGACTACCACCAAAAGAAACTTCTTGGGAGTCCATGGAGGAGTTCCATGCCTTTATCCCACCTTTGAGCTTGGGAATAAGCTCATTGTCCAAGGGAAGAGTGATGTTAGAGCTGCCTTTTAGGGAAAGAAATATTTTAGGAAATAATGCATAATAAACGCAATAATTATCAATGCTTTTTGAGAAGGAAATATCCTAGGAATAAATGCTTATTGACTAAATTAGGTTTTAATTAAATATGCGTATTGACTAGGCATATTAATAATCCTTTATTGGATTATTATTTACTTTCCTAATATTGTATGAATTGCTTGTATAAATATTGGTATTGAGATGAGTAAAGGGCAAGCAAGAAAGTTATTACCATTATTCTAAATTATTTCTTTTCTCTTTGTTCCTTCTTTGCATAAGAGATTAGAGGATTCTCTCGAATGAGCCCTCACCCTATTTTCATCATAGGTTCAAGTAAGAAAGGTCGAAATACTAATAAGAACAAATCAATAGCAATTAATGAATTGTTCTTACACCGACCCGTGACTAGATCCCAAACTCAAGCACATAACATAGCTCATAGGAAAAGTGAAGAAATCAGCCCACATTGGTGTGAGCTTTATATTATTTATTGTCCATTAACAGCTTCAAGTGTAATTTAAACTGGAGTTGTCCGTCGTTTTATCATAATTTGTTGAGAAAATAACAAAATTACTGAAGCATCAAAGCTTACCTGGAGCAAGCAAAATCTCTAACCAAGATACCGAAGTAGCACTCCATCATTGCCCAGTACAAACCCCTTTTTATCATCGATGAACCTAAGGAAAAAACGAACACATAATGAGAACATGTCAAACGTAGTTTTTCACATTAGCCCGTAGACAAAAAACTTTGCAAACAATTCTAGCTCCAAAGAGCACGTCTAATATCTGTTTATGGAAAAATACTGGGATCAACGGTGACTGCTCACTTTCAAATAAATGTTTAGATGGAACTATCCTTGAAATACTAGTTATTACAAGGAAATAGCAGAAATTCCTGGATACATGCATAGACCAAACTAGGAAAAAGGTATGTTTTTAGTAGTACTTTCTGCAGTAGGTTGGGACAGATAAAATATTCTTGAAAATGAGCTTACTTCACTGAGTAGAGATTTGCAGCAATATTGTCAGCTGCTTTATCACGAGTCCACGTCTTTCCACCATTTGTAGTTCTTAACAAGATCCCACTTCCTCCAGCTGCCCAAGCCTCTTCCTGTGGAAATAGTTGTTAGTTGGAACTTTGCACAGGATAAATGGTTATTCAACTCTTGTTTTTCAGTAATTCAGTAAACTGTACTAGAGGTAAGAATAACAGAAAGGGATCAAGTCAAGAACCCTGTACAAAGATATAAGGACAGTGTTATTGTTGGGATCATAAGAAACACCCAATTTTATCTACTTGGACGATGTGCACATTCAAGCCCAAACAAGGACCACTGACTATGTCTTTTGTTCATGCTCAGTTAGATACTAAGTAAAATAATAATCTCCTAAAAGTAGCCTCCCCTGGTAAAGCCAAACTCCTAGGCATATATCAGTTCTTTCCTTCTACAGACAATAGCCAATTTCCTCTTTTTGTGCCAGATGTTTACAAGTTTATATAAACAGAGAAAATAATGATGCGACAGACCATATGTGCAACTTGCATTTTCTCTTAGAAATTTAATTTCAATTCCTTAATATTGTTTATGGGAAGCTTATTGTAATTTTTGCGGTTTAATTCATCATCTCCTGTTTCTATTTGCCAAAGCTGTAAAACTTACAACTAGAAAAAGGGAGGGGTGGGGGTGGGGTGAAGATTTTGTCAAACACAGAGTACCAAAACTAGTTGTTCCCGTAGAGTGACTGCTACAACATCAGCTTGTAATTTCCCACTGTAAGCAGCCTAAAATATAATAACAACGGGTTTGCTTTATGATTTGTCCCTTTCATGGATATCCCTTTTGAGTTCCAATATTAACTATTGTTCACTTTGCTGCAATTGTAATTCTATTACAGCCTTATTCCTAGCGAATAGAGATTACAACGTTTAGTTTACTGAAATAAGAATCTCTATTACATAAAATATTGAATAGCTATTTTTTATTCAAACCCATTGTTAGATTCTCTTAAAATAAGTTTTGATGATAACAAAAGAGTAAAAATGATAACTAATGAGTTCATTAAGTGTGTAGTATCAAGTTAAAGAGAAAGAAGAAATATGATGAGAAGTATTTGGAATCCAGAATGTTTTCCAGAAGGTTGCGTTAAGATAAAGAATTTTTCCAGAAATCCAAAACCTTTTACAGAACCTTTCACTGCACTTTTGACAGCAGCTCTATATCACGTGATTTTCACTGTTCACTTCTCCAACTTGATGCAAATCATTCCAGTTCGGTACAAAAACGAATCTTGAAGACCTAGCTCCAAGTAAATGAGTTTATTTGGGTAATATACTCATTTATTCCACTTAAGTTGGTTTAATCCAAGGGGATTTAATGTTTTCATCAAAGTTTCTCTCTCATCAATGTCTTAACGATGGAAATCTTCATGAATAGTACCAGATTTTGTTTGACCGATTCCACGTTTTTCTCCTTCAATAAGTGATTTATCAGTATCTATAATGTCCAAGACATCTATTTTTGGGATTTTGTCTAGAAGATTAAAAAGAAGATAAATGTTATCTTGAATAGGATGAGGAAGAAGATCACGATGAACAACATTATCAAATAACAACTAGATTTTTTTATGAAAATCAAACAAGGCTTATCATCCTTCCGTTACAGAATTTGAATTTGAAAAAGGATAAAGCTCATAAGATTTCATCCGAGGAAATACAAGGAAAAGCTCATCCACAACTTGCAACTAATTTTGAAGTCACAACAGAATTTGAATTTGAAAAACGGATAAAAAATAGATTTTAGCCGAGATATTTGGAATATGAATCTATCCTCCAAACAAGTACTTGAACGTTATAAGAAGATGAAGGATATATGAGTTACACAGAGAGAGAAAAAGAAAAAAGTCGAAGGAAAAAGAAAAAAAGAAGAAGCTGATACTATTCACGCACAAAAAAAGAAGCTCTTTTTTCTTACCCACAGAATTACAAGACAAAACCCAGAAGTTTCATTTTGCCTAGAATATTCATAATTTCTTCTTACGGTTCAACAAGCGAGTTGATCTCTTAGCTTTCATTCTTTAGCTCTGTGATTTAGATATTTTATCTTGTATAGAAGGAACTTGTTGTTGCCTTCTCTTTTGATAGTTAAGTTACAAGTTTAGACTCTGTAGATCGGTTGTGGCTAGAGGATAGCTGTGAGAATCGAGCAGAGAGAATTGTACAAGCTTGTAATTTGTTTTGGTTGGATATAGTGGAACAAACCCGAAGGATATTGGGGTCCCCGGCTTGGAGCTGGAAGAGTGGATTGACGCACAAGGCGGAACCACTATAAATATCTGGCTGATCTTCTTATCCCTTCTCTATTTATATTTCCACAGTTTATTTTATTACTGTTTAATTGTTCATATTGTTCTCTTAACTTAAAATCAAAGGGGATTGTTTTTAAAAGACAAAAATTTTAATTTTTCTGAAATAATCAATTCAACCCCCCCTTCTTGATTATTTTCGGGACCAACACCTATGAATACCAAATCAATACTAGAATTATTTTTTTTTCAAAATACCACCATTTAAATAAAAAATTAATAAAGGAAAATCCTATTATAGCTCTATTTCATTCCTCCACAATAAAAATATCATTACAACCTTATTTATTCGGCAAAGTGAATAAGCCGTAAGAATTCTAACTTTAACTTGCTAGTTGCATGGCAATGCCTTTATGGCCAAGAAGGAACCAGCACAAATTTCCGTATCAAGAAGGCTCAAGTAGATCACACAGGAATTAACACAACATCACATAGCTAACAGTCTAATGATCTATTCACTTTATTGAATGGAGTAGGACTGTAAGGTAATAGTTTTTATTCGGGAATGGAATAGACTAAAGTTGTAATAGGATTTTCATGTATTGATTTGTTTATTCTACTGGGGATATATAGGAAAAAATCAATTCTATAGGGTCAAGGTTAACCCCATAAAGATTTTTGAGTTAGCTTCTACTTACTTGCATTAAAAGTAAATTCTTGGTTACTTTTTAATGGGATTGATTTGTTTTAATTTCCTATCACTATCACAAGTTCTTTTTGTATATTCAGCTGCAATTTTTCAATTCTCTAGGTTCTTACTTCTATTAATAGCTTTGGGTAACCCATATAGATTGTGACTTGAACCAAATAAATTCATTTTTGACTTTGTATGCATGCAACTCTCTTGACTTGTCCTATTGCTATGCTTTTTTCTGAATAGAAAGATAGGGAAAGGTATTGCATCCACAGTAGAGAGACCATTCAACCAAAGTCTGTTGAATTGGTATTTATAAGTTTAAGTAAAGAAAAACTATTTAATATCTTTTGTAAGAGAAATTCCATATAAAAATACTATTACTGGCCAAAAATGCAACTAAACACTATAATAGAGAATAACGCTTTAATTTGATTGATATTGCATCGAAGCGAAGAACCAGGCCACATTGCTTGAAACTCCAATAGAAGGCAAAAAACAAAAGGGAAAAGAGAGCCTAGCTGAATCTGATATACACATACTTCAGAGCAAAGGATCGAGGGGGCATAGATCATGTAAGTACTCCCTAACAACGGACAAGAACCTAAATGTTTCAAATATCAATGTAAATTACCTCTGACCGATAGCCAACATCCAGAATGCCAAATCCACGGCTTTGAACTGGAACTTCTTCAAATTCTTCTGTAATCTGTCATATATGGCGCCAATCAACAACAGAAGAAAAAATATTGACATAATATATATGTATGTATGTATGCATGACTTGGAACTAGAAATGCTGGCCAAAAAAGGAAAAAAAATAGAAAGAAAGAAATAAAAGAAGACTTGAGACTAGAATAGACATGAGGAAGAAATGGTCAATACATTGCATAAGCACAAAATTTATTATTATGAGCTAACTCATTTTAAAAGAATCTCATCACTTTCACTATGTAGACCAGACCGCTCTGTGATACAAGCATTTCCAATTTTTATTATTAAAATAATAAATTTATTAATCATATTTACTCTATGGCTGTGTTTCACTCATGATAATTCAATCTCATATATCATTCAATACTAACCCCAGTGCCCTTGCTGAGATAAAGTCCTCCTCCACGAACAAGAAGCCATAGACCTCCATCTGCTCTCCATCCCATATTCTGAATCCTTCTTGCAACAGCTCTGTTATGGGGTTGCCAAAATGGCTGGACATCATGAATTCATAGAGTTAATCTGTCGTAATTACAATGAAGCTATAACAGAAGAAATCACATGCTTCTATACATTCACCATTTTCATAGCAAACCATAAAAATCACATAGAAAATCTCATAATGGGCAGCCTAAAATATAATAACAACAGTTAGATGAGATCACTTTAACTAAGAGCTTGTCAACCTATTATTTCTTTGATGCCCCCAAAACAAATTTTCTGCATTAGCCAAAATTGCCTTCAAATGCTGCTAGCAGCTCACAATGTTAACCTGATACTGTGCCCATTCTACCTACTTATTATCTTGTTAATAACCTGTGCTAGGATATCTAGGTGGCAATGATCCATTAGATCTGCAGATGCTAATGCTTATCTTCAGCAGATGGGGCAAGTAGAAATCTATTTGTTTGGAGATGTGACATACTGGTTCAGGTACTGGAAAATAACCATTTGATAGCACTAGTGTTAACATTCAGAATCTTGTATCAACTGTATTCTGATAGTTTCCCAACAGAAGACCAGCCAAGCTTATGGCAAAACTTACTCCCAAGAGTTAGAGAAACACTCAAAAGCTGAGATTTATACACGTGAAGAAAATTGACACAGTACAGTTCCCACTCGAAAGCTACTGTTCCATTGATCAAAAAGAAATTTCCATATCCAATAGATAATGATCTGATCAGCAAAATGGAGATATGGCATGTATGTAGCATACGACAATTTTCAACTGTAATTCCAAGCAGCAGCTTCATTATCCATATAATTAATACAATGATCATTAAGAGATCCTCTTTCTTATCCCAAACTCATCAGTTACTTCAGTATGATGCCAGATTGAATTCAGTGTACAGCCACACTGTTCATACTATTTATCCTTAAATATCTTCCAACACTTGACAGAGCACACTTTGGAAGAGTGACATCCTTTTTAAAAGGAAAGAACATTAATTGTTTATGAATGTGAGGCACATATAACCATTTTTTAATATATTGAACTGCATCAGTATATCAAGAGCAAAAAAGATTTACCTGCCCAGGTTCCCAGGTAAGGTAGAAGTTTCCACGGCTTGAGACAGCAACATAGCTTCCCTCAGGAGATCGATTGACCGTGTTAAATGTTCCAGTGTAGTAACTTGCGCCACTGATGCCACTAGAAACTGTTCTGAGAAGCAATACAGATATATAACTCTCCAGACCATAAAGACCATAGGCAATAATTGAACCAATGAATATCCGGTTTCTGGAGGGAAGAGAAAGGGGTCCAAAAATATTCTTTTTAAAAAAAAGCATAAAAATGGTGGGAAGAACAATCTTGGGTAGATGATCATGCGATCCAAAAAAAATAAATGCTGACAAGGAAAAAAAGAGCATTGGAATCTTATCAAGGCAAGAAACGGGCGAAGTCTAGTTTAAATTTAAATTAGAGGGAATATCATTATACAGCTTTAAGGTCGTATTTGAGCAAGTAAATGACATGACAAAGTTCTATAGATTAAGATTATGACTGTCTACTTGCACTTAGAATGAATTCTAGAAGCAGCCCTATTTAGTTGAAGATATAAACTAAAATAAACAATGTGCATTGTCTAACAGGAGTTTCCTCTCCTAATTTCCTCATGAAATGTATAGTATTTGCAGCAAATCTGAAGAAAGGGAATTAGAAGTTTAAAAAAAAAACATCATTTGTGTCATTTATCAAAAAAAATCATAAAATCAATAATTCATATTATTGTACAAGTGTTACTTCAGTCTTTTTTTATGTATCTCTACAAATGTATCTGATATATACAATTTTGTATTATGCACTTTATCCTCATCATTAATAAAAAAACATTTGTGTTCTCACCCGTACAATTCAGAGTAGGTGCCAATGGATCTAAAGTTATCTCAGCATGATCCTAGATCAAAAAAGAAGTATAGCTAGCCGAATATCCTAAAACTTAGTTGCAGAAAAACAAGGAATGGCACTTCTTTGTGTCAGAAAGGGAAAGTTAGCTCTTTGCAAAGCAACGTTTGGACCAAAACTTACCTGTTAAGAGTTGCTGAAACTGTCTCTTGAACAGCTGCTCTCCAGTTATACCCTCTATTTGATGTAATGTATATGGCACCCTGGTCTGTTACCATCTCTGCACTCTTTTCTCCAGTAGCCTTGATGTAAACCTGCAGTGAGTTGTAGGGGCCATAGCACAAACTACACTTAGTTAGATCTCTAAAATCAAATCACACCTAAAGAACAGTCAATTTGAAGAACTTGAAAAGATCATATTTCTGATTTAGATCAAAAAAGGAGTTAGTTCATCACCATATCTCCAGGAAGCTGAGAGCTCAAGGGAATTCTTTCCCAGGATTCTCCAGCGTTTGAAGTGTGCAAAAGGATTGCAGGCTTTCCAACGATCCAGCCCTCCTTCCCTTTGAAGCTTACTGAATTGAATCTGTAATTAAAATCTTCATCTTCTGCTGAGGGAATTGACCGTGGAACCCAAGTAGTCCCTCCATCTTTTGTCTCCAAAATGGTTTGTCTTGTTCCCAAGAGAAAACCTAAAAAAAAAAAAAAAAAAACAGAAAAGAAACTCTCTACAAGACCATCTCTCGGATTCGCAATGCAAGAACACACATTCTAAAAACTAAGATGGTGATAAACAAGTCGCAATTGAATTTTCATTTGCAGGATTCAATTTTAGAATCTTAAGATAAAATCAACTATGGTCTTAGTCCACAAACAATGTATCTATTTGCTGCCACTTTGTTAAGAGTTAGCAAGTGAGAGCTCATTCACTGACCTTCACCAGAATAAACAAAGCTGTAAGGTAAAAATAAGGAATAAAATAAAGCTATAATAGAACATTCTTTTTGTTAATTCTTTTATTTAAATGAAAGTATTTGGTAAAAAGATAAAACTAGCATTGAATTGCTATTCATCAGGTTTAGTAACAAATGAGTATTCATTGATTCCCCTCTCCATACAGTACTGTAATGGAATTGTAATGTATGGTGAGGCGAATCAATGATTCAAACCCATGCATCTTTTACTTTCTATATGGCTCATAATCGCACAAAAACTCTCAGATCAAGGATTTTTCTATAAAAGTAGGCCTGCAAATGTGTTAAAAAGGATCGATATCTTTATGAAGCATTCAAAAGTTAATAATCGAAATAGAATTATTAGGCACGATTTTACATAACCCACCAACAAATGAAGGACACAAGCATAACAATAAACAAACAAATCAATATATATCTAAATCATCAAAATTTTATCAAACTATGAACAAAAAATGATACCATGGTTGGGTTCATCGGGGACGAATGCGATATCAAGGAGGACAACACCGGGGTCGATAGGAAGATAAACTCTTTCCCATTCAGACAGAGCGCATCCTCGTCTGCTCTAGCAACTTGATTAGACACTCCACCAACAAAAGGAGGAGCTGCGGCTACTAAGGACAATGAAGAAAAAGCAGTTGCCGTTTTAGTAATCAAATCTCTTCGGCTAACTGATGATGAGCTCGCTGTCAAGCTCAAGTCCTGCTTCGAGCTACCATCCTCAGCTCTGGTTGTAAAACAGCGAGACAGTGGCTGCTGATGTTGCTGGTGGTAGTGGTGGTGGAAGCGGTTGTTCTGGTAGTGGTGGTGGTGAACCCCAGTGAAGAGCGAGGTTAGTGATGGCTTAAGGGTCGTGCCCATTACTTTAAGACTGCTCTTCGTCTTCTTCTTCTTCTTCTTCTTCTTCTTCTTCTTCGTGGGGCTTCTTCACTTTTTTTTGCTTATGTTATATGTTTGTGTGTACGATGAGGAGGTGTGGCTTTTTTCCTTATCCAGTCGTTAGTATTAACGGCTACGGGGGCGATTTCTCACCCTTCTTAAATCCGGTTAGTTGGACCCACGCATCCACGGCGACATGTGCGTATCACTATTTTATTTTTTAATTTACTATACTAGATTGATACCAACCAGAATTTTTCTCCCTAAAATTTTTTCTCTTCTTTTGTTACGGATTGTGGCCATGCATAACATGATCCCATTTCTAAAGAGATAGCATCTGGTTAAGGTAATGGCTTTGCGTAATTTGCCCGTAGTTTTTCTTAAATAAATCCTTGGAAAACTATTGGATAAGTTATTATTTGGCAAAATAAAATAAAGAATCCATATAAGGTGATGGGTCCATCCAAATGTGGTAGGTAAGAGTGGATACGGATTGATTTGGACTATAATCTACGGTTTTTTTTTATTCATTCCAAACCAAATAATAAAATAACAGTTTGATTCGGATTAAATTTTTTTAAACATTTAAATAATAGTTTGATTGTTTTGAATTACAGATTAAATTAAAATTCTAATTTAAAAAATTGTTTTAATCTTTTAGATTTGCACGAGTATTCAAATATTTAAATTACTATAAAAATTTTAAATTACAAATCATAACAAAATATTTTAAAAATCCATCTAACTCATAATCAGAAGAGCAGCATTAACTCTCAACCAGTTTTTCACAGAAGGCTAGACCCGCCTTATTTTATAGGCTTCCTCTCGCCCTCACCCATTCCTCCATCCTCCAAACATTCCTCTTATTGAGTTGCGCAATGAGAGGGTTTAAGCATAAGATCTTGCTTCAATTCCAACTCGTGACACAGTCGCCTTCAAGCAATGATGTCCTCACTCTAGTGGCTGCTCTACTTGAGTTTCATCGACATGAGCTGAATTGATAACAAGATTAGGATTAAATCTGTCTCTACGACTCACAACATAGCTGCCCTCTAGCAACAATTCCTATCTTTGGTGGTTGCTCCTCATGAGCTTTGCCCACACAAACTGCATCCACAACAAGAATTACCTACTAGTTGAGCACTTTAGATAGCATTTAAGCGGTATATGGAGCTAGGAACTCTAGCTTTGATACCAATTGTCATGGGATGGATTTTCATCCCTCAAAGTGTTCTCGTATGTGCTCGACCATCCTTCATATAATCATTTGTTGCTAATCTGGATGGTCGGCCAACCTTATCTTCCCTGATCTCCCAAGTTTATTCCAAGCCCTACATTCTCATAAGGTGCACCCTTCTAGCTTTGCCATGATCCCCCATATGTTTGAAATGTTCAAATATATCAACTGGTTTCAGTCTACCATAGCCTCATCAGAAGAGCAGCATCAACTTCCAATCAATTTGTTCACGGGAGGCTAGATACGCCTTCAGATATAATCCACACCTCGAACAAGCCCTTTACTGATGCCACTCATAACACTATATGCTCAAGATGAAAACTCCCATAAAGCTCTCAATTCTCAGGTCGTGACACTGTGCATGACACCATCCCACTTCTATACAAATGGCATATGGTTCAGGTAATGGCTTTGCTGTAATTTGCCCATACTTTTTCTCTAAATAAATTTGTGAAAAATTATTAGGTAAGTTATTATATGGCAAAAAAAAAATAAGAATCTATACAAATGTGATAGGTTCATACAAATATGATGGGTAAGAGTGGACATAGAATAATTTGGACTATCATTTATGGTTTGGTTTTCTATCCATACTAAACCAAATCATAAAATAATGGTTTAGTCCAAATTAAAAATTTTTCAAACTATTAAATAACGATTTGATTTGTTTTGGGTTATAAATTAAATCAAAATTATTCTGAAATACTATAAACCTTCACATATATTAGAAATCGAGTTTAGATAATTTGAGTAAATTAAATTAATCATAGGATATAAATAGATAACTTGACAAAGTTAGATTAGTAATTAATTAAATGGAATTTGAGATTTGATTCCAAATCTCTAAACATGTTTCTAAATTGTTTAGAGGATTCTAAAACTCTTGATTCTTAGCCTGAACACTAATTCCTAAATCTCAGAAAAATTTGAGTTCATTTGCTTGTATAAAAATATCAGTTCCTAAACCCGAACTCAAATTAAATATCTTTTATCCAAAATAAATTCCTAAATTAAGTTCTTAATTTCTAACCTATCAGTTCTAAAATTATCTTTAAAATATTTCTAGAACTATAGATATTAATCTGATAGTTCTAAACATATACCTAAATTTAAAATATCCTAAGTTCATAATTATCCTTTTCTTTTTTTTTTATTTGCTTCCCCTGCCTCTCTCTCCTCCTTTTATTTCATTTTACGTTTCTTTCTTCTTCCTTCTTTTCTTTCTTTCTTCCTTTCTTTCTTTGATCTCTCCTTCTCAATCTAAATTCTAAACAAGATTAAGAAGATAAATTAAAGCTAAGGAAGAAGATAGGAAAGAGGAATCAAAGCTAGAATTGTGGGAAAAAGTTCCTTTATGCATGTGTCTCAAAAGCTAAGTTTTCTATCTGAGTTATTTTTGTTTTACTTGTTGTTTAAGTTAATAATTGATGAATTCGTGTTGATTTAAGATAAGAGTGCTGGTTATGTATATGTTTGTTGAAGTTATGGATGTTGGAAGTTGGGTTTAAGATTGAGGATGATCAATAGTGATTTAGAGTTGTTAGTGTTTGAAGTGGATTGTATGTGTTTGATGTGTTGAATATGGATTATTGATGTTGAGGAGTTCATATATCAAGTTTAGGAAGCTTAAAAAGTGATTTGGAGAAGTTTGGAAGTGTTAAAATATTTTGCAAAACTTAAGTTTCGAAAACAAACTTCTGTCAAAAACGTGTTCTATCACGTACGACGGCATCTGATACTTCAACGCCGCCGACGTTGAGCCTGGTGTTGAAGTGATCAAATGCCAATTCCTTAACGCCGCCGGCGTTTGGATAAATTTTACCGGCATTAAAGGTTGAACCAAAGTGATCAGAAGCAAATTTTTAACTACGCCGGCATTTGCAATAATTTTTACCGGTGTTGCCTTTAAAAATTGAACACCGGCATTTTGAGTATCAACGCTGCCGGTGTAGGTTTGAAGCCTAAACTTCACAGAGTTCAAATTTTTAACACCGGCATCCAACACCGCCAGCGTAGACTTCAGCACTACCGGCGTTGGTACATTGAACAATGGACTTTTGCCAGCTTATCCCCTGTTTCAAATTTAATTTCTAAAATCATCTTCAAATCTTTTCTAAAGCCTGGAATATGATCATGTATGTATGAGTTGACCTTGTATGATGATTTATATGTTATGTAAGTTGATTGATATAATTAAACATGAGATAAGTAGATTTATAGATTTAAGAAATAGTTAAATTAAATATAGAAGTTACATATAAAATGAACTTAGCTAACAACTTAAGTTCAACTTGATTAAATAACTTGAATGAGTTAAAATGAATTAGATTGAGTTAGTTTAACCATCTTTGACTTAGTTTTTGAACTAAATGATTAAGGTTAATTAACTTAGCTAAGTTTAAGTTAAGGTGAGCTCAAGTTGACATAGATCCTACATGTACAATGAATTTATAATGAATCTAAGTTCAACTTGACTAAATGAACTTGAATTAGCTAAAAGGAATTAGATTACTTTAGTTAATCAACTTGAACTAGTTTTAGATTAAATGACTAACTCTAAACAATTTGGCTAAGGTGAAGCTAAAATGGGTTAATAGCTAATAATTAGCTTAGATGAATGAATTAAGATTATCTTTGAATAATATGGGAATATGTTGTTTCAAATATTTATTTGTTTTGAATATGAATGCTTTATATATGTTATGTTTTGTGATAAGAAACTATAATTAAAGTGAAAATAATTACTTTGATAGACAAAGGAGAACTGTCCATATTTTGGCGGGGCGATATTCGCAGCCATAGTGGGTTCCACATTAATGTCTGATCAAATAGGATTAATAAAAGTTTGAGAAATTGGATGATTAGTTTAGTTTAGTTTCTTACACGAGTTCTTTCCTTAACAGATGTGGATATCTGATTTATCTTCTGGATTATCTTCTGAAATTCCTTCCGAGGCTATGTTTGGATTTCATATTCAAGGTATGCAGTAACTTGTATTGGCTGTTAGGATAGGCATCTAATATGGATTAAGAACTTAAACTCGGCTTAATAATTGATGAGTGTTGGTTGTACTTTAAGTCATTGAATCCAGAACCGGGGAGTGACAACCTTGTCATGATGCAATGGCACGATAGTTAGGCACTTAGCCTAATCTTTTGTCATAATGCAATGACTTAAATCCATGATGCAATGGTGGTTTATCTTAAGGGTTAAGTGGGTAGCTAATAGGGTTAATTGTATCGGTATATTCTTTACTTAGGCTCGGGAGGAAATAATATCTTTTAGTTCACGGGTGTGGGACCGTTGAACTAATTGATGTTATAGACCGGGATAAGTGGAGTGTATAAAGGAGTGTAAACCATAGATGATGCTATTAATATTCTTTCTCAGTTAGATATTGGAAATATAGATATCCGGTCTATCTATATCAACCCCCTGAGCAGCTGCTATTACTCAGGACCCCCAGATTCCCATTGGCTTGTTCCGGAGTGTGAGTGCTCCATTGTTGATTTGTTTATTTTAATGAAAACATAATAACTTATGGATTGATGCATTGCATTTAGTTAAGCTTGTGTGCCACTCCGTGTGTGATTATGTTACTGTGTACTGAGCTTCGGCTCATTCTTATTGTTATTATTCTTTTTACAGGTTTTGTTGTTGATAAAGATGGATGATGAGACGATGATATGATGATGTTGTTGCTATTGATGATGTTTGACTTGGGTTTTGGGCACTTGTAATGATTCAAAGAGAATTTGTGGATGAGTGAAGTGAGTAGGAGCGTGAATGTAGTTAATTATTTTATTTCTTTTTGTTTTGTATTAGTGAGAGCTGGATTTATGATTTAAACTTGTTATATTCTTTAAAGGACATAGTAGAGCCCATGTTTTGTAATTTAACTTTTGCAAAGCTTTATCTAATCTAATAATTCTCCACTTGAGAAGAGTGGAAGTTTTGAAATGTCTTTAATTCTAAATTGTTTTATAAAATTTATTTCCGCTGCTAAATGCGGTTGTTGCCAAAATCTAACTAAACGATTTCATAATCTAAAATCGGGTAGCAATGTTCAATATAAACACCTTCTTTTAAGACAACCTTACATATAATTCGTAAGAGTTATACGTGGTTGGGAACTTGATGTGCTTGATTTGAGAATTTAGCATGTCGGGTCTTTACATATTCTAACTAAACAAAATTGTTCTAATCCTTTAGATCTGCACGAGTATTCATATATTTAAATTACTACAAAAATTTTAAATCTCAAGTCATAAAAAAATACTTCAAAAATCCATTTAACTCATAATTCATGTCCTCCATAAAATTATTTAATCATCAGTTAGTTATCCACCAACTAAGTATATTTAATAACTAATACATAATATGCCATAATCTATAATTCTCCATGAAACAATTTAGCTAATAATTTACCAACAAATTTGTCCCAAAAAAATCATCTACAGTAATTAATGCATGATACAAGTTATAATTAAATAAAAAATTCTATACTCTTCATATTTAAAACGATTAACAAAATACCAACATTAAGTCATCAACAGAAAAATATAATCTTGAACTTAAAATGTCAATTTTAAAAAAGAACAAGTTAATATTAATAAATATTCATCAAATAATAAATATCATGAACATTATATGATCTTTGATCAATCATCATAAGGAAATATATAGCTCCAAGTAAAATATTAGTACATTTTTCTAAAACGGTTTAATTTAGTTTTACGGATTGGCTCAAATTGGAAATCTTTTTAACCAAATCATTGAAAAAAAAACCATATTTTTAATTTAGTTTGGTTTGGTTGGTCTTTTTTCCTACCCCTAGTGGTAGGTTGGTGCAAATATGGTAAGTTCTTGATGAGCTTAACAATTAGACTGAATATATTTATCTCCTATTTCTATCTAATTAATACTTTAGTCTAAGGGTTATAATTATTACTCATCTTGGCCTATTTAGGTCCATCACACTTATTAGTTTAATCGAGCCAACGATCCTAAAACGTATAATTGCAACTTCTCACCAAAAGTAGGTAAACGTGATCTCGCTACCGTTTCCTCTATCAGCTACCTATTAAGCCATTATCGATAGCTTTAGTGCCCAACTACCGTGCTATCAACATCTAGCAAGGTTATCATCCCTTGGCCTAAGTATAACAAAATGACTATGTACAATCAATTAATCAACCAATTTTTAGCCATATTTAAGTTTTAATTTTTTTAGGATGTCTATTCTAATCAAGAAACATGCAAGTCGCTGTACTATGAATAAGACCAAGTGATAGGTGATAAGGCAAACAAATATCTGTACAAGAAAGATTATTCATATAAGAATTAAGTATTCAATTTCAATTATTAAATTCATATTTGATTATTCAATTGAGTAATGTCATATGTAATAGAACTTTAATTGGTATTATGAATTGGATTCTTCTAAGGTAGTTGGCTTAATTAATTTTGGGTTAAGCCCACAAAGTAGGATATTGAATTTCTTATTTAGAAGTATTGAATTTTTATGGATCCTAAATGAAGTCCAGTAATAATATTTCCAAGTTTTGTATTATTTAAGGTCATGGACTTAAGAATTTAATAATTGAGCCCATTACATATTATAATTTATAATTTAGGTGGAATTTGACTGATATTGAAATTAGATCTAATTAGAGTAAAATTGGATATTGAATCTAAGAATTGGATATAGGCCCAAAGAAATTGAATTTAATTTTAATTTTAGTTATTGGGCCTCCTAAACTTACTTTAGCCCACTAAGAGTATTTCAATGTTTTGTGGCCAAGAAAATAATTTTGGGCCCAATAAGTATAACAATACCTAGAAATGAGTAATAAACTTAAATAATTAAGATTAGGCCCAACCGGAGTAGTTATTGGGTATTGGAGCGATGTTTTAATCATTTGAGCCTATTAAAGCATAAATATGGTAGGTGACTTGATTTTAAGTTTTTAGGTCCTAAAGCTTCTAAGAAAAAGCCCATTTGAAATAGATTAGGCCCATTAAAGTTGTAATAGGCGAAAATAGCTGACGAATAGGTTACTGGATCTAAAGTAGTCATCTAAGCCCATATTAATTAAGGGTTTAAAAACATCATTTTAATACTTGATAAAAAATTTTGAAGACACGTTTGCTACCTTCGTCATCATAGTAACGAAATCGCTCTATTGAGAGAGAGGGAGAGAGAGAGAGAGAGAGAGGGAAAGAGAGAGAGAGAGAGAGAGAGAGAGAGAGAGAGAGAGAGAATCTAAAAAAGAAAGAAAATTACAAGTAAAGGAAAAGAAAAGGAATGTAGAAGAAGAAGAATAACAAAGTCCAATAACATGATATAGAATTAAACTTCTACCCTTTTTCATTATGAAAATTGCATGAACATAATAAAATCATTAATGAAACTTCCAAATATAACAAAAACGAATTGAAAAGATCATAGAATAAAAAGATTGGAAATTGAAACAAAAAATTATGTTTCCATGAACTCCAATTCTAATTCACTTGGATTGAGAAACTTCAATAAAAAAAAATAAAGGATAAATTACAAAAACATGACCTGTGTATTACCATTTTTACAAATAAGTGACCTGAGATATCTTTTTTGATAAACACATGACCCAAGATTACATCCGTCATGTACTATGCACATTGACCACTAAATATACACGTAACACTCTCAGATTAAATAATAAAAAAAACTTATCTCGGCTCCTTATTCCAAATCTAACAACATGGAATGCCTCAAAATAGAATAAAATACGATCCCACTACCATCATCATCGTATTCCTAGAATCCAAACATGCACAAACGAAATCTAGTAGAATTAGACAATACCCATATAAATTTAGCTTCAATCACCTACTCTCCTCACCTGAATCTTCAATCGAACCCAAAATTGTCTAACCCTCAACCTCCTCCGCCTCCTCCCTTGCCACCAAAAACAAGCCTCCACCACTAAATTCACAAAATCAAATCACTTGGAAATTGTAATTTTGAATACAATTACAAGTCTTGGAGCTGGATCAAAGACTTCAAGTCGCTGCTTATTGTCCAATGAAGAAGACCAAAGGTAAGAGGGAGATTGAGACCAAAGGTATGGGTTTATGGTTTGGTGTTCGAGAGTCTATGTATCAACCTTTAAGGGTTTAAAGCCGGGGGTAAGAAAATAAATGAGGGGTGAAGAAGAAGAAGAGGGGAGGAGTATGAGGAAGAATATGAAGCAGAAGAGGAGACGGCTTTGTAATTGAAGAGAGATAAAAAAGGGGTCGACATGTACTATGTTTATAAGAGGAAGGAGAATAAAGAGGAGGAGAAGACATGGAAACGAGGACGTTTAAAATAATAGGAGTCATGTTCACTTTTTTGGGATTTTCGCTTGCTAGGACAGGGAAAGTGAATAGTGATGAGTTCCTTTATTTATTTTTTATTTCATTTGATCTGAAACTGACACATGTATATTTAACAGTCAATTTGGATGGTACATGACAGATGTAATCTCGAGTCATGTGTTTGTAAAAAAAAAATCTTAGGTTACCTATTTGCAAAAAGGATAAAACATAAGTCATGTTTTTGTATTTTACTCAAAAATAAATTAGTGCATGATTCCACGCATAATTACAGGATCCTTTTTCCTTAAATTTTGTTCTCCTTTTGGATGTCGAACCTCCGTTGAAGGAATTTAAGCTCTCTCCCTCTCTACTCAGCCTTCCTCTCTCTATTAAATTCTATCTCCATCAAAACCCAAGTCGTCTTTACCTTCGTCTATCCACAATCCAAACATCAGCAAAACTCAGTAACCTACCAAGTTAGCTCACAAAGTTACAAAACTAACTAAGTCCATAGACAACATTGAAGCCCATGACCATCTTAACCAACGAAGTTAAGTCATTCTGACCTTCGTCTAGCAACATTGAAGCCCATGACAATCCAAACATCAGCAAAACTCACCAAACTAAACTCATCAAGTTGCAACTTAAAGTTTCAACCTCCAATAACCCTCCATCTTAACCAACACCGCACATAAGACCTTTTACCTTCAAACCCTACATCAACCATCCATGACCATTGTCATCAAGTTTCTCTGAGACAACCCCCATCTAAAATCAATTCACTTTGTACCAAAAACCCATTTGTCAAAATCATGTAGGAGCATCGCCATGATTGTTAATCATCAACCTACAACAATCTACACATCAACAACTATTCACCACCAGCCAACCACCAAAACCTATCAAACATGCTATTGTCTAGATTGGACTACTCTTTACGTTATAACAGGTGGGTCCTTTACTTTTCATTTAAGTTTCCTAATATAGATTGTTGGCCCCAATCTTTTAACCGGGCGGGGGGGGTTGGTGGGATTTGGGTTGGGAAGGGAATTGGTGATTATCAAAGTTTAAAGCTTTTTGTTAAAATTAAAATAACCCCTTTGGTTAAATATTTCAATGGCTTAAAACAATTAAAAACAAGCATAACAAAAAATAATATCTGAGAATTAAAAAGCGAAGGGAGGAGAAATTGTGCTCAGGTCTTTGTAGAGGTTCCATCTTTTGCGTCAATCCTCTCTTTTAGCTCTAAGCTAGGGACACTCATCTTCTCATGGTATGTTCCACTATTCCAAAAATCAAATAAAGATTACAAGGTTTGTCAAAGTACAGTCTTAGACTCAATTCTCCTATATCAGCCTCTTGGCTAAACCTTAATAAATTGAACTTCAAGGCCACTGTAAGAAGATGTGTTTAGCAATACCAACAGCAATCTAATCATAAGACCATAAAAAAAAAAAAATTGCAACAAGCACATGAATAAATTTGCATGTTTATTTTAAGATTCAATGGTCACTTTATAGTTGTGAAAAATTCATGTAATTTTGACAGCCAGCTTTTCTCCTCTCTTTTTTCTTTTTTATTGCTGAGATATTTAAAATGCTGGTCTTTAAGATGTAGATAACACTTGATATTGGTTTTAACGCTATAATATCCCTCAAATCGTGCTCTAGTTGCTAGTGCTTATCTTATAATATTTCAAAAATTCAAAATCTGACTTGATAATATTTCTCTTCCACATGTCTTATTCCTCCTCAAAGATTTCTTGATATTTTCCTTTAATACTTAGCCAAACATTTGTGCTAAAATCTGAACCAGCCTAACCTGATATGTAAAATTGATATATGCCCCCCTTTTAGTAGAAGATCTTCCAGCTTTGTGTTAAGAAATTCTCTAGGCTTTATCTCGACTTTATCTTCACAAAATCTGATCCAAAACTCTTAGAAACTCTCCAAAATTTAAGGGAGAAATATCCTTAAGCTTGGAATTCAACTGAAAATTAAATCTGCAAAAAGGTACCTCAAAGAGATACTTTTAAACCTATTGCAATTTGAATAAAATGATCAATCCCCTTGGATATATATATATATATATATATGACTTTTTGGTGGAACATGATGAATATATTACCTAAATATATCCATCCTTGGAGTTGGGCCTTCAAATAACTAAAAAAACTTCGTTTGAGTCAAATTTTGGGCATTCTATCTATTTTCAGGTCGATCCAGACTTTGTAGTTTATCCCTCTGAGGTTTGCTCTATTTCACTAGTACTTAAAATTCTTTCAGACAGCGTTCTAAGGTTCCCACTGAGGTTTGCTTTTCTTTTTATTGCTTTATAAAACTCTTGATTTTTCTTTTGATCTCAATCTACCTTTGCTTTAAACTTCTTAAAATCATTTTAAATCGACCATATTATTATAAATTCATTTCACACTTAATATGCGCACTCATAAACAATATTAGTAATCACTAATATATGTTTTGTTACCATCAAAACCAAACTTGGAGATTTAACATAGATGAACTAGATTGAAAAGAAACTTAATTATCTAAATTATCTAAATTCAATTATTAGTCCAATTTCAATTCAAGGTACGAAATTACCTGTATTTTTGTATTATTTAATTATAATATTCCTAATTTAGATTATCAAACATTTAAGATATTTTAATAGGATTGGAAGGCACTTTCATCTAATTTTGGGGGGATCACAAATTACCTCGTTAACTTTTACTTAAGCACGGATTCACCCTTTGAACTTCCAAAGTGAACTTTTTAACCTCTTAAACTTGCAAAAATAGATACAGTTAAGGATACTTAACAATTTCCATTAAAATAAAATGGAGGAGTTGCAAAATATATCTTAGACTTTCACGTATGTGCAATCAACTCCCTAAATTTTCATATACGTGTAGATTTAACCCCCTAATTTATGAAAATGTTAATTGTCCCTAACTATGCCAATTTTTGAAAGTTTAAGAGTTAAAAAACACACTTTAAAAATTGAAAGGTAAAATGCACTTAGGTAAAAGTTCAATGGGGTATGAAATACCCTAAATCTCTACCTATCTTAGTTGAAATAGTTTAATGAAATAGTATAATAGATAGTTAATTATAGTATTGAAGTTGAGCTTAGTTAGAAATTTATCTTAGACAAATTATGATCAGATGATTTGACATAAATTAAATCCGTAAATAGATCTAGATTGAACTGGAGATTTTAAATGTTTTGCAAAGTCCTAAACCCTTGAATTTTGGTTAATTTTTATTTTCTTAAATCCTTATAATTTTTTAAGTCAATTACTTGTTTAAAAATATCAGTTTCAAACTTGAACCCGACTTAAATGTCAAATTGTCATAAACTAAACTTTTGAATTGAGTTTTTATATCAAGTCATAAATTTTTAATATATATGTTCTCAAATTATTTCCTATCTAATTTCGATTTTTAAAATAATTATCAAACAGGTTTAAATACAATATCCCTACTCTAAAAATATCTATCAAAACTTTATTTTTTCCTTTCCCTTTCCTTTTAAGCCACTTGCCCCTTCCTTTTCCTTCTTTTTCTTTCTTATTTCTTCCTCTTCTTTCTACGTTTCTTCATCTTCTTCTTCTCTTTTTCCTTTTTTTTTTCTCTCAAAACCAAACCTAAATCTTAAATTCAACAAGATTACGAAGGTAATCAAAGATAGAAAACAAGATGGAGGATGGAAATCATTTAAGAAAAACTTTAAGAACTTAGAAGGACTAGAGGTAGAAAAGACCAAGATGTTTGGATTGTCTAAAAAGATGAGTTTTGTTATTTTCTTTGTTTTAATTATTGTTTATGTATGTAAATGTTAAATTAGAACTAGATAGATTAGATCTTGTAATAGAATTGATAAATTGGTAAGATATGAACATATATGTCAAAATATGAAATGTATACACATATGTAGACTAAGTGTTTGATGAAATGATTTGCAGTAATATGATATAGATATGCATATAAAAGTGTTTATAAGTTAAGATTATGCATGAATATACTAATAACAAGTTGTCTTTTGTTGATGTATGTTGAAAACAAGTAGTTAAAATTAAAGTAAAAGACAAAGAAAAATGTAACATGTTCCCCCTATCTATCACGGTTATCACGGCCAGTTATCTAAGCAAAAAATAAAACCAAGGATGATTACGGGCATAACAAGGACCTTAATCTTCTTTGATCACGATTCTCATATATCATGGCCTAGATCATGGCCATGACAAGGGTGTTATCTCCATGTCATTGGCATGACGAAGCTTGTGATGACCTTCGTGACCCCCATCACAGCCATGACGAGATCAGTGATGAGGATCACGGCCCCCATAACGAGCGTGATCTGTCCCCTAGTGCTATTAAAAAATGAAATAAAATAACATAAAATAAAATGAAGTAAATAAATGATAGTTAATATGTTATATTAGTTAAATGATATAATTAAACATGAGCTTAGTGAATTTATAAATTTAAAAAATAATTGGATTAAATGTAGAAATTAGATATAAAATGAACTTAGCTAATAAATATAAGTTCAACTTAACTTAATAAGTTATAATGAGTTGAAATGAATTAGATTATTAAGTTCAATCATCTTAGCTTAGTAATTAAATTAAATGATTGACTCCAATTAATTTAGCTAAGTTAAGATAACATAGGCTCAATAAATTATAATTGGCTTAGAATAATGAGTTAGGATAAACCATGAATAACATAGGGAGTATGTGGTTTCAAATGTATGCATATTTGGAAAATGAATGTTTTGATGATGTTGTTGTAATAAAATATTATAAACAAAGTAAAAAGAAATACTTTAGCAGACAATAGAGAACTGTTATATCTTAGTGAGACGAATTTTGCAGTCATGGCGGGATTTTTAATTAGTGTCTGATCAAATAAGTCTTAATAAAAGTTTGATGTAAAAGGCTAATTAATTTAGTTCCTTATATAGTTTCATTTTTTCTGAACCCACCTCCTAGTCTATCTTCTAGTTCTATTTGGATCTTGAATATAAAAGGTATGTAGTGACGTGCTTGTTGTTTGTTAAGATAGGCATTCCTAATGAATTAAAAACTTAAAACAATGGCTTAATAATTAACGAATGTTGCTTGTGCTTGTTCCGTTGAACCCGATCCAGGAAGCAGCAACCTTGTTAACAAGGTTAACATGGTAGTTTAGGCACTTAGGCTACTCCCATCATGATGCAATGACATTCATAAGTGACTCAACGAGTAACCGATAGGGAAAATGGCATCGGCTTAACGTCTATATTGATCGATAAGAAATAATATAGTAGGACTCACGTTTATGGAAACGATTGAGTTTTATTATATTATAGATTGTGATGGATAGAGAGCGAGTAACAGTTATGAACCTTAGATGATACTATTTTCTTGTAACATTATGTAGGAGATATAGGCATTCGGGCAACTTATATCAACCCCCTAAGCAGCTGCTATTACTTAGGATCCCCAAATTCTCAGGATTGTTTCGAAATGTGAGTGCTCCACTGTTGATTTTTTTTTATTTTAATTAAAGATAATAAAATGTTGTTGTTGCATCACATTTATCTTAAGCTTGTGTGTCATCTCGTGTGTACTTATGTTGCTGTGTACTGGGCTTTGGCTTATTATAGTTGTTGTTATCTTTTTCCAGGTGTTGCATTGATGATGATTGATAGTGATCATGATGTTAACTTGGGTTATAGGAGTTATGGAGGAGAAGTGAATGAAATAGGACCGTGGATTTTATTTTATTTGTTTTTGTATAAATTAATTTAGATTAGAGGAAATTCTCAAAATAAAAAATTTCATTTAAACATCCATTAGAATTTATAGTGCTCATAAAATTTTTAAGGAATGAGCATATAGAGTAAGCTTAAAAATACAACCAACTGCTAACTAGTAGCCTTGATTTAATCCCAAGTCTAAAATCCAAGTTTAAATAATAAATAAATTTACTCCACGAAGATTTTTTCATATGATTCCAATAAAGTATAATAAGTACAAAAACAATTGAGTAATTTAGCACCCAAAAAAATCTAAAATGTTGAGAGCACCTAAAACTATCATGCCCCTAATTCATCTAGGATGCTACAATTCTGCCACGTATCTCACGTAAGTGGTCTACATAAGGCTCCATTAAACTAAATGATTTTCTAACCAATTTAGATTACGCAAAACTCTTTATTAATTTTGACAAATGATTCGTTTCCAATGTAAAGTAAAAGATTTATAAAAAAAATTGCCAAAAGCTACTCTAAGGAGTAGATAACTTAAAATATTATATGTGATAAAGATGGTGTCAAAACAGTACTAAAAGAGTAATCAAAGCCATATCTAAATCAAAGAGAGTATCAGGTATCTCTCCAAAATAGAAGAAAGCCTCAACACATGAAAAATCTCTTGAAACAGGTGAAAGAATCCAACAAATCTAATAACCATCATTAACAAGTCACTCCTTGATGTCAAACCCGTATCCTATATAATCGTAACAACTAACATCATTAGCATCATCATTAGTCCCATCATTAGAACCTGAAATGAAAAAAATGAGTTGCGAAACTCAATATATAATAACACAAGCACATGCGGTGTGTATTTAATGAAAGGAGAAAAAAAAAAAAAAAAAGAGGACAGTTTGGTATGTATAATAAGAGAAAGGGGAAGGGAGGGGGGAAGGGGACGCTAAGAACAGTAGGGGGTGGGAGAGAGATATAAGGGACAATACTTAATGAAAGAAAAATGGGGAGGAAAAGAGAGACAAGATAGACTATAAAAAAAAAAAAAAAAAAAGAGAAATGAGCCTTTTTCAAAAGAAAGGGATCTTTTTAAAATTTGAAGAAAAATCGGCACACATGTATATTGCTATTACCAAATACCATATATATGTAAAATAGGTGTTTCGTATTTTATTCATGCGATTTAGGTACCCTAGCAAAACATGATATCACGTCTTTTAAACGCAATTTATGTGTAAATTTCACATATCTTGATTCAGAAATGCAATTTTGCAATGTAATTTAATAATTTTTTTCATACTAACTATATATTGGTAATTATTTATTATGGAAAGGGTAGACACGTGTTTCGCCCACTTAGCATGTCCTTGAGTATCTGAATCATTCTATCTGACTTTCCATCTATCTGAAGGTAGAAGATAGTACTAAACTAGAGTCTTATACCTAAGGCCTCATGCAAACTTCTTCAGAATCGACTAACAAACTTCAAATCTTTATTGAATAATATAGAAGCAAGTATACCATGTAATCTGACTATCTCTTTGATATAGATATGTGCTAATTTCTCTAAGAACATTCTACTTTCAACGCTATGAAATGGGCCAATTAATCAAATGATTTACTATGACCTATACTATCTCATGCCTTGATGGTGTCCTTGGTAGTGGCATAACAAAATCCATAGTCGCGCTTTCTCATTTCCACTCATGAGGAGGTAAAGGCTGGAGCTCATTGCCTGACCTCTGATGCTCAATTCGAACATGCTGACAAGTCAAACACTTGGAAATGTAACCTATTACATCTTTCTTCATATTGTTCCACCAGAAGTGTTGCTTAAGATCCTTGTACGTCTTTGTGTAACAAAGATATATCAAATAAGTAGAAGAGTTAGCTTCTTTCAAAACCTCTTTCCTGAAGTCATGTTCAGCACAAGTGCAAAGGAATTTAAATATTCATTTAATTGTAATAATCGAGTTTTCCTTAAGTAGCATGTTACTTAAATTCATATACTTAAGCAAGAAAAGCTAATCAATCATAGCAATACAAGCTCATTAAAAGACCCTTATTCATATCTTACTCTCTTTCCCATACTTGGAAATAGACATTCTCCTTAATATCTCAAACAAAACCAAACAAGGATGGGGAAATCAAAACAAATGGTAAACGAAATGGAATTGAGACTTTCCTAGTTTTGTAAATCAAATAAGCATGCAAATTGAGCAAGCAAGTTTGCAAATATATATATATATATATATAAATCTATCTTATCTAAGTTCCATCCAAAGTGCTAGGGGTTGTTTGAGAGAAATTGCTAACATCACTAACAAAAACAAAAGTTAAGAATAAAAGGCTCGAAAAATAGTTTTTTTTTTTCTCTTTTGATCATTTAAGAAAATAATCAGTTTGCCCTATCCAATCAATGACTAAAAGAGTTTTAACTCAAAAAGTCGAGTTACTCAATATTACAACCTAGTTAGAAAAAATAAAGATGAAAAGAAATTAAACCATTAGAATCAACATCATCTCCATCCTCCTCTCTCTTTCTTCTTCTCAAGCTCCACCTAATCTCCATATTTCTTCTCTCTCGTCAATCATCACTATCAAGGACCTCCATATTTTCATCATTCTCTTCCTCTTCAGCGGCATTCACCATCTCCTCATCTTGCTTATCTACCAATTCCTCCTTATTTGCCTTAGTGACATCCGCGTTATCACTATGTCGCAACAGCTCCATTTTATATCTCACCTAATATCAATATTGTCAAAAGATAGGTCCTCTTGCCCAACTGGGGTAGCTACACACTAAACTTATCAAGATGACTCGTAAACAGTTAAAACATGCTCTTGGCATCAGCCTTTTTATCTTATTAATTATTTTAGTCTTATTATTCATCCTTGCCATGAGGCTCTCTTCCATGGTATAGAGATCCTCCAAATTGGTATGAGAGCCATGTTATCCTTATATCTTACATGGTTACATTTACCAATTATCTTAACATACTTTGCTTTATTATTGATATTATTCTTGACATCATACTTTGTTTCGTCTAATACTTTGCTTCGTTTTTTGTCCTTAATATCATGATTATTCAACTTACATTTTATTATCCATATGTGTATGTGTATTATATAGAAGAATCTTACGCATTTGAAGAAATATATGATGAAATAGATGTTGCTTATTGAAGAGTTTGTTAAAGAACAAAGACAAGATTAAAAGATTAAGAAGAGTTATTAAAAGAACATAGGACTATATTGAACAATTAGAAAGGCTTTTAAAATTACACTTTGATGACCCAAATCCACGAAACTTAAATTATTTAAGAGATCAAAGGAGAGCAAGTATATAATGTGGCCTTAATCATAATTATATATTTATCAATAGGTTAAGAAGTAAGATACAGGTTTCTAAAGACAATGTAATAAGGTTTTTAGGATTAGCATGGTCTTATAACATGTTTGAAAATTTATATTTTCATGGTATATCCTTATAACAGGTGTAATAGTAGAAATTCTATATATCATAGCAAATATCATAGAATTAATATTGAACTCCAGAAAACACTTGAATGAGCTTTATGGTTATGACACATAGATATATCCAATACATAAGGAGGTATAGGGCAACAGTTCTACAATACAAAAGCTTTTTAGAAGGAATAAAAAGAGACATAGAAAGACTTGAATCTAGAAAAAAAGGAATATAGAGGAGCAAATATGAAATAGCAGATATCCAAGTGGATACAGAATTTTTTCATCATTAAGATATATACACATATTAGAGGTGATTTTTATAAGAAAAAGGGAAAAGGGAAGATATGAAAGTTTGGTAAATTACTATGAAGGATTGATGAACAGCATGATAGGATAAGATTAGTAGCAAAAGATATGACCACAAGTTTTCTGGTTTCTTGCGATCTTCAGATACCTTACAAATATTAAGCACAGAGAAGGTAAGAAGTTATATTTATATATTTGGATTAGAGATAGAAAGTAATCTAACAGATTTAAACGAAAAAAAAAGGAAATAGGAGAAGAGTTCATAAATATCCACCAGTTTTTGGCAAAAGACAGGTTTGATATTTACATAAAAGAAGGCTTCAAAAGATACCTTGCAGATCTGGACAATAAGGAAGACATGAATGGATTATGAAAATAGTTGAGTCAGATAAGACTTACAGATCCATGCATTCTCCCGAACACTAGACTACATGATTAGTAAATTTGATTGGCTTAATTTAGAGATCAAGGAAAGTAATAGTAGATAATAATAAGTTCTCTCATCTTTGTTATTTTAAGCACTCATCTCATCTATTGCATTCAGAACATAGTGAGTTAAATATTATGGTAGATTTAATAATATCTTTTGGCACAACATTTCACAAAGATTTAGACACCTTGTATAAAGCTCACAGTCATTTAGAAGAGTGGATGATAAAAAAGGATAAAAAGATAAAAGAATTGATAGAAAAAACTAATTATGTGAAACAAGCACAGGGAGATGTAGAAAGAAATTTAAGACATGTAGAACCTATAAAAAACTATCAGAAAGGCACAAAGGGAAGAAGTAGTGAATAACCAGCAAGAAGTAATCAAAGAATTAAAATACAAAAAAAGAAGCTAAACAATTAGGAGATATAGGGAAGAAAATAGAAAAGATGGTACAAGAAATTAAGAAGGCATACTTAGGAAAATGAGTGAGTTAAAAACAAATAAAGAATATATCTTCGCATTAGAAGGAACAAGAGAGAGAGTTGGAGCTTTAGTATTAGGATTTTAGAAAGGAGATGATAATGGAGATACAAATATTAAAGGAATAATCAGGCAAAACAATTCAATAATAGCTTTACTCTTTACTCATCAATTTACCCACAAATGCGGAAGAATTAAAGTCTAACTTAAGTAACTTACAACAGAAAGTTTAAGAAGGACAATAGTAGGAATAGAAGAAACTAGTGGATCTAGTTGTCAAAAGGAACTAGACTTGATTATAAAAATGCTAGCAAAGTTAGAAGTAGTTAAGAAGAAAGGAAAAAGCCAAGGATATTTTGTAAAAGGAGATTGGAAGTCCATAAGGAAGTGAGTATATTTGAAAATACACAAGTAACAAGGATCATAAAAGAGACAGAAGAAAGACCCCATAATAACAGATACAACAGGAATGATAATATAAGATTTTTAGACAAATTAAGACCATTTACAGGAGAATCATATGTTTTACCGTCAGCCAGACCAAAGACAAGTTCCCAAAAAAAAAAAAAAAATCTTCTAGAGTTGGAATCCTAGACAAAATAAATACTAGAAGAAGAAAATAGGGAGACCATATGATTTAATTAGAAGAAGCAGTAGATATAAACAAAGATGTAGCAATATATTCAAACTGTGCAGTTGATCTTTTGAACCCTATGACACTATAGCCAATAAGGATATTGAGCTGGAAAACAGGATTGTTTAGGTCAAATAGAGAAGAAAATATTACAGTAACAAATGGACCACTAAATATTAAATTAGTAACAAAAGAGTCATTGAGGCAACTAAAAAGCTCAGGAAAAGCTTTAGTCCATCTTGGGCTAATAGTCATAGGAATCAGAGGGTTAACAAGAGAAAAAGTAGGAGGAAAGTTTTTAGTCATACTAATAGATAAGTCATGGAGAAAAGATATAAGAAAAATCATATTTGCATCTATGGAATTAAATGTGAACAACAGAAAAGGATTACTCTACTGTGCACCCAACTTTATGCTCAATGAATAATCTTATTATAGAGCAAAGGATACAAAGATCATATAGGTGAAAATTTGCTTATAGATGTAGGCTTCATTTGTAAAACAAACAATAATAGTGAAGTGTCTTATAAGCTTAATATAATGGGAGTAATAGATGCTATGGCCTCATAAGGAATAAAATGATAAAACCATATGGAAATAGACTCTTCTGTTATAGAAGGAGATGAATGGAATCTAGGGAAAAATATGGCTGATAAAACACAGAGTTCCCACAAAAAGCCTAATGTACTTAAATCCTAATGGAACATACTCTTTGAGATTTATATCATATGAAGATAGACCAAGGCCTATAGTTGATGAAGATAGGATTTCAAAAAACTTTGGCAAAACCTTAGAACAAAGAGAAACAATAAGTATGATGAATGTATTAAAACAAATAGATACCACAACACGGAATGGATATAGATCTACAAGATCAAGTTGTGTAGATGAAACAATAAAACAGGTAAGAGAAATGAACACATATTTTAAAAATAGAGACCTAAATTTAGACCGATGAAAAGAACTAATAAGCTGCAAATTAGAAAGTGAACTAGAGGAACAAGCAATAGAGCCCTAAAAGTATTGGGAAAATGGATTCATAATAAAACACGAGGAAGATCCTATTCTATATGAAGGTTGGTTAGAAGAAAAAAGGAATTCTAGAGGAATAACAAGGAATGAAGTTTAAGGAAATAACAGAAGAAGAATGTTTACATATTTAAGGGCACTAATAAATATGTTTATTAGGATTAGCAGATGAAATAATAAATATAGAACAACAACAAGAAGAACGTCAAACAGAAGGAATAGATTTGTCAAAAAAAGATATAGAACACATCTATAATAGAAATGACAGAAGGATTGACAATAGGAGAAGACATAGGTTCGAATACCACTAATCAACCCATATTTTCATAAAGAGGCCTAGATATGTGGGAAAAAATATTCTAGGTATATACATATATATATATATATATATATGTTGTTAAAAAAAAAATGCTGCAGTGTAATACACATTAGGAGGATATTATCATGTTAGGACAATCCACTTAAAATACTTTCATATCTTAAAGACATGGTTTTTGTGTTACTTTCAAATGCTCCGGTTGTAGAATTTTTCACCATAAATTTAATTCATAGAATTTTTTTTTTTTTTTCCAGTTGCAGTCTCCACCCCCACCACCCCCTACTCTGGGCAAAAGGGATACCTATAACTTTTGAGAATAATTTAAAGGAAAATTGCAAATAACCTTGGTGGCAGGTTTTAGTGAGAACATACCTCTACACTTTTACATATTTTGCCAATTCCTAAACTATAACAAATTAGTAATATATATATAATTTGTAATTATTTTTTTATGAACCACCAAAGTTTAGAAAAAGATATTAACAACCTTCGAATGAGTTAAGAAACGACTACAATACAATTTAAACTTGAATTATTTTCAACACAGTAGCAATTTTGATATATATTTTTTATGAAAAAAAAAAATCTATAATCCCCACTATGATGACATGAAGGAAAAAGTTCCGTATCAAGGTCTAGAGTCTTATAAAATAATTTATCATGTCTAAATACATTTTAAAAATTCAAGAAATAAATTTATTGACTAGGTGCATTTTCTCCAAATATCTATGTAAATATATTGAAAACCTGGAATTTAGCGTGTGCGTATATGATACATAATAAACCGATAAATATCAATATCTTAAAAACACCGAATATAAGAAGAAGACCTCTAAAAGATAAGCAATTTGACATGTAGCATCCTTTGGCCAATCCATAGGATATCGAGTCAGATGAACGACTGAATGGATTGGCGTGCTGGAAATGTGGACGAAAGAATACCGGCACTATATATACGTCCGTCATGTGCGAAGCCACAATATATGCATCCAGTGTATCAATACACAATATATACACGCATTATGTGAAATCATCTGATAATTACATGCATACCTATATATTCTAAAGACCTATACAACGGGTGGTCGGCCCCTGTACAGCTACCTCCAGCACCGGCAATGAATATATCATAAATGAAAATAAACAAATTTAAGAATGCAATATCCGAAGTGCCTCTGCTCCCTTCACGAAGAGAAAATCACAATACCACTGGGGGATTGAACTCTCAAAAACTGCTTTGATCCCTGTGCTATGTGCGGGAAATTCTTTACCTGGGCTCCTTTCTAAAGGAAAACTGACCTCCTTCCTTTGCTAGGCAATTCTGTTTCAATACATCACTTCATGCCATTTTCCTAGCAAGCAAACGCATCCATTTTTGTTCAAAGGAGCGTGATTTCCAAGTCGAGTGGATTAGTGCTTTCCTTGAAAACTTGGAAGATCATTCATGATCCAAGCAACAGCCTACCTATGGCCGGAAAATCCTCATAGCTTTTGTCACCTGGAGCCGGCAGAAAGGACACCTGGAAACTGCAGATGAACATCTACGGCAGAGGACATGACCACAAGGCACGATTGCCACATCAACTTCGGCAGTCAAGCAGACCCTACATACCCAAGCTGCCTTTGCAGCATCTGCTTCTTTAGTAGCCTTATCCAACTTCTCCTGAAGATAGTTATACTATCAGTGAGACACATCCCCAAAGAGAATGTGAGGCTAAGTAGATTAAAAAGGGGAAAAGGGGGGAAAAAGAGAAAAAGGAGGAAATCCAAATAATGATCAATTACTGCATACAGATATCCATTTGGCAATCTAAAAAACTTTCATCGAATGTACTTATCTTTAGGGCATCAACTTCATAATATAACCCAGCAGTAAGATCAATTCAGTTACTCTGCTGCGTGAGAGATTCCAATTAATTCATAAAAATGCTTATTGATTGGATAATGGATACAAGAGGAAAAAGAACACTGGCTTTCAAGATCTCAAAACAGCATAGGATAATCATAAATTTGTTTAGATAAGAAAAACTCCCCCCCCCCCCCCCCCCCCCCCCCCTTCTCTTTGCCATCTATCAATAAAATAACAATACAACGAAAAGGGAAAGGCCCGACAAGATAATCTAAACACCCTCAAGGGCAAAACAAATACTAGAGCAAGAGAATCTAGATACCCTAAGAGTGATACAAAAACATAACAAAGAGAAATCATAGACCCTCATGGACGATAAAAATACAAGAAAACCAATACAAGAATGTGGACACCAGAACATAACAAAGGGAAAAAAAATTTACAACCCCACCCCCTAGTTCCTACACCATAGGATATCATAACAGCCAAAATCCAAATGCCAAAGAGGACCAGTTTTCTTCTTTTGGCTAAGATATCATCCTAATCCTCAGTTTAATGACACTTGGTATTCATTCAACTAAATTTTCTTGATACAATACCACAAGCAGAAAAATTCATATATTCACTTTAATAAATCTATCATTCATCTATCCAAGGGACACTGTTGAACCATCGCTTCTTTGTATTAACAAATAAGAGAGACATGAAGGGAAAATAAGCTCCATGTGTTAAAATTTGTGAACAGAAAATGGGACGATTCCTATGTAACACTCAGCAAGAGAGGACCAGAGTGGGAAAAGGAGGAGAAAGAACTTTAAAGGTTAGCCTAGTAGTATAACCCAACTTATGAGAAAATTACATGTAATCCACATGACTTGCAGGCAAACAGCCAATTCCCATACTGAGAGTATACTGTGACTGTAGTGCAACTCGCAGAAACTGAGTCCCTTTTTTTTTTTTCGTGGATAATTAGAACCTTACATCCTTCCTCTCATCAACTTGAAGAAGAATTCTAGAACTTATTCATTTGGAATAATTTTTTCTTTTTTTTTTTTTTTTGGCCAAATTATTCATTTGGAATAATTGCTCCACCCCTAAACCATGGGAGTATATGATTACATCAGAAGTTCGTAACATGAAATTTCACCTCTATTTTGCACTTAAACTGCAGATGTAAATTGGAGAAAGGAAAATGCAGATGTGGAGGACATGAGGAATTTTAAGCTTGAGAATCCACCCAAACCCACCCACCCACCCCACCAGCAATAGCAACCTTCATGTGATCATTCGGTCACCCCAAGGCTTATGGGTCCCTGCATATAGCTCCAAATGGTCGAGCATCTTCATGGATTGCAACCCATGTCCTCCATGATTTACATCTCCTTCCATTGTGCTTGATATTGAGTCCCTAAATTGTGATCTTGAAAGAAATGGGTGTTTTCAATGTGGTATGGTTAGAAATAAGGATTCCAGTTATCATTATATTTACTTATTATGTCCCTTCCTTTTAATCACCCCACACCAAACTTTCCATATCTGATTCCTTTTATTCGTGAACAACCAAAACAAAAGTATGTATGTATGTATGTATATTTTGAATCTAAGGACCTTCAGCAATCTTATAACCAAACTTTATGCTTCGATTTTGCTGGAGATAGAAGAATTAGTAGAGAAAAGTGTCGGTTTCGTCTCTCTCTTTTTTTTTTTTTTTGGGCATATGTAGACCTCCAAGATCTCACAAACCAAGCTCCACGCTCCAATATTGCTGAAGATGAAAGAATTTGCAGAGAGAAATTTATGGGTTTCATATTTGGTGCACAAAGAGTTCATTCCAGATCTATTAACTGTAAAGGCACAGGCACAGGTAGGGCCTATGCCTTCTTATTAAATATTTTAGGAAAAAGAGTTCTCATTGTTTCACCGCTTTTTTATTTGAATCCTAGTCCTTTTATCTTTTTTCTATTTCAGTCCTCAATGTTTGCAAAAGTTAACAAACGAGTCTATTTCTTATCATCGTTAACTTTTCTGTTAGCTTGGACAAGTGGTGCATTTTAATTGGTCTAAAATTATTAATTTAAAAAACAATATAAATAAATTAAGATAAGTTTAAAAAATAATAATGGTGACAGCCTTTCATATATAAAAAGTTTAGATACTAAAGAGTGCTTAGAGTTTCAATATACCAATAATGGTGATCCTAGTTTACACATTTGCACATGTTGTGACAATCTTAAATATATAAAAAGAAAATTTAAAGAAAGGAAAATTACAAGCACATTTACGCTTTCATCTCGTCTTCATGTATATGAAAAGAAAGATAAATATATAAGTTCAACCAGGGAAGTTGTTTCTAGTTATGGTAATATAAGATGCTCCATTTCCATGATTGACTGGCCTATGTAATACTAATTAAGCATACCATCTTTTTTTTTTAATTCTAATTTTTTATTACATTTTTTTTAAGTTATCTTAATTAATTTATTTTTTTATCTTAATTTAGTTATACTACTTTTTAAATTAATAATTTTAGACCAATTAAAACATCTCACTTGTCCAAAACCAACAAAAAAGTTAACGGTGTTAAAAAAAGAACTCATTTGTTTTTTTGCAAATGTTAAGAACTGAAATAGGAAAAAAAATAAAGGATTAAGACTTAAATAGAAAAGCAATGAAATGTTGAGAACTAAAATTGTACTTTTCACAATACTTTACTATAGTGAAGGCGCAGGCATAATCTACATCTTCACTTCACCCATTTGATGAATAAATTTTGGATGTGACCTATTTTGGGAATAAGTTTCAAAATCTGGCCCAGATTCATAACAAAACCAAAATACATTTCCAAAGAAATTGTGAGTTCTCTCAACAAGCCTTCAAGAGACCCCAAGTGTCTGCCTAAAAGGTACTCCAAACACCATCATCATAGGTTCCAACTTCCAACCAACAAGGGAAGGAATTCTAACAAACAAACACTGCAAACACCAATCTCATAATGATCACTATTAAATAGATCTATAGCCGAGGTATGCAACAAATATTTTACACGTGATCAATGTTTATGTAAAAAGGTGCACACATTACTCTAAATTTTATTTGCAATTTGATTAAATTTGGTAGACCAAAATGTACACTGGCATTCCAAGATTACGAGATTTTATTTCTAAGGAGAGATTTGACACTCATAGATTGGGTGCACAGTAAAGTAGGACATTCATCAGATGCATATATGTTTGAAACAGGCCAGTGAATAATGCATCTAAGAGGGTAAAAAGGTATATGAAGATTGCAGCAAAATTGCATGGCCAAATACACAGTTACATGGATTATGGTTGTAGGAACTTGAATTATTGGGTGATCCGAGTTCTTTCCCTAAGGTGGCCATGCGTCACATGATGAGGGGTAGTCACTTAACCACACAGCAGGTTGCACCCTAGAGCCATATAGGCAATCCTGCAACATTGGAACGACTACTGGCTGCTCTCCTTTCTTTAATATTTTAATTATTCTTGTTTTTCCATAGGTGGCTTCTTTGGCACATCTTTGTTTCTAAGCAAGTAAAGGGCTTTTGAGTCATTTAAGGTTTAACAAGCATCAGTGAATTGCACATGGAATACTCTGACAGCAAAATCCTAATGTACTGCCTGCAATTTGTGCACAAAATAGGGGACGAAAAATCCTAAACCTCACAGTTTAGGGAGTTAAAACGCAATTTAATTACTTGCGACCAAATTTGGTCTCTTCCCACGATACAAACTAGAGCTAATTAATGAAAGGACACCACCCCATATGGCATACAACAAACATACCTGCTCAAGTAAAAGAGCAGCCTGAGACTCCTTCAATTGTTCCTGCATAGAAATCGCATTTTGGAGCAGCAACTGCTTCTCTGCATTCATTTGAATACCTGCTGTGGAGAGCAATTCACTAACTGCTTGTACCAGCTCTGCAGCAGAGACACGACCGTGCTGGAGTTCTTTACTAGTCTGTAGTAGCACAATAGAAAACCTACCTTAGGAAGGAGTTAGATAAACAAGGCAACATGAAGCTCAAGTAGCTCCCCTGTTCTTTCCTTTTTTCTCTTCTTCCAAAAACACCCAAAAAAAAAAAAAAAAAGAAAAAAGAAAACTCCTCAACCAATATATTTCGAAATGCATGTCGAATCCAATTTGAAGAAAAGCAATCACTATTAACTTCAATTTGATTGTCAACTATCTATTCATAAATCAAATTCCCAAAATGATACATCTAGTTGTGCAAATGATGAAACATACAATATAGAAATGAGGTAACAAAGGGTGAAAATTGCTTCAAAATTTTAGCTGAATCATCATCTATTGCAAGTTCAAGTCACTAAACAGTGAATCTGTCCCACCTCTCTCCATAGTAATGACAGAGGAGAAAAATGAGTAAAATTAAGGTAACTGTCTTGGCTAACATGCTGGTATATAAGACTAAATTTCATGAACCAGGGGCTCCCATCAAGCACACAGTTTTATTTCCCTTCCCCCCCCTTCTCAAAGATCCACGTTATTATTTATTTATTTTATTTCATTTCAGGACATAAATTTAGAAAAAATTGTAATAAAGACCCTATTCTTACCCATTTTATAAAACTTACTTTGAAATGAAAAATTTTAAAAAGTAAGGGAAAAAGTGTCCTCTTAGTGCATTCCCCCACATACACAAAACAACCACCCCACACCCCCCCCACCCCACAAAAATATATATATGATTCCAATGCTGTTTTCCTTCCTGTAGAGGCAAGGAGACAATACAGTACCAGAAATAACATTTGGATGATCTAACCTGTGATGAACTGGCCCCCCCTTGTCCAGAGTTTTTTGCAAACCCAATGCGATTACTACTTTCATAAACTGCATGACCATCATCGAGCAAGCTTGCTGATGAACCAATACTTCTTAGAGAGAGATTTTTGAATGAGAAAACCTGTGAAGAGAGAAGTTGCTCGGTTACCCCAGGCTCAGTTTCCACCTTTAATCTGTATAGTGCCTGACCAGCTGATGGACTGACATCCTCAGAAACTCTACCATATCTCAGCTTCTCTCCATTTTGAAAATGCCAAGCCACTATTTCTCCTTTGTAAAATGGTCTCAATGGGTGGAACTGTACTTGACGGGCATCTTGTGGAAATATCTCATTACCTAACAAACTGTAAATTCCATGCCTTTGTTCAAGCTCTCTTTTATATGAATGAAGTTTCATTACATCAAGAATAGTAGATCCGGAGTCTGAAGGGCCAGCAAGTAATGATGCAACAGGTAGAGGGATAGGAGAACCTATAACCTGGCTCAGAACAATTGAAATGACCTCAAGAACAGAAATATAACTTGGGGGCTCAGCCACCAAAATGCATGCTTTTGACTGGTCCACGAAGAAAAGAGTTCGATGCTGAGATTTTTCATCCCAGTCTGGGATTAACAAATGTTTGGCTGGTTTTGTGATATCTGTTTGACTTGGGATAAGGAGAAACCTAGTATAGAGGTGGTTCACAAACTGCAATTTTCCAGCAAGTAATTTTATAGCATTTTGAGTGGTTTCCATACTTAGATGACTAATTTCAGGAATATATTTGGACATGTTACTGATAAGAGTCCAAACAGATCCTTGGAATGAACTGCAAAACATTTTCTCTTTGATGGAAGATAGTGAAACTGCTCCGATGTATTCCAAAGTTTGTAATTGCTCCTTGTGACTCACTTCCTGCAAAAATACACAAATTCTTCTAATTGACTATTTATTTAAGCATTTACCTCAAATACACAACATATGCAAGAAATCACTTGTGCATTACACTACCTCTATAACAACATCTGAAAGTTTTTTGATATCTAGGGCTTCACATATATGGTCAGGAAGATCAGGATGAACAAATCTTAATCTGGAAGTGTCGATGTATTTGACATATTGTGAACCATAAGGATCAATGTAAACACATGTTTGTGCATGGACTAGTCTACAACCATCATCTGGGACAACAGCTTCTGATGACATGCTGGCTCTGTCAGACACATCTGCATTGGCAATCCCATCACAGACAAAATACAAAATTTCCATCACTGCCCGAAGTTCATTTGGATTTAAACGCTGATATCCGCAAGCTTTTTGAAGGTCCAAGAGAAGCCTCTTAGCTGAATCAACTGATAATGCATCTTGAAGCCCCAAATCTTTAAGGAGCTTAAGATAAGGAAGGAATGGAGTAGGGAGTTCAAATGCAAATGGGGATAGATTGATGGTAAGACGCACAAAGAGAGAATCGGCTGTCACCAATCGTGTTCCATTTGCAGCTGGTATAAATGCCACTTTTTGCAGCTCCATTATATCTGCACAAACATAGAAGAATAAAGAAAAGCAAGATCTGCAGTTTGTCAATAAAAAAGCCAATAGAGAATTCTGACGTCATAGAGTAAAGCCATTGCAACAAATTTCAATAGCTATCTGTGACACCTCTCTAAGATCAGGAAATGACTAGCAGATACGTAGTGTTTATTTTACCAATCTATAACCAACCATTGTTAAAAACTTAAATCAGGCTAAGTGAAATCAACAGTTGGCTCATCTAACTGAATTTTTTTTTTTTTTTTTTTTTTTTTGGGGTTTTTTTTGGGGTTGGTAAAAGAGGGGGGGGTGGGTGGGTTGGGGTGGTTGGTTGGTGTGTGGTGTCAATTTAGAATCGATTTTTAAAATATTTACCAAAATAGGCATGAATGCAACATAATTACAAAAATAACCCACCTAATTCGCATGTAGACATGTTGTGGGCATTCAACTCTCACATTTAGAAGATGTGAAAAACAGTGTAACTGAGTCCAAACAAACTCTTATGTTATACACTGAGTTTTATTCATCATATCCCGCATGTGTAAGATGCGAGATGCTTATACATAATTTCAATCAACATCGCATCTTCAACATGTGATTTATTTGTCCTTAAAACTCGCATTTCCAAGATGCGATTTTGATTGTCTATCTTGGTCGTTAATTTGATATATTTCCCATTTTGGTAATTATTTTTGCAAAAGGTATAAGCTGACTTTTCACTCTCATCTAATTGCTCCTATATATTTGAATTGCCATATAATCTTTTGGGCAATTAACTTGCAAAATCTTAAAATTGATTGTAAAGTTGAGTCTCCTCTTTTATTGGATTGACTTGCAATTTTCTTTTATCTTTTTTTCCAGTTGAGTATACCAGCATTTCAGTATCCCTCCAAATATATATGTGGGAAGCCACTGGCAACCCTCCTACAAGTTTTTGAGGAGTCAAATTTTAATTATAATTTCCTTACTATGTTCCAAGTCATTTGTGGAAGAACCAGATCCATAGCTTGTAATTGTTAGTTATTAACCAGGTATTATGGTTAACAGAATTAAGTCCTCTAAACATGTCTTATGTCTTTCTGATATGCTAATATTAATTTGACACTGCATATATATGTCAAACGTATTTTGCGAGTTACACCAATCTAACTAGCAGAGATATCACAAATTTTCTTCTTGAGAAACCTATGAACTATTAAGTTATTTCAAGCTGACATGTAAAGTCATCTTGCCTCTGTGTGAGCAGTTAAGAAGACACCAATTTTCTTCTTTCTTGCAAGCTTTAAGCCTGAAGATCACTTTTTTCTAGATTTTTCATTCCACTCTTAGGTTTGGACATGGGCGGTTAAGATCACTTAAGCCTCTTATTCCTAAAGTATGCACTGAATTTTACCATAAAAAAAAAAACTTGTAACTGGATTTTCTTTCAATTAAACTAAACAATTATGTTTCTAGAGATAAAGCTAATTCGACAACTATAAAGGGATGGACAGAAGCATAAAACTAAAATTCAAACACAATTTGAAGCTATACTTAGAGAGCATCTTTATAGATTGGTAAAATGCAGCTGGAATTTTATTTGCTACAAACCATCATCTCTCATTCATATCCATTTTCATATGATATAATGTGACTTTACACAAAAATCTGGGGTGTGATATTTGTTTGCCGTTTCTGTAGAAAAAAATTACCATAATATAATTTAAAAGAAATTGATAATCATTTCACCACAGTAAAATGGCAATTGGAAAAATACGTTTTTTGGAAAAGCCACAAAAACCACATTTATAATCTGCGATTTTCTAAACTTACTATCATTATCAAATTACATGTTAGAGCTGTAATTTTGCTATACTAATTTTGTAATTAATGTAATATAAATCTTATTTGCATAATTATTTTCTCAAAGTGTTGCAGGCAAGGAAAAAAAATCCAAAAATGTATATAGGCAAGAATTACCCCAGAACCTCACTATTTGGAATTCCCACAAGTCAGAGAAAATAAACAATACTCGCGCTCAAACACAATATTTCGAGCACTAATTCCTTCTATGGCACAAAATAAGGGCATAATAAACGAGGAAACCCCAAAGAGCAAGAAGCAACAGACAACTAAAATTCAGCAACACACATAGCATGTTTCTTTTCTTGCTTTCTTTAGTTTTTTTTTTTTTTTTATTTGCTGTCCTAATTAAACTTAATTACTTAAATAAGGTTTCAATAAAATTAATTACTAAAATACAGACATAAAATTGCATTTTACAAATGAGACATGTCATATCACAAGAAACAAATGCAATAGAAGAATATCCAATGCAAATGACATATGTAAAATGCGAACTCACCTTTCCCCACACACACGTTTATCAACTGAGCTATCTCTATTCATGATTAAATGCTACATTACATCTTTATAACACGATATAGCAATGGTAGACAAACATTAAATCACATTTGTTAATTGCTATTTGTGTACAAATTACCTATATCCCATTGCAGAAATACGATTTTGTAATGTATTTTGGTAATTTCATCTAATTTATATTTTGATAATTATTTATTATAATAATGGTAGACATGTGTCAGACCCCCTCTTATCTTGTACAAAGTCATTCATGCCACATACTGAACATAAGCATCAGCTTGGTTCACTTCTATTCCTGCTTCTGAATTCAAATGTTCAGATGATTTGGTTTATATGTGTGAGGTTAATTATATATGACAATGAAAATGACTAGTAATTATGATAAAGATGAGAATTGGGGAGGAAAAAAACTTGGAAGTATAATTCATTGATTTCTTATATAAAAGCCACGAAAAAGGAATTTATGCATTGAAAAAAAATATGAACCATAGAGGTAGCTTATGTATTTCAACTTGAGGTTTCGGTATAAGCGTGGTTTTGTTTTCATTTTTTTGACACTATATTTTCCCATTCTTTTCATTTTTTTACTTTTTTTTTTTTTTTTAAATAGAGGTGCAGCTTTTCAAAAAGCTACCAAAAACCAAGGAAAAGCTCGCTTAAGGGCACAAATGCGAAAAGGCAATAATTAAATCTCTACATTATTATAGCCTGCAGAAAAAGGCATCCCACTTCCTACAAGCCATTCATGGCAAGTGAGTAGTGAGATTGAATATGTTTACATTATTACCCTGCACAAAAAGGCAGCCCACTTCCTGCAAACCGTGCATTACAAGTGAGTGAGTTTACTTGATTTTAATAGTGGCATGTGTTCTGCTAACAGATCATTACTGACAAGGTACAGTCTAAATAAGGATTATTTGTAAAGTGCCAGTATAGTTGGAACTACCTGAAGAAGAGAGGGACCCCCACATCTTTTCCAGATAATTTAAAATCTCTAGGGTTGCATCATCAACACTCATAATGCCTGATGTAACTGGCCAATGCACAAGTGTGTCTTCACCTCCATTTCTTCCAATAACCTACACCATATCCTCTATTAAAGAAAATTGACTCCAAAAAAAAGTAAAACATACAGAATGATGATGAACTCTTACCTGCAGATGCTTCAATACTCTTGAGAAAGCTGGTGGACTTCTCAAGTTAAGTGGGCCCCAAGAATATTCGGGTGGTATGACATTTTGACGGGATAGAATAGGAGTGCAGCTCCAAGACAAAGGCCAATCCTTCAACAGAATACCATCACTGTATGAAGTGAGCATTCTCTTACCACCTTTTTTACCAGGAACACCAGGAAATCCCTGCTCAGCAGGTATGCAGGCAATCTTGCTAAGAGCATTACAGAAGCTGTTGCTATAGAAAACAGCAAAGTTTGCGAAGATGGAATCCACAACAGACCCTGCAAGTGCATAGATTTCCACAGGAACTTCATTATGGGAGTCAATGATACCTGCCCCAAAACCATCCAAATCCCCATCCACTTTCATGGATTCTTTTCCAAGAAATTCTACTCTCCGTGCGCATTCAAGTATTACTTCTGCTTCTCCTGAAGTTCGAAGGCCAGTTTTTTAGAATGCGAAGCCATCCTTCAGTAGTAAATCTTTCTCCAGGAAATTTTCGTCTCTCTCCAGAAAAAACAGAAGTTAACAACACATCACCTGGATCAAATAGATCCTTTGGTTTAAAAAGATCTAACAAAAACTCATCTGCATTTCTGACAAATCTGGTCTCCTTCAAAGCTTCAATCACGGAAGATTCTGCCTGCAGTTCTTGCCAGTTCATGTAAAGATAAATAAGTATATCCTCCTGCTCAGCCTGGGGTTTCCCATCATAACCAGGCAAACCGAACCTCACTAAAATTTGTTGGTCACGTAATTCAGGGATACTGAGGGCTCGGAGTAATTGGCCTTCATCAGAGTCCATAGTGTAAGAAAGGCAATGCTCATTTTGAGGCTTCAGAAATGAATTTGAAGAAATCACACAGTGTTCTGAGCCTATTGATGTGTATGACCCAATGGCTGTCTTATATATAGGAAGTGACTTTAATACTTCAAGTTCTTCCACCCCGTAGCTAGAACCATTTAATAAGAAATCATTAGCAAAAAGGCTAACAAGTTCATCTCTATCAGATGCAGATATAGATGCAATTTCAGGAAAATAGCCTGAATTCCGAGCAGTGACCAGCTTGGAAGCAATGGCTTGGCCCAGCGACTGACCAAGTGGAGGGAGACAGTTACAGGAAGCAGCACACTCTATATAAGTTTGATCAAATATGGGTATATTGCACTGGTTAAGAAGGGATAATAACCAAGGGTATTTCTGTTTAGTGATCTCAAAAGCTCTAAGATAGGCCACAGCTGATGATGATTCAGAATCCCCTGTATTTAATTCACTCAAATCATGGTCAGAAGTAACTGTTCCAAAAGTGCTAGCATCAGTAACTGGGGGAGGAATAAATATAAGACTGCACTCCTTGACTCGGCATAAGATTGATCTGCCAAGAAAGGCAGGAATCAGGGGCCAGTCAGAAAAAAGTGAAAGGTCTGAGGATGAGCCAACAAAATTCTTCCAGAAGAGCCGAATCCATTCAGGGGAAGGTCCCCACCCACTACTCAAATTAGATTTGTACTCCCATGAAAACCATGGAGCCAAATTTGTTCCCCTGACATGAGCCACCCAATTGTTGTCAAACAGTAGCTCCATGTGACGAGACAAAAGAGGTAAGGAGAAGCTCTGTAGTTTTAATGATGCTTGAAGAGCAGGGTTTGAAAAGATGTCTCCTAAAAGAGACCTGTCCACTGCTTTTGGATGGATAAATTTAGAAACTAAAGGACTCATTAACAATTGTTGCTCCCTACTTCCAAGCCAAAGTTCAGTGACTCCTATCCTTGCTAGATGCTCTTTAGCCGTGGGGCATGGTAGACCTTTCAGCTCCACAACAATTGATAGAACCCTATGGTTTAGAGTCTCCTTGCTCCTGTAACCAAATGCTGCATTATTTCGCTGAAGTAAGGGCCCCCCAGACCTACCAATGTCCTCAACAACTCCAAGGCCAAAATCAAACAAAGCCCTTCCCAAACTTGTCACCATTTCAAGTGCATCTCCTGAACTCCCTACCATGAGAAGATGGACCAGGAATACTTTGCACATGAGGGGTTGATCGTGAAGAAGCATTGAAGCCTACAGCAGTAGTAGTTTGAGAGGTCAAACTGGAGGCCGTCCCATCAACTAATGTATCTTCATTGTTAGCATCAGTCAGTTCCAAGAACTTGATATCTGATAAGCAGTACTCCAGAACATCAATGTATGTATCTACTGACTGGAGAACAATAGATGACGAATGGGATCTCAGAAGCTCCCGAACCATTTTGGGTTTAATTTCTTTAACTCTAACACCTATAGCTTGGATCTCAGCAACCAACTCCCATGGGACAGAAAATACTGGATATTGCTCTTTCACAAAATCACATACTGTGGCTGGAAGCAGATTATCTGCCACCCCATTCCCAGGCTGTGAAAGAAACATACCCTCAGTCGCTTTTACTTGATTTCCAGAGTATAACTGCCACACAGGAAGATCCACAGCACGAGAATAAAAAGGCCTAATTAATCGTTCAATTACACATTGCCAATCAGCTCTACAGATTCTTGTTGCTGGTAAACCCTTGTTAATGTGACCATCAGTTAATTTTGAAAGCGGCCAGAATGAATATCTTTGATCTACACCAACCTTCTGAGAAATACTATGTTCATGTGTCACACTATAATCAGTGGCTGAACTAAATTCTTTCCTCAAGTTGTGAATCTGCATAACCATTTCAGTGTAGGAATCAACTGCACATGACATCAATTCTTTGTTCCAAGCTTCAATTAACTGATTTCCTGCATCCAAACATGCTTCTGACAATTCTTCTCTGTCTTGATACTTGAAAAGATAACGGCCTCTATTATGACAGACAAGGAAACATCCCAGAATGGTAACAGGCAGATTAACATTACTAGATAAAGGAAGGGGAGACAAGATTGAGCCTCCTAAACATTCAACAGGTTTGCCATTGCCAGATATTTGAGCTGCAACTCCAGCAACTGGTGTCAAATTATATGCCAGATATCGCCTGCAATATGAATAGACAAAATTACGAAATCCTTTCCAATAATTACTGTTAAAATTAGCACAAGCCATCTAATAGCTTAAACTTATAATTATAGTATGAGTTATTATACTTATTATGTAGCAATTACCATCCTTATAAAGAAGAGACTTCAGCAAGACCAAATAAAATAAGAGAACTAAAAGACGAACTTTCATCACTGAAATAATGGATTTCACAAGGAGATGTACTTTTCATCAGAGAAAAAGTCCAGATTTGTTTTGTTTGGATTTTTCTCGCTGTTTTACTTGTACTACCTTTCAACGAGTTTGAATTTTCTTGCTGTAGTATGTGTATCACCCTTAGAGGGTGTCTAGACTGTTTTTTCAAAAGCTCACTACTTTTGTTGTATTGCTCTTCCTTTCAATAAATAAAAACAAAAACACACACACATATATAGATATCAAACTTGCCCAAAGAAAAGAATGGATTTCGGTAAAACCCGTTCTTCATGTTATAGTTATGCAGGCATGCACATGCATGTGCATGTGGCTGCACCTGCAATTAACATTATGATGCCCATAAAACCTTGCTACGATACTCTCTTTAAGTCTTCCAATAGTTTCTTATTGTTCAGAATAATATTCTACACTCTCTTTAGTTTTTCAGCTCAAAGTTTGGTTTCACAATATCTGTCATGTGAAAATAATAATAATAACATGGTCTGATCCACAGTATGTTGCATAACTTTAAGAAAATAAAATCGGCTATGCCAACTAAAAATCATGGCATAAACAATGAAAAAAAGATGGTCCCAAGTTTCCCTCTCTTTTTCTAGCATAATATTCTGCACTCTTTAGTTTTTCAGCTCAAAGTTTGGTTTCAAAATATCTGTCATGTGAAAATAATAATAATAACATGATCTGATCCACAGTATGTTGCATAACTTTAAGAAAATAAAATCGGCTATGCCAACTAAAAATCATGGCATAAACAATGAAAAAAAGATGGTCCCAAGTTTCCCTCTCTTTTTCTAGCATTTTTCTTCTTTACCACCCTCCAAGAAGACTCCTTGCGGTCCTTCAAAACTCAATTGGAAGATTCTAACTGGGTACCATGGACAAAAGATCTAGGGGAACATGAAGCTTCTACTTCCAAGTCGCTGGAAAGGCCTTCTTGTTGCCCTCACTCCAACGGAGTTATGGATTCTTCAAACCATTGAGGTGAAACACTTTGACAAGAACTGCCAATCAACTCTTGCCACATCCTCTTGGGATTTTCTAGTCGTTTAATGAGAAAATCCTCTCTAACTTATCAAACTAGTAATCTTCTCCATGCAAGTGTATTGGGCTTCCATTTTTCAACTTCCTAATAAGGTTGTTAGCTCTGTTGAATGTTTGATGAGGAACTTTCTTTGGAGCGGTAGTCCATTTATCTCTACAAAGGCAAAGGTCAAATGGAACACAGTTTGTTCGTCCCTTATAGAGGGTAGCCTTGTCATTCCTAACTTGGAAATTTGGAAGCAATACAAATCAAGCATATCTAGAATCTATGCAATGGTAGTCTATGAGGTTTATAGGTTGATTGGGTACACTCCATATTTCTCAAAGAGAAGAGTTTCTAGAATGTTAAACCTCCCACTATTTGCTCTAGGACTTGGCGCAAACTACTCAAGTTATGGCCACTAGCTCGCCAATACATGCAATGGGTTATTGGTGACGAAATGACCATCTCACTATGGACAAATTTTTGGTTTCGTAAAGGTCTCTTAACTAAGGCTTGTAGTGCAAGGGAAATTGCAAGTTCAGGATTGCCTCTAAATGCTAAACATTGTTGCTTAATCGATGATGATGGTTGGAGCTTTCCAAATACTCCTTTCTAGCTGAATTTTCATATTCTTCCTTTGTTGCTTCTGAATTCTTCGAAATAGGATAAGTTAGTATGATACCAAGCAACATCAAGTGAATTTTCTACCAAGAGTGAGTTCTTAACTCTTAGCCCTCAACTAAGCCTATCTCTTGGTCCAAGTTTGTTTGGGGTAAAATGTCTATCTCGAGACATTGCTTCATCTTTTGGTTAGCTATTAACCGAGAGCTCTATACCTAGAACAAACTATAGTCATGAGGCATCACTCTGTCTCTCTGTTACCTTTGTAACAGAGTAGCAAAAGACCATGAGCACCTAGTTTTCCTTTGTGCATTTTCCATAAGTTTGGGCTGTTGTAGTCTTAGAGCTTGGGTGTCCTCTTTCTTTCAACACTTGGCAAGGTGTAATGAATGGCCACTCTAATTTAAATCCTAGATCATCAATGCTTATGTCTGCTGCTCTTGCAGCTTTGGTACACTGTGTTTGGAGATTGAGAAATTCTATTCGCTTGAGAAAGTCATGGGTGGATGCTCCTTCTTTAACACGTCAAACCTTCTTCTACATGAGACTCCTTAAATCCTGGCTGTTTTATCAGATTCTTGTTTTGTATACTTTTGTAAGCCATCCTCTTGTGGATGGATACCAAGTTGCTTTTGTATTTGAATGGTTTCATCCTAGTCTTGATGTATTCTGGGTTAACCCTTAGTACGCCTTGAGCAACTATATTTTCCTCACTTTTTGGTTATCAATGAAATTATTTATTTAACCTAAAAAAACCCTCACTCTAACTTAAGGGATTTTCTCATTTTCATCAGCTAAAAGCTTCTTTAACTCCTTGGGACTGGCCTTCTTATTGCCTTCCTTTTCAGCTATCACTTCCTCCTTGATTACTACACCTCCAACTCATTCAAAACTGGGTCATCCTTGACCGAGTCCTCCATTGCCATCTCATTCTCTTCATTGTGTGGCCTATCTAGACAACTTCCAAGAGTGTGCCTAAATACTATTGCATAACGTCCAATGTGATTGGGAGCCATCTACACATTCAAAACCAGAGCCCTCGAGGAAATCTTCTTTAAAGTCCATCTATATTGAAGCTTGGGCACATCTTATGCATGTATTATTGGCTATCACAATGTCGGCTTAAGAGTGGTCTTCCAAGAGTACTATTAGAGTAGATAATTCCCTCCTTGTGCAAGATCCTAAATGGGACTCTCCAAAGTTTACCCAAATAGACATCTTCAAAGGTTGGGTTTTTGGCAAGTTAAATCACTATCCTCCATCTTTTTGAGTTGAAAGACCAATGAGGAAAAATACATGCTTCAAAGTACCTTAGTAAGGATTCTTCATCACAAAACCATAAGAAGCCTTAGCCCGTGCCAAACTCATCACAAAAAATAATTCCACAATGGTATGGAAGCCAAATTTAAGGCATCCTGACACTAAAGGCATTGTTCTAAGCCACACCTTTAATGCAAATCTGTGTTGTAATTAAAGGCGCTTTTGAGGAAGGCGCCTTCTCTATAAACAAAAAAACAAAAACACCACCACTAATAGCAATTTCACTGCAACACATCGAAATATTTTGTGCAAAATAAAAAAAAGCTCAAATTTACAACTTGAAAAATTACAACTCTTCATAGCCCCATTTTACATATCATAACCACATTCCATAACCTAACATACAAATCACATCCCCATTTCACATATCACCTCCCTTTTTCAACATACAACTCCTTAGGCATATAATAACATAATTTTGATGTATATTCAATCAAACATTTCAATGATCTTAATAAAAAATTCCATGTGAAAAATAAAACCAATTACCAAATGTCCTTTACATATGAAGTACAAAGCCTGAAAAATATCCAATTTGCAAGGGAATGAAATGATAATGCTATGTACAATGTAACACTACAAGCTATCCTCAACTCCAACCCCTCCTATGAAGACTATAGGTAGTCCTCGATATAATGGAGCGCTAACCACGTCCTACAAGCATTGGGACTTCTTCTAGGTGGCCAATGGACTAAAATTTGGTGAAGTAACTGTGCTAAACTAGGTGGTGCACCAAAGTTGTGTGAGCTGTGTCAACCCCTTACCCATGTTAATGCCTCCACCATGTTAATGCCTCATTCCATTTTTTCTATGGCACAAATGGTGTTGGGACTGCAAATGTCCCACACTCACTACACTGGGTGTAGTATGTTCTCGCCTTGTGGAATTCGCCCTCTTTTACAATACAAGTGGAGTTTAGATTTCAGATATACAATGCTCACCATATGGGATGTAATATGAGACAAAACTAGATGCTAAGTACCAATAATTCCCCCTGCAATGTAGCTACTCTGAGTCAGGGGGTCTAAGCTAGTAATGGTTATGAAGCAAAAGATACAAAAGAAGTGTTTCACCACTCACTCCTAGGTAAAGGTTGAGCTCTAGACAGAGATCATCAAACAAGCTAGCATCCATCCTCATCTTATGCCCTTTACCAATGAGGACAAGATTGTTTAACAACCTCAATCTAGTGCTTGACGTTTACTTGGAGTTAAGGGCGGATGGTGAAGAACTTCTTCAATGTCATCTACTTCACAACTCATTTCTAGTGCACACCCCGACTCATAGCAGCTACATACATGGTAAGGGATATATTAGGTACGTCAAGATTTGGCTCTGCCTCATAGCATATCTGTATAGCGAGCATGGGGCATTTGCAATCCTAGCTCCATTTGTACCGCAGAAGAGAAGAGGAACCCCACATGGTGAGGACATTAACATAGATGAGGGGTTAACAAAGTTTGCACAGCTTCAGCGCACTACCCAATCCATCATAGTTGCTCCACCAATTTTAGTCCTGCAAAACATGGTTGGCACTCCATTATGTTGAAGATTGCCCACAATCCCCATAGAGGGATAGGAGGCAAGAACAGCCTGTAATGTTATATTGTACGTACCATTTTCATTTCGTTCACTTGCAAATTGTTTTTTTTTTTTAGACTTTGTACTCTTTTCTAATGGATATTTTTGGCAAACCGGTTTCATTTTTCACATGGAATTTATTAAGATCATTGATATGTTAGTTTGAATATTATTGAAAATTTTGCCGTCATATGCTTATGAGTTCAATGCAAAGTTGACGTATGTCGGAAAAGGGAGGTGATAGTAGTGATTTGTAGTTAGTTTGTATTGTGATATGTAAAATGGAGATGTGAAGAGTTTTAATTATTCAAATTGTAAATTTGGGTTGTTTTTTCGATTTTGCACAAAATATTTCTATGTCACAATGAAGGCACTGTAAGTGAAGGCGGCTTTTTTGTTTTTTCTTTTACAGAGTAGACACCTTCCTTAAAAGCACCATCAATTACAGCACAAATATACAATGACGGCGCTATTTAGGAAAAGCACATCCGTTGTTGTTAATAGTTCCTTCACTGTCAAGATGCCTTCACTGGAGGCGCTTCAATTTGGCTTCCATACCATTTTGGAATTATCTTTTGAAATCAATACAAAAATGGTACAAAAGCCTCTATTGTAGTTTTTCACGATTCGAATAAAATTCTAGAAATTTTTTGCATGGTAAGCAAAGTAGTGCTTTCTGAAAGTAGCATTCTAGTATATTTCTCCAAATCCCCTCCCCCACCTAAGAAGAAGAAGAAGAGAAGAAGAGGCATTAGCCGGTGCTAAGGACTTCTAATTAGCCTTCCCAATCCCATAAACTCCTCACAATCTTTGCACTATAAGCAAAGGTCGTTACTTTCCTTAGCAACCACTAGTGTATTTCTCCAAATTCCCTCCCCTACTTTAAATGCTTTAGGGAGGATTACACTAATCCTTCCTCCAATCTCGGTAGGAGGGAAGAAATTAGGAGAGATCCCCACTTTGGGTCCGAATGCTTGACACAACTTGGACATAAGATGGGGAAGGTGGATTATGGGCAGGTGGTTAGGGAAGGTGGTTTTAGGTTTTGCTGATGTTGAGGAAAGGTAGGTTTCAACAAGAAAGGTGCAAGTTTGAATACATTCAACTACTTTAACCATATCTTTATAGTTGAATCACTTCTAGTGGTGTGAGTTGAGAGGCCACTTTTTCCTTAGGCTGAGCCTCTAGCACTTGAAAGAAAACTCTTGAATAAGTCAAATTTCTTAGGAGAGAGAGCTGTACAAGGAAAAGGTGTTGTCACATTGACCTTTCCTTTGTTCACATATAAAGGGCAAAAAGAAGACTCTAGGACAAAATCACCTTAGTTAACTAAGGGGATGGTTTCAAAACAAGAAAGTGGGCAGTCTCAACTTCCAAGCAAAAGAGAATTCCCTAATTTTTAAGTGGGATAGGTTATTAGAAGATTTAAACAGTTAAGAACCCCTACTAGGTCTTAAAAGGAACGCTTTCAAAGTCACAAAGCCCAGAGGTGGAGAGAGGCAAGAGAAAAGCAGGTGAGCCCAAGGTGATAGGAAAACCACAAAGAAAAACCAAAGGACCACTGAAAGTATACTCCAATATGCTAAAGCCTTTCTCTTTTTTTGGGGAAGGTAAGGTCCATTACACCAAAACTAAATAAAGAACTAAGCAAAGGGAGATAGAGAAGAAGAAACTTTAAGCAACAAAAGAAGGAAGGCTTTTGTACGAATTTACTATTTTTTTTCAAACTTAATCCGAAATTACTGTTTTTGCAAAACATATTTCAGATATAAATGACCAGAAACGCATTCAATAAATTGCACCAAAAACACACATTGAATGCATTCGGGTGTATAAATTTTCCTTTTCTTTTTTTTTTTTAAATTGTGCCCATTTGTATTTTTTTTTTAAAGGAAATGGACGCATTCAGCAAATGCATCTGTTGCTAGTTTTTTTTTTTTAAAAAAAAAAAACAACCGTGCAGTCCACTCATATCAAAAGCAAGGAGGTAGAGTACAACTGTCACCATTACTGCATTAAACACGCCAAAATACCTGCCCTCCTCTATATCATTGGAAGGAGGCGTTTCACAGAGGAAGAACACTGCAGTGAGGCACACAAAGAAGGGAACGAGGGCAAGCATAACAAGGAATGTGGAGGGGTCATCTGAGAACAGAGCAGTGCAAAGGTCAGTGAATATGGCGTTGCTAAGGCCAACATAGCCCTTGAGGATGCTGGAAACAGGTCCATGGTTCTTGAAACAACCATCCTGTTTGCCTTGCTTAGGCACCAATAATTATTTTATGATTCAAGTTCTTCAGTATACACACACACACACACACACACTCAACTATATGTGTCCGTCGCTTTGTTTTATTTAAGTTTGGGCGCATTCTTGAATGCGTCCAATGCTATTTAAAGAAAAATAAAATAAAATCCAATCGGACGTATTCAGGGAGTGCTTTTTTAGTGTGAATTTTTCAATACACTCCCTGCATATGTTTTTAGTCTAGTACTTTCATAATATCTTTCAAAACCACAGTATTCTTAGATTAATTTTTAAAAAGTACAGTGAAACATACAAAACCCAGGAAGAGAAAGACAAGAAAAGGGGATTGGGTTTGAAAATTTGCTTAACAGAAATAGTATAACTATGGCAATTTAAAAATCCAGGGTCCTTATATAATATGATAGTTTCCAAGGGCTATCACCGTAATTTGATGAAAAAGTTATCAAAACCCTCAATTGAAGAGCAATAATTTAGTGAACTAAGTGAATTCCACAAGCTTTACACAAATCAAGTTTGTTGAAGAAAAGAAGAAGAAGGATCTATGTTTTATTTTAACTATTTTCTGCCATAGAGGATCTATGGGTGGAACACGTACCTAGCGTTGTTTTAAAAAAAACAAATTAGTGTCACTATATCACATCTTGGAGTGAAGATACAAATATTTCTACTTATATTGCATATCCAAAGTGAGATACAGCGACCTAGGCTATGAAAGTTTTAGGAGCCCGTGTATCACAGTGCAATATAATTTCGGCCTGTATCGCATGTCCAACAAGTGATACATGTATAACTATATCTGTATCACTCGTTGGACATGCGATACATATGTGATTTTAAAAAAAAAAAAAAAATCGTATCGCACCCTAGCGACATATTCCTGGAATTTTTTTCCACAATTTGGTTCATGGAAATTTACATGTAATATTCTTAAGGATCTACATTCTGTAAACAAAAGGGGCAACTAATACCTCAGAGGCTAGCTTGCTTAGGCTGGATACCTCAAGTGAAATTTGGTGTTAATGTGAGTGAAACTATTTACCAAATACATAATTATCTAGATAGACAGAAGCAGGCCAGGGATGCGTTTGATGGCGACTAATAAGTGTGCTATAACCAGAGCACCCGCAAAAGAAGGTAGAGAGGAACTATCAGCATCTATTGGATAGAATAAGGGAGATAATAGTTGCATGAGCAGATATTAATGGTCACACTCACACGTCAAGTTGCTGCTTTGGCTTGAAGAAACAATAAAACAAACCATTCCACTTCATTATCTGTTCACCCGAAGCAGTTCAAAAAAAGGGACAGCAAAAATCTCCAACTAAACTGACTAATACGGAAATTCGTGTGTTTAGTGCCATGGCTAAGACGGACCTATCTTGAAAACTCGTGATTTAAATGCTTTTTCAGTCTAGTCACAATTAACCGAATGTAAAAATTAACTATGAATTTAAGAAATGCAAATAAGTGCTTTACAAATTTGATCAAGAGCTAAAAATTGTCTATAACTCAAACATGAGAAAAAGAAACACCATAAAGGAATAAATAAAATAAAAAATCTATTTTTAGTCTTGAACATCAAAGATCATGCTCAAAGAAGTCCTATAAGAGGGTCAAATAAAAAGAAAATTTTCTTCATGCTCAATTTGTATGAGTCAAAGAATCGGTCATCATTTTGGTATGCTTCAAATAGGTCATACAATTATAATGTTGTCATATATTCAAACATGTTAGAAAGATTTTCTAGGCAATTTTTCAGTGCTAATCCTTTATTCAACTCACTCAGGGAATTGATGACCTATTTAAAATGAGACTAAGAATTCGGTCAAAAAAACAAAAAAAATGAGACTAAGATTCATGATCTGCAATATGTTGAACCTAACAAGATCAATAGTGAAGATTACCTATCAAGAGCCATATTTCTCGTTTGACCAGAACCCATACTAAGTGCAACGAGCCATCGGTCTATGTATGTATCTCCCCCTTGTACACTTTGACATCTATAGTATGAACTTTTGTACTTGTATTAGAGCTGCCAAAAAATCTTGAAATTTGAAACTTCCTCCACTTTTTCTCTGAAAATGGATTTCTTATGACAGCAATGGATGAATCAACTGCAGCAGAGTAAACTTGAACTGGCTGCGAGTTATCTTTTCCCCAAGTGGAGAGCGAAACCTATTACAGAAGGAAGAAGTCCAAAGAAATTATAATGAATGAATTATAAGAGGGCACATCAAGGGAGCAAGGGGGGGGGAGGGGGAGAGAGAAAGAAAGCTCATAATTAGCAAACTAGTAAATATGTAAATCTGAAACTATACAATGATGACCAATAGATTTCCATTGTTTGATTACCGAACTCATGAAAAATTTACGAAGACTAAGAATTTGCATAGTTCAACTCACTAAAATAAATGATCTACCCTCATATAATTATATGAAGAAGTTCTAGAGCATTAGCACTGTCTAACAAAGCCTAATTTTGAGCAACGGCTTAAAATATTGTCATGCACAGGGAATAGCCTGCAGCCCAGCTGCTGACAAGAGACAACTCCTCAAAGGTAGAAGCTTTGGCAAGTCATGATCGCAGGAACTGACCAGGGCATGGCATAAAATCCGTGAATCAAGTAACATGGCTAAGATGCTCTTCAGATGGGAGATTTGTCACGGAACTTCAATTTCCCTCTGGCATGAGAATTGGCATAGAAAGGCCCACCTGTTGAATGGGGTAGTGAGAGCAATGTAATGAATCTGGCCTTTCGCAAAGAATCCCCCTCATATTCCGTAACACCCCAGATTGTGTAAGATTGGCCTGAACACTAGGGAAAACCTCATCTCAGCACCCTATTCATCTGTCTAATTTTCCGCAAATGGGGCTAGTTGAGACCTGTAGGAATCTCAAATATGTTTTTAATGTACTCCTTTTCTGTTTATATTTTATATGCATGTATCTCTCTATTTTTTGTTTTTATTTTTCACTTTTTTTATGTGTGGGATAGGGGCAAGGTCCAGTATTATACATGGCTCAAAACTAAAACAAAACCACGAAACCAATACAATGAACCAAACAAGTTATAATTGAAGGGAAAACTTGGATCAAGTCTTGCACGAAGACTTATAGGGAAGATGCAAGATCCACCATTGGATCTTGCACAAAGTTATAGGTTTGTTTAAAATACTGTAGGTGTGGTAGGTTAGAAAACGTGGTAAGTGTGGTAGGTTGTATATAAAAATTATAGGCGATAGGTTATAAAAGTGATAGGTGTGATGGGTCAATGACTTGACTTAAGTAGATCCCTACAATTGAAGAGACTAGCCACAGTTTATGTCAAAAACATAAACTACAGATTTGTCTTGCTGAATTCTGAGCACACCAGATACAGTAGACAGGCAGAAAGGGCTGCACATCTCTTACTTGCAATTAGGTTGTTGGGTGCTTTGATCAGCCCATCCAAGACACCTTGCCATGAGAGATAGAATGCAACCGAGTCCAGAGAACAGGCCACTTCAGTCCGAAGTAGTTGTAGAAAGGGCAAGAGAAGAACAGATGCTCATGGGTTTCAGACCCACAAGCAAAAAAAAAAAAAAACACAAAGTAGTAGTAGAAGGCACACTCCACTGATTCAATTTGTCAAGAGTATATCCCTTCTTGTTAATGGCAAGCCATGTGATGAAACTACGCCCAGGGATAGTATCCTCATTCCAAACTAATTTAAACCAAGGGACTTTATTGGCCATCTGGCTTGAACACCTTAGATAAGCACCTTCGATAGTGAACATACCAAATGATTCTCTCCCCATCAAATAGACTCTCAAATGATCTTTTATATTGTCTGCCTAACAAATTTTCTTCTATTAAGATTTGATACTTGAAATTCAAGTTGTTGAACTTGGGGATTATCACTAGGAATATCTTTAGAATACAGTACATATTAGTTTTTTTTTTTTTTTTTTATTTAATGCACTTAAAGAAATAATGTTAGATTTACGCCATCTTTGATTCGAGGAATATAAGAAGTATGTATAAATAATCGTAACTACATTATCAATAAACATGCGCTAAAATTATTACAAATTAATCTAAATTAGTATTGAAAATAATATAAAGTGGTTAAAAATTTGAGTATCCTCTTAATCGAGCCCTCAAGTTTATGATATCAAAGAATTCTCTATAACAAACCTAACCCCTTTTCACATAAATATAGCTTGTGACTAGAATTTGAGCCTGCGCCCATAACAACTTGGTATGACAGCCAATCATGAGGGGTGATATCAAGCAAAACCAATCTGCAACATCTCCAAAAATATGAGCAAGACCAATTCCCTACTATCCCTAACAAAAAAACAAGAGTTTATTCATTCTACTCTAAGATAAATGCTGCACCCTTTTTATGTAAAGGTTAACAATCACCAGATATCCCAATTCCCTATATCTTGTAAAATTCAAAAACAAAATATGAAAATTTATAAATTAAATTTTAAACATTCTCAGTTAATTCATTTTTCATGATCATGGCTCCGACTTCCAAGAGATGTTATATGCTTTCCAGATGAATTCCCTCGATAAGCTCAACAAAACAAATTATGTGGATGATCAAAGGTCAAATAATTTTACCACCAGATTCTGTTGAACGTGAACTACCTGTGAGACTGACTTTAAAAACAGCAGCACCCTGGAAGCCTGGTCCAAAAATGTTTCAGCTATTTGATTTATCCTTTCCAGTCCAATTTCATGTCCATCTTTCATTAGTTCAGGTGATAGGGGCATGCGTATCAAAGTAGAGTCAGATGATGACCACAACGTATCCTGACCGATCAGCAAAGGATTGAATTGATCACAAAATCGTGCAGTCAAAGTAGTTCCTAAAACATCATCAATCAATAAGAGTTAGTCATTCATTAATCATTGTGCAGAGACATCTACAACAAGCCAACACCGTGTTCCTAAAAATTGCATAGAACAATGTAAAAGGAAGCAGCCATTCTTGATTCACTGCACTGCTATCTGCTGCAATAGGCAATGTAGCATGTGTAACCTAACCCATAACATCATACATCAAAGGTGGATCACAAACACAATATTGGATGACATTGAAGTTAGCAAGTCATTGACATCTCCAATTCAAAAGAGAGGAGTGGGGCAAGAAGAAGAAGAAGAAGCACAATGAAAAAGAAAAAGGAGCTCATGATGTGGTCCCGTTTGATTTCTTCCTTTCTTTAGTATCATTCCTTTGGCCATTATGTGGAGTGCATTTTTTGGTTGGGGGCTGGAAAAAAACCAGCTGGATTCCAAAGTCATAGCTTTTTATTTGACACACTTCTAGCTCAATGCAACAATTTCTATGTAGTGATGCTATACCAGAAATCTTTGTACAAACCACCTTTCTTGTAAAAAGGGGGCACACGTCATCTATAAAATCTTCTTGTGCGTGATAAACACTTGTGAAAGTATGTCCATTCACTTACAGCAACAAATCAGTGATTATAATATATATATATATTTATATATATTTTTTTTTTTTTTTTGGGTTGCATAGAAGCATCCTGGGGTGTGGCTGACTGCCTTTGCTATCAAAGGCCAGTCTAATATATAATTATAGGGCATAGCCATTCTAAATTAATTGCCTAGACCAAGGATGTCAAACTCACGATTCTACATAAAATCATTAGAGAATATGTGTAGAATCAGAACATAGAATCAAACATAAAAACGTAATTTTCTAAAACCTATGCAAAATAACTTTGAAAAACTATAGATATGATTATAAAAGCCATAAAAAAACTTGAAATACATAATCAATATAAAAAAAATAAAGAAAGTTCTCTTTTTTTATAATAATCTTAATCCATAATATAGCATACGTAAAAAAAGAGGTAAAGTCAAAATTAAATTCTTTTCTATTATTTTGTGTTAAACAAGTTACAAATTAAGGAGGATCTAGCTTTTTAATTTATCTAAAATATTTAATTATATGAGATTTAAAAAAGTTTTTTTTCATAAACTTTATATCTAAAACTTAACTTAAATGAATTCTATAAATATATAACAATGGAGTTAGGGGAGAGAGGGAGATAGAGAAAGAGAGTATGAAAACAAAATTAAAATACGATAAGAAAAATGTACTATCCTAATAGTTGATGAGCTTGAAAAATTACAGTTGTATAAAAATGGAGTTAGAAGAGAGAGGAGGAAAAGAGAGAGAGAGAATTAAAACAAAATTAAAATGAGATAAGAAAAATGTACCATTCTAATAGTCGATGAACTTGTAAAAATACAATTGTATTTGTTATCTTTTTAACCTATTCAAACCATATAGGTAAAATCGGTAAATTTAGTTAAAAGTGTAAGATTCTACAAGTTTATGAATGGAGTCGGTTGAAATAATAAGATTCTCCATACGAGTCAACTCGGAAGGGCTCTTAAAATCATATAAGTAAAATCACGATTTTCAACCCTATAGCCTAGACTATTCAAAAACCCTCTAGCAAAGATCAACAATTTCGTCCATATATCTCTTGTTACCAGTCCATCCATTCTGGCTTCTGAAGCAGTTGGCTGTCAAAAGCTATGTTTGCATAAGGAGCCCTAAGCAACATTTGGATTTGGCGAGGGCCTGGCTCCAGGACCCAGTTATACAAGTTGTCGTATAGCATAAAACAAGCCATGAATAAGATATGTGCATTAAAATATCGAAAGGGATATCAGATCCACTGAAGGATGAGAGTAAATTACCTAGCAAGGAGAACACCTTTGCTGTTGGAGCATGGCTTGAAGGTTTAGCCAGTACTAAACCACGAGGATCAAACACGTAAAGGCAGCCCCCAGAAACAACAGAGAGGAGATCACATATGGCATAACAGCTCAGCAGTCCTAAGCCATAATTTAGAGTATCACCACATAGTCTCCATGGCGGACGAAGTTGCAGACTACTAATGTCCTCTCTATTAAAACTGACTCCCTCCAAAATTGCCAGTAAAGCAGGTCCCTGAAACTCAGCTGAGTAGAGCAAAAGATAATGAGAGATGAAAAGGAATGATTTATGACTTACAACCAAAATGATTCTATCATAACACTTTAATTAAAACAAACAAATTCTTTTGTTATACTTAAGTAAATCAATATTGCATGCCTATGAACAAATATCGTTAGGAAATTGTTATCGTGTAACTTGGATGTTGATATGGATATTCCAAGAAGAATATTTTTTCCATCTTCGTAAGTTATTGGGTCTAAGCTTGTATAATAATCTCCTTAAATGAAGGAACAAAACAAATTTGAATTGTTATGAAAATTAATGGTGTAATCAACATCTCCTCAAAACTAGAGATTGGAAAATTCTCTGTACAAGCCTTCAAAACTCGGGATTAGAGATTCTCTTTGTGAGCTTTCAAGCCCTTCTTTATGTCAGAATGATGGCTCGTTTCCCAAAATTAGGGAATAATCAAGTCCAAAATTTCTGTAATTGATTAGGATCCTCTATATTTAGAATATGTCATTAATTAGGACTGACTCTTAGGTTGGTATGTATAGCTTTGTAACATAAAATATCTCATATCTAAATGTATATATTTTGTACCTGTGGTTGTATAAGATGTAGAACAAAAATATTATTCTTTTCAAGATTATTCCATGAGTATGTTCTATCTATTTTTAGTTTCACTTTATGCATATTTTGCTAACGCACCTCAAAGCATAGCAAATTGGTATCAAAGTCACCATAGGCAATTAACCAATTTGTAAGAGAAATTCACTAGCCTTTCACAAGCAATCAAGCAAGCCAACTACAAGCTCCAATAGTGTGGAAAACTTGAAAGCGTTTGAGCTCAAGAATAAGCCTATTTCCTGGAAGAAATCTATTATGTGGTGCTTGGTTTTGGGAAATTAGTAAATTTTCTCAATTGTCAAGTCAAAAAGATTGAGTCAACAATTTCCTCGTATCTCAAGACAGCATATTACCAAAATAATAGATATTAAGATATCATGGGCAATTTACTAAGCCCTCATCTTTATGTTGTGATAATAATCTCAAAAGAATATTATTTGCTATTTGTAATAAAGCGTGATGGGAAAAATTGTATATGTCTAATTGATTCATAGGGTTATATACACAAAATTTTAAGAATCCAAACAAGGAAAATAAAACCTTATTTATGTAGAATGAATATCTAGAGAATATTCTACACCCGGTAGGCCCAACCTACAACAGATGAGCTACTCTCTTCGAAGGATTGGTAGAAGGCTTGGTAGCCATGATTGATATACCTTTTCCTAGAGTAATTGGTGCATAAGTAGCAACAATATCCCTTCCCCCATCTTTAAATTCTACTCCTTTACCTTGGACTTGTATAAGGCTATTTCTAACCCCACAATGGGGATAGCCTGAAAAAATGAGATGTCTTAACAGGTGCCTCTCTGCTGAACATTATACCGTTCTCCCAAAGGCAAATCAGCAACAACAACATCAGAACACTTGTCCAAAGACACAGCATTTGAAGCATCTCAAGAGGACTATGTGATACTCAGCATCTACCCTATGGATTGATCCATCCACAAATTCTATATCAAAGTCTTTTATAAACTCTCCATCCGCCTCCATTTCCACTGAAGCTCTTGCATACCAAACACGAGAGTTAGTCGCCGTGACAATATCCACTTGAAGCCATTTCCCAATAGCACTTAACACTTCTAATACCTTAATTGTGAAAGAATTTAGTAGGCACTCCCCAAAGCTTCACCCACACCAACATTTTTCTTGGGTGTATTCAACTCAAAACCACACCATGGTTGTCTCAAGCACCAAAAGACGGTTGGCAAAAAACCATGGTTATCTCAAAATCTTAAGCAAAGAAGACTCGTCATTTATATTGAACAGAAAGTAACCATAACCATTTGATAATACATCAAGAAGACCTTCCTTTCCCCATACAGCCTTTGCTATGCACTATACCAAAGGAAAAGGTGGGCTTTTCCCCAAAAAATACCCGACTAAAGTGTTCTTCCATAACATTTCCCCCATCTCCGAGACCGATTTGGGTGGTTTAACCTGAATTCTTCCATTAACACGAGAAGAATAATAATAATTTAAAACCATATTAATCTTCAGGTTGTCCTCCTTTACCATGGAAACATCCCCATTTGCTGAAGCCCTATATTTCTGGCCAGAAACCACCTCTACATAGGAGGCAAAAGGTTTTAAACTAAGCTGCACCTGGGAGACTCCTTTAAGGTCAACCCCAACCCGACTATTAACTTCCCCAGCTTTGTTTACATTTTCCCTTTAAGTGCAGTCAAAATAGGACTCAATTGACTTCTCCACATTGACTTTGTCACCATTACTCTTATTAGAAACAGGCACTAGCTTAAACCCACTTCTCAAAACACCTCCAACAAAACCAAAGTTGTCAGATTCCAGCCAAGACGTCTTGAAACTCCAGTGAAAACCACCCAAAGCCCCACCCAACAAAGCCCGAGAAGCAAACTCATGAAAAACACCCTTCTTTTTCTGTGAAAAAAGGTCTTCATAGCTAGAAAAACCAAGGAGAGCCTAAAAAACAAACCAAACAGGAAGGAAGAGAAGAAGACAAGAAGAAAGAGAAGCCAGACAGCAAAAAGAAGAGAAAAGGAGGAAAAGCAGAAAGGAGAGAAAAAGAAAGACAGAGAGAGGAGGACAAGCAAACAGAAAGTGAAGGGGTGAGAGGGAGAAGAACGGGTAAGACAGAAACGGGAAAGTGAGTAGAGAAGGGAGAAGAGAGGGGGAAGAGAGAGAAAAGAAAAAGAAAGAAGAGAGAAGAGGGGGAGAAATGGAGGGGGGAGGAGGAGAAACCCCAGAAAGAACGGGCAGAAGAGAGAAAGGAGGAGAAGGGTAGGAGAGAGAGAAAAGAAAGAGAAGGAACAAAGAAGGAGGCAGAAAACAAAGAAAAACGAGATGGGAAAGAGAGAGAGGAGAGAGAAGAGGAGAAGAGGAGGGAGGAGACCGAAGAAGGGTAGGGACGAAGAAAAAACCCTAACTTCGGGGGTTCTTTTTAAAGAAGAGAGAGTATTTTCTCTCTCTAAAAAGACATTTTTTTTCCAAGTTCTTCCCAAGTGATCCAACTAACACATCAGCATCAGCAAAAGAAAGAACCCAAATCTAGGTGTCATCAATAACAAACCACACAAACGAGTGGCAAACAAACTAAGGCAAGTCCAAAGCATCCAACCCTTACAAATCACGTCGACAGGTGACAACCAAGTGGATAACCCTACAAACCACTATACCTTCAAAATACCGCAACAATCACCTAACTCATCAAATGCAAACCACTTGCATAGAGCCAACTCCCATTGTTAGTCCAGCATCCAAGCGTCCTAAACCGACAAGAGGGTACATGATCATCCTAGACTTGCATGCAAGCTCTAAGCTAAATGCATAACGTCTCAATGACCTCTACTCCAGAGCACCACCTCCCAGAAACCAAGATATTAGAAATTTGAGCTTAACAACAAGCTCATGGCTCAAAGAGGAGTAATGTTAGGGGGGTATAGTTTAGCAAATAAATATGAACAAAAATTTTTTTAAATCTTTAGTTTAGACAAATTATTAACTAGTCTTTGAAGACATCTTAGGAAATTGTCATCTTTTAATTTAGAAGTTGATATAGATATCCTTTAGAAAACATCTTTATTTTTTGAAGTTATCAGCTATAGAGTTGTACAAATAAGCACTCTCATGGTAGAAATAAGCAAGCCAATAGTATTGAGTTAACTCATTTTCATTTATCTTTCGTTTGTGAGATTGGAAAGTTATCTATAATGAGTCCTCAAAATTAGAGACTGAAGGGTTCTCTTTGACAAGCCTTTGACCTTTCTTTATTTATTCTACTTGTGACTAGATCCTTTATAGAACTTATAACACACAATCACACATTGCTTGTTAGGTATTCAAAAACTAGCTTTGATTAAATTAAGTTAAAAATATTATATTTTGAGACTTCAAAAATCTTGCTTCGTTCTCCTTCAGAAGTTTGCATTTACACCAATCATTATACATTTTGTATCCTGCCATCATCCTCTTTTTCCTTTAACAAGGTGTTGCTTAAGAAGGGACAGATATATGGCAGGATACAAAATGTATAATGATTGGTGTAATGCAAACTTCTGAAGGAGAATGAAGCAAGACCTTTTTTTTTTTTTTGTGGTGTGGGTGTTTTGAAAAAGGAGGGGAGGGGTGTGTTTCATCAAGCACATACCAAGGTTATGTTGCAGTAACGACTCGCAAGGATGTTCCCTCTTGTCAATGATCAAGTGTAGCTTCTTGCCTCTGCAACAATCTGCTAACTCAAGTAGGTCAAATAATAAAAAGTCACCACCTCCATATAAGTTCAAAAGCTCCTTTATTTTGTCATGGTCCATGCAAGGCAGATCTCTGGTCATGTCTTTATCAACTAATGAGAGGCAGCGAAGTGATTGTACACCCAACTTGTTTGCCAAATCATTGCTGATGTGAGGATGGATAAATTGTTTACCAGAAAGACCACTAATTTCCATCCAGGGTGCATCATTATATAAAAGATCGCCTACGTGTGTCAAAACACCAGATGAATTTGGTATTAACAATGGAAAGTTAGATGCATCAGGAAAAGATTTATCCATAAAAAAATCACCAATGGCTTCAAGGATGCAAATTACAAAATTCAACTGATCACTTGTAAGTGTGGAACCTTTGACATCATTTTGTAGATGTTGTAAAATACGAAGGTAATCCCAAACTGCAAAACTAGGTTTAACACCTAATTCCAAGAGCAAGTCTTTAAAATCCTCCAATTCAGATGGAACAGCATATAAATAAGGATGAAATTTCACAGGCGAATCCAAAGCAAGGGCATTTGGTGGTACAAAATTGTCACCAACCCACACCCAGGAAATACCATCAAGTTCTGATCTTATCAATGCAAACTCATCAGTACCCATAAATTCCATTAATTTTGAATATAATTTTGGGAGTCCCTTTTGCAATGCATCTTCAAAAGCAGGATCCACTGAAGAGTTTGACTTAAGTTCACAAAAAATTCTCGATATCTCAACCAGTTGAGTTAACAGAACTTTTAAAGTAGGAGGATCTGTCCAGCCAAGTTTTTGTGGCATGTATAATGAGTGGCAATCACCATCTAATATATGCAAATTGGAGGAGACCATCCACATTTGCGATTTAGGCCTCACCATGCTGGGGGGAGCCACTTGAACATTTGACTTCAACCATGGGAGGCCTGAAAAAGGTGGATCAACACATATAGGACACCATGAAATAGCCTTCATTTCAGACCAGAACACTTCTTCTGATATATCATCCACTGTTGTCCCAAAAACTAGATTTTTATCCATGTTACGCACAAAATGGGCCTCACCTTCACCTTCTTTTGATAAATTTAAGCCACCAGAGTTACCATCAAAATGATTACTACCCCGACAAAAGATAGCTTCAAGTAAATCATCGCCATATCCCTCATCACCTACCCCTGAATGTTTAAGAGCTAGAGCATCTACAACAAGAAGCAACCTTTGAGCATAGTTTATAACCTCTGAATCCCCAGTATCATGGATCATAGATACTGATCTTGCAGAATCAATCAAACCAATTAACCCAAAACTCTGGCGTAGCCCGAGAGAGACTAAAACTTCCAATATATCAGGATCAGAGAAACTTTGAGAAGGGAAGAAAGCTTCACTATGCAACATATCATGCAGCTCAGGTATTCGAGGATCATAAAGCCTACAAAATCATGCACAGTTAGAAGAGGAGGAGTGGAGGGGGGGGAAGAGAGAGAAAGCGTGCGAGAGAGAGAGAGCAAAGTTCATAAAGGTGATGAGTCTCTATCTTACCACCAAAATTTCCTAATAAGCAGCAGTTTTGGTTATGCCATGAAAACAAATAATGCCAGTGATTTAGTGCAAAGATACATATGAAGTAAAATTTCTACTTATGATGTTCGCACCTAATCTTGTAATAATATGCATGGAACAAATGTTTGTGGCCACTGGAGGATATATCATCTTCATGAGACAAGTAAAAGCTTCTCCATTAATACAATTCTAATCTCAAAACATATATATTTCTCATCCTGTACCAATATTGGCACCAATAAAAGGTTAAAAGCAAAGCTCACTATAAGGTTAGAAACTTACCTTGATGGCTGCTTCCAACATCCATCTGCTGCTAAAACAAAGGGTATCTTAGAAATAGTAGGTTTAATTGAGACATCCACCTCTATCAAAAGCTTAATATCATGCAGTACTGCTGATACCGCACCTCCTATAGAAGAGAATTGAGACATGTTCTTAAGTGCATACTCCATGTAAAATTCAGCCCTTGATACCTCTGGAACCTTTAAGAACTTTGTCAAAATAATTTTCTCCCTGTCTGTTTCTGTACGCACGAAATCATCATTCAGCAGGTCCTCACATACACCTTCTGGTTTAAGCCATTTATTCGGTCTGTTCAAGCTCACAAATTTCCGACTCCTGTATGATTCAAAAATTGGAAGATTTCTTATAATGCTTAAATGTCTCTCACCCATATGCTCTTCAGAAAACCATTTAGATTGAAGAACATAACCCTTGAGGTCATGCAATTCACCTTCTGACACATAATCAAAAAGGCTCTGGATGTTCTCTGTCTCACCAGCAACTGAAAGAAGTGCATCTAAAATCCCCATGGCAGTTGGAGGTTGCACAAATTTTTCAAGTTGTGGATGCTCAATTGGCATGTCATGTCTCAAGAAATGACATCCAACTTTCACTAATAGAGAGGACATGTTCTCACTCCAACCATCATTCCTTATCACATTTGAATTTTCAACAAGCTGAAAGAGAGAATCAGTACCAACTGGCAGTATAGGCCACTTTGCAAACAACAACAGGTCATCACATCTCAATTTTAAGTAACTCCAAAACAACTTCATCCATTCCACACTAGGCTGACCTTGTTGACCAGGTGACCAGGTCACCTGCTTAGTATGTTGCCACTCCAGGGGAAGCACTTTCAATAACAGTTTCTCAAGCAAGCCAGATGAAAGGAAGGATAGATTTGACTCTCCATTTTGGGCTATATCACATAGCTTTACGTGAACTTCCTCTGGAATCTCAAACTCCACAAGTTGATGAGGAACCACATCCTTAAGAAGGCCATACTCGTCACCCCTTGCAATATAAATTCTTCCACCAGCACCATTCTTTTCAAATGTCGTGAATGTACCATCAGCAAGAGGTAGCAATGCTAAACCTTTCAGAGTATCATAATCTTCTGCAGTGTTAAGGTCAAGTAAGCAATATTCAAGGGTCAAAATCATTCCTTTCCGATCCCTAAAATTCCCTCTTCGGCAAACCAACAATTTTCTCAGAAATCGAGGAGTGAGGAAATGCAGTGATGGACAGTTTTCCATAAATTTCTGAACTAGGGTCTCAGAAACCTTCACCAAGGGTAAACCAGCATCTGATAATGCATCTATAAGCTCAGATGCTTTATGAAAATTAAAATCAGGTATAATAGCTTGCTTGGCTGATATCCACTGGCCTCCTCTGGCTTTTGTGTATAACACACGAAGATCAAAATCAACAATAGAAGAATAAACACTCTGCACCAACGAGGCCCAGGGTTCAATGCTCGCTGATGTTGGCCAAAATGAGCAGAACAAATCCCCTGGGCCAATCTCCATTGCAAGTCTTTCCAGCAAGTGGCCATAAGCTGGGGAAGCAACACCTTCAAGTAGGTATATATTCCAATCAGAACGCTTTTTACCATGCCCTACCATGTCATTGCCAAACCAGATGTCTCTCCTGTTTGATGACAACTCAAAGAATGCATTAACATGTACTGGAAGGCCAGTGCTAACAGGCAGTGGCAAAAAACAAAATGCACGGCCCTCAAAATCCTCTCTTTCTTTATTAGTTTTCATAACTACTTCAGAAGTGTCAGGTGTAACTGTACCATCTTCAGTTCTAGGAATATTATTTTCATCTCCAACTTTTGCAGTGTGCAGATGGGCAGCTACACAAGCCCAGGGAACAAGATTACCAGTTTTTCCTATAAGAGTAGCAAGGTGATTCTTACTTCTCCCATTTCCTAAACATTCACAGGTTATCCAGAAGTGTGAAAGAGCCCAGATGGACCCTCTCCTTGACCACAATCTTTTGGCACCTATAAGGAATGTCCTTGTCAATGGATTTACACAGTTTTGCAACAAATTGATCTCTATCCATTCCACTGTGCTTAATCTGATCCATGAAACCAAATACATGAGATTCTATCTGCGGCCCTTCAATAGTATCCTTGTGCACGCAATGGAGGAGATCCATTTCCAGGCCATTTCCTTCCTTAACAAAAATATTGATGGTTTTAACGTTGTGCAAGAAAAGCAAAGCATTGGAAACTACATCAGAGAATGAAGCAAAGAGAGAAGTCACATCTTCAGTTGTGTAAATTTCCTTCTTGATCTGGCTTCGGGAAGCAACATTGGCACTCCTAAGAGGAAAACGGAAGAGTGTACCAGGAAATCGGTGCTGTAAGTCACAGCCAAAGTGCAAAAACGGAGAAAACTGATCGGGAAATTGCTCCAAAAGCTTTGTCCCCACGAATTTGATTCGCAAACCTGGGTGAGAGGGAGTTATCCCAGGCAAGTTACATGCATGGGGATCAAACAGAACAATATTTTCCCCAGAAACAAAGGACGGAACATCTGTGAAATGATATACACAATTAAATCCCAGCCCAAACCTTCCAATTGCAAAAGGCTTCTCTAGTTTGCTTTCCTGCCCAATACGTGAGATAGCATATAAATCTTGTGGGCTGAAAACCGAATCATTGAAACAGTATAGAGCAGGGCCTTGCCAATCAACCATTTCAGGGGAGAGAACAGAGGATGTCCCGTACTGAGTCCTATCCAAGAGAAATGTCACCTCTGAAGCACCTGCATCCTCTGCATTCTGCACAAGCTCAAAGAGAATCCCAGGTCCATCTGCATACATTTCCAGGATGTGTTTTAGTCTTGTAGTCAAGGATTCATGTTGCCCAAAAGCTTCAGCAGCACCAGATAAACTAAAATTCATAGAATCGGCATTTTCAGCAAGTAAAACCCTCCGAAGCGAGCATACACCAAGCCTGTCTGCAACATCATTAGATATATTACCATGAACAAACTTCTGAACTGATCGCTTTGCATTCAGGGCCACATTGGAGTTACTGCCAAATGTGTGATCAGAATCTTCTGAGTTTAGCAACCAAGGAGCATCGTTATAGACTAATTCACTGGCAGGGAACAATCTACCTGACACATCAGGTAAGTATATTTTTACTTGCCCATCTTGATTATGAAATTCTGATAAGTGATGGACAATTAAAATAGCAACTCTCATTTCTTGAGCATCAAGAGGCAACGACCCCTTCTTTTTGGCCATTGTTTGTAGAATGTCTACATAGTCATCTGGTTTCAAGAATTCCTTTACACCAAGCTCTATAAATAATTCTCTGAAAACGGCTAAGTCAACAGGTATAATCCTTACATATGGAGCCATATGAAGAGCACCCTCAAGAACAACTTCATTAGTCGTTGCAAATCCATCTCCTACCCAAATCCACCGACTCCCTTCAAGAATTGCCTTCACAATGTCCAGTTCATCTGAAACAAGTAAGCCTGTAAGGATAGAATAGATTTTTGGCATCGCTAAAGCTAATTCTTGTCGAAACACAACATCATTCACAATCTCGTTATTTTTCCCAAGCTCAAGCAGTTGGGCAGCAATTATATTCCCCCCGGCAGTGCAGACCACCCAAGAGCATAAGACAAAGCTGTGGAAGAGCATTCACCATCCAGTATTCGCATGCTTGCTGAAACATACCAAAGGTCACTCTGCAAGCGGACATGCTTTGGTGGAGCAACTTTTGAAGACACAGAAGGCCACGGCAAATTTTGAAATGGGGGAGATTCCAAAACAGGGCACCAGCATATCATCCGAAGATCGTCCAGAACTTTCCTAAGTCAGATTTCAGGTTGCGAGGTCTAAATGCAGTTGCAGCAAGTGAAAATATCTGGTTTACTTTTCCCTGTTCACCATCCAAGGTATTAGGCAACCACTTAACTGCATTCACTTCCAAAAAGGAAAGCAGTACTTTGCCTCTGGCATATGCCTTATGCTGATCCTTATGCATCAACTGCTCTACCTGACGCGCACTTTCAAGAACTGTTTCAGGAGAAACGGATGTTTTAAGACCCAAACCTTGCAGCATGTCCAGAATCTCAGAAACCTCAAAAGCTCCATAGGGAAAGCAATCAGAATTTTCTAATAAAGCACACAAATCATCAATACGAGGATCATATAATGCTGAAGGGCACTTTATAAAGCCATTTAGAGTAGGAACGAATTCCAAATTTCTCAAGCGATCCTTGAATGAAGAATCCTCAAGGCATAGTTGTGGTAGATCTTTTAAAACAGAGACCATAACATTGTCACGAAGCTCAGGTTGCAAGTCCCTCAGCCTGCAAAAAACCCGATCCTTGTAGAAATGAGTTTTTGCAATTCTCTTCACTCCAAAGTACCTTGATAGGATTGCTTCTTCAATATCAGAGGAAGGCATGATAAATTCCTCTCCAAGAAAGATATTTGGGGCATTTAATGGTGGCAAAAATTTTCTAGGGTTCTCTAAATCAGAATACTGAAAATTCTGAGAATTTCCATTGGAGTAGACCTTATAAATAGGCAGCTTCATGCACTTTTGCAAGTCAAAATCATCGGTATATTGTCCCACATACCACTTTAAGTCAAGAAGAAAGTTTCGAAGTTCATCCTTCTCCTCCGCTTCTAGGTTTTGAAGAAATGTTTGATTTGTCCCACCAGTTAAAGAGAAACGTCAAATATAACCTCTAAAACACCCTTGTTATCACTTTCACATACGTATTGAGACAAATCCTGATGCTCAACTCCAAAGTCAGGATGCAATATCTTGCATCCTACTTTTTTTAGTATTTCTTGCATCTTGATAGTCAAACCATCCACCCTGATCAACCTTGATTGTCTAGAAGCTCTGTAGATACAACCAGATGTGGATGGAAAAATTGGCCAATCACTGAGCAATGACAACTTTTCACATCGGGTTCTAATATACTGCCAAAATAACAAAAACCATGATTTACTTGGATGATCATGACAGTTATCTGGCTCCCAGAGTACTTTACTTTTGTATTTCCAGTCTGCAGGCACTAATCTAGGGAGGACCTGTAAAAAAATATGTACTCCAAAAATTTTTAAATTAACTTTTGAGGACTCTGCAATGGTGGTAAGCCTGCTGAGTAAGTGGAGTGGAGTATTTGGATCAACAAGCATACAAGAAACTTTTTCTAGCAGCATCAACTCAAATTCGTTGCAGAGGAAAATTGGGTTCCCACTAGAGGAATCCAAAAATAGACCAAAATCACCATTTGCAAGTGGAAGTAGAGGAAGATTGTACAAATGATCACCAACATCATCATCAATCAAGTCTTCAAGACAATATTCCAACAAAACAAGCTTTCTGGACTTGTTCAGGGAATCCACATCTCTGCACTCTTTCAGAAAATGCCGTATTGAATCTGGAGTAACCACTTTCTGCTGAAAGCTTGTAGAAAATTTGACAATTGTATTAAATAAGATACTAGACAAACAGACAATAGGCAATCCAAGCTGGACCAGAGCATCCTGCAATTCTCTATTCTTATTAGATCCTAAATCATGAATAAATGCCTCAACAGGTGAAACCCATCTTCCTCCACCTACTTCTGTATATAACACAGGTGCATCTGCAACTTTTCTGTATATGTGCTCAACCAATATCTGCCATGGCCCCTCAAAAGTCCCAGTGGGCCACAATGAATAGTATGAATCCGTTGGCCCAAGCATCTGTTGCACACCAAGCAACAGCTGAATAAATGCAGGAGCTACAACATCTTCTAGAAGGAGCCTGTTCCACAAAGAACGAATTTTGCCACTTCTATCCATATCATCACCATACCAAATGTCACGACGATTTGAGGATACTTCAAAGTATGCATTAATTTGTACATGCAATCCAGTTTTTACAGGCAGTGGAAGAAAACAGAATGCTCCTCCAAGCTTAAGTACACTGTTCTGCAAGAACATCACAGAAAATTTACTTTGTTTTCTCAACAAAGCTTGCAAAGAGGAGATAATATATAGTGAAACACAACAGGGTCTATGTGGTCAGCATATTAATTGGGCAATTGATAGCAGAAAATAATTCAAGGTTTATGAAACTGTTAACTCTTGGAAGAACATACATTACAAGCCTAGGAGGAAGAGGAAAAAACAATGGAGATTCCCATTGTTGAGAGTTGTAATCATATTAATTAGGCCTTGATTTTAGGATCTAATCTTTTATCTTAGGATTTGATTGTGTAAATTAATGCTTTAGATATTAGCAATTTTTTCCTTTTCAACTAGGGATATTCATGTAATTATATGCATCTCAAAATCCATATAAATAAGAGATCAATGAGGTAGAAATATTATGGCCCTATTTTATTCATTTCTTCTCTACTCTAAACTTCAAGGTATCAGAGCTATGGTTCCTTTAGTACTAACCCTAGCCGCATCCTTGCATTTTTCAACCAAAACCAAGCTTTTATTTTTAATCCCACAAGTATTATGAATATGTATGATGTAAAAAGGAAGGATCTTCAAGTAAAAATCCTTCTAACGACAACCATTTTCTTCCAATTAGTCCTGTTAAACTAGATGGGACAAATTATCTTGCTTGGTCAAAGTCATGCTTGTTGTTTATTCAAGCTAGGGGTGCAAGGTTATATCAATAACAAAAAAATAAAACCAAATGAAAAAGACCCTTGATAGCACATAGGACTCGGAAAACTGTCCTGTCATGTCATGATTATGCAACCCCAGCGTGCAAGAGGTTATCTCCTTTTCGATACAGCTTAGAATATTTAGGATGCAGCTGCTCAAACTTATTCCCAATCAAGTAATGATGCTCAAGTATATAAGTTACAAAAGAAAATTCATGAAACCAAACAAGGTGAGACAACTATTGCCCGTATTTTTCTAAACTTAGTGGCTTAAGGCAAGAACTTGACTATTATCAGGATTTTCAAGCATCTTGCAAAACTAATGCAGCAAAATTCCATAGATTAATTGGAAAGGAACGTGTGTAAGACTTCTTAACAGAACTAAATGATGTGTTTGACCAAATTAGAATACAAATTCTTGGGTTAGAGCCTTGTCCCTCTTTGAGGCAAGCATATAGCTATGTGCAATAGGAAGAGAGTAAGCGAAATACCACATTGCCAACAATTCAACCGAACAATCAGTTATGATCCCCAATTCATTTTCCATAAACACAAAAGTTGATGCAATAAGAGGTGACCTTACAAGGGAGAATAAGACAATAGAAAGTGTGATTATTGCAGGAAACCAAGACATACCAAGGACACACACTAGAAACTTTATGGTCATCCAGCAGGTGATCGAGGTGGTAAAAGGTTTGGTGATGTATGACCTTAGGCTCGTGTATCTGAAACTCTTGATATTGAGGTACCAAGAGAAACCAATTCTTCTGCTAGACTTTCAAATGAAGATATATAAACTCTCAAACTTCTTATGGCCAAGCTTGAGTCCTTCCACCACTACTTCTTCTTCAGATATACCACATTTAGCTTTTAATGCTGCATATTGCTCAAAATCCCTATGGTATCCTTGATAACTCATGGATTATAGATTTTGGAGTATCAGATCAATCACTAGCACTTGAGAAATATTCTTCACATATTATTCTTGTTCAAGACATGATAAAGTTCGTATAGCTGATGGCTCTTTGTCTCCTATTCTCAAGAAAGATTCTATAAGTTGTACTCCTTGCATAAACTTACCACTTGCCTCACATATTCCTGATTTCTCACATAATCTTCTATTTGTCTATTCTCTTACAAGAGATTTGAATTCCAAAATTGAATTTTTCCCTTCTCATTGTGTCATATAAGAGCTAAGCACCAGGAAAACAATTAGCTATGGTAGAGCGGATGATGGCTTGTACCAACTAGTTGAAGGACCTCTCTTCAAGAATCTTACTTTATTAATTGAATCTAAATCAACTCATCACCAAATTATTCAGTGGCAGAAGAGACTAGGACATCTTTTATTTTTTGTTTTAAAAAAGCTTTATCCCCATTTATTTAAGCTATGCAATGTGAAGACATTAGTTTGTGATGCTTGTGAACTTGCCCAGCATACTAAAACTTCATATGCTTCTATTAATAATAAGAATACATTCCATTTGAGATGATTCATTCTGATGAGTAGGGCTTAGGCCCGATAGTTCCGCTATCTAGTTACAAATGATTTATGATGTTTATTGATTGTTATAGTAAGATGACATGGGTGTACTTACCATGTGCAAAAAATGAAGTGTTCTCTTGTATATGGAGAAAGCCTTTCATAACTACTTAGATACCTATGGAATTGTACATTAAACCAGCTGTGTTGCTTCTCAAAATGATGTATCGAACAAAAAAACAAACATATATTAGAAGTCGCAAGAGCTCTTATGTCCACTATGAATGTTCCTAAAGTTTATTGGGTTGATGCAAAACTTACTGTTGTCTGTCTTATCAATCATATGCCTTTAATGACATTGAATTTTAAAAGTCCTATAGAACTTCTACAAGGTAGCAATTCTTACATTGTTCCTCCAAAATCTTTGGGAGTGTTTGTTTTGTGCATAAATATAATGGGGGAAAACTTAATCCTAGAGCATTGAGATGTATTTTTGTGGGATACTCTGCTACCCAAAAAGGACATAAGTGTTATCATCCACCCACTAGAAAGTTTTATGTGAGTATGGATGTTACATTTTGGGAGGCAGAAGCCTTTTTCCCTTCTCATTTGTCACCACTTTAGGGAGAGAATGATTGTGCGGAAGATGTGATCTCTTTTGTTCAACCTATGCTTCATTTTCCTATACATAGTAGTTAGGGGAAGCATGGAAGCAATAATGATGATCAGATTTCTAGATCACGGAAGATGTGATCTCTTTTGTTCAACCTATGCTTCATTTTCCTATATATAGTAGTCAGAGGGATCATGGAAGCAATGATGATCAAATTTCTAGATCACGTTCAGTCCAATAAAGGGCAAAAGATTGATGTGGCAACAAATAGATTGGACCAACCTAATCTTTTAAAGTACTCATGCAAGAAAAAAGAGGATCCATCGCAAATAATACTCTTCATAGCCAATCATCTAACCCGGACTCAACTCCTGAAGAGTCAAGTAATTCACCTCTTCCTGATCCTCATTTATCTACTGAAAATTCCATCTAATAATTCATCTAACAACAATCTTGATCTTCCAATAGCTATTTAAAAAGTAGTTAGTCATGTACTCAACACCCTATCTCTAACTTTGTTTCCTTGATATATTGTCTCCTTCCTATAGAGCCTTCTTGTCTACATTGCATTCATGTCTCTTTACCACAAGGGTGGAAGGAAGCTATTAACGTACCAAAGTGGAAAGATGCCAAGGTGGATGAGATGAAGGTCTTGGCAAAGAATGGAACTTGTTAATCTGCCATTGGATAAGATACCAGTAGGATATAAATGGGTATTCATGATAAAGCATAGGGTATATGGCTCTAATGAGAGGCTAAAGGCACAAGTGGTGACAAACGATATTAATCAGATTACAAGATTGGTTATCAAAAAACATTTGCACCTATTGTGAAGATGAATTCAACACGAGCTCTCTTATCTTGTGCGGCTAATCTTGGATGGGACCTTCAATAGTTTGATGTTAAAAATGCTTTCTTACATAGTGATTTAGAAGAAGAAGTCTACATGGAGATTCCACCAAGTTTTTTGAATCAGAAAACCGAAAGAAAGTATGTCATTTAAAGAAAGCTTTATATGGTTTGAAACAATCACCTCAAACATGGTTGGATAGATTCAACAAAGCATGATTGCATTTGGTTACAAATAGAGTACTGCAAATCACACTATGTTCATCAAATATTTCCATGGTAAAATTACCATTCTTATTGTATATGTTGATGATCAAGTGACAATCAAGAAGAAACAACTAGATTGAAGAAGTAAATTTCAGATTAAAGATTTGGGCCAACTAAGATATTTGCTCATCTGGAAAACGGCATATTTATCTCCCAAGGAAAATATGTTCTCAACTTACTAAAGGAAACAGGAATGTTTGGTTGTAAACCTGCTGATACTCCCATTGAACCTAATCACAGACCAAAGGAAAATACTAGAGAATCGGTTGAATTAATCGATACTAAAGATTGGTTGGGAAGTTAATTTATCTTTCTCATACACGACCTAACATAGCCTATGTAGTAAATATAGTAAGTGAATATATGCATAGCCTCGCATTATACGTCTTAATGCTGTTTTTCAAATTTTGAGGTATCTCAAATCTAATCACAGTAAAGGAATACTCTTCTTGAATAATGGCCATTTAAGAATCAAAGCATACACTAATTCTGATTGGATAGGATCTCCTAATGATTGAAGATCTATGTCTGGCTATTATGCCTTTGTTGGTGGAAATCTAGTCACTTGGAGAAGCAAAAAAGGGGATGTTGTTGCTAGATCAAGTACTGAAGTAAAATATAGAGCTATGGTACAAGGAGCATGTGAACTTTTATAACTTAAAAGTTAATGCAAGGTATACATCTTCTCAAAAAAAATTCTGTATTACTACATTGTGACAATAAGACAACTATAAGCATTGCTCATAATCTAGTTCAGCATGATTGTACAATACATATCGAGATTAATAGATTCTTCATCAAAGAAAAACTGAATGATCAGTCTTAGAATTAGCTATATAAGCTCAAAGAGTCAATTAGCTGATGTATTTACTAAGGGCTTATGTAATAATTATTTCATTCTAATCAATGCAAGATGGGTATGGCAAATATATATACACCATCTTGATGAGGAGTGTTGATAGCTATGATCATATTAATTAGCCTTGATTTTAGGATATGATCTTCTACTTTAGAATTTGATTATGTAAATTAATGCTTTAGATATTAGCAATCTTTACCTTTTTAGCTAGGATATTTATGTAATTATTTGTATCTCAAAATCCATATAAATAAGAGATCAAGGGGTAGAAATATTACAGCCCTATTTTATTCACTTCTTCTCTATTCTAAACTTCACCCATGGAATAAAGATGAGATTGAATTGCAATTCCATAGACTTAAAACTTACAAAGATGCCCATGTATTTCCAAATCAGAACTAGTCGCAGTCACTATCATAACCCCAAAACCCCAGCAACCACCTACCACCAAAAAAGATCACCAACCAACTAATCCCACTGCCATCACCGCCACTAGATTCGCAAACCAACAGGAATTTGTTTTAAAATTATTAGATTTCATCTTCTAATAATTCCTCATTAAATTTTGCATTGTATGTACATGAGCCATTTTTTTATTGTCAATGCCATTTTATTATAGATCATATATTTAACAGCAAGAAGAAAAAGAACCACATTATTTCATCCAGGCTCGATACATGAGAGTTTTAGGAAAATAGGAATAAAGGCCATACAGCTATATGAATTTTCCATTTTATTTGTTTTGGTGTATGTACTTTCTTTTTTTTAAGATTTGGTAGATGAAATTTTATTTTTTACAATTGTTGAATTGTTACCATATGGATCTAAGTTCCAATGGCTAATATAGAAACATGAAATTGATCTAAAATACGTGATTCTGGTTTGTGATGTAGCTCATGGACCATGTTCATCCATCTCATCTAGAGTGTGATGCATGGTTCTGGTCTGTGGTGGTATATTCTTAGGTGGTAGGACCAAGTCCAGTGTGGGCATGGGTGGTTGTAAGGCAGGGAGGAAGAAAAGACAAGAAGAGAAGATGAAGAGACTTTTTTTTTTTTTTTAAGAACATGAAAAATGATAGTTATTCCTAGTCCCCCCCTCCATAATAATTATTTGATATTTGGTAGGATTTTTGCCTACTAAATAGCTATTTATGCCCAGTAAATAGTGTAATAGGCTTTTTTTATAGAATACAAAAAGTAAAAGCTATTTCATTTCCCTAATCCCCTCCATTCAGTAAGTGAACAGTACTTAGTTCAAGAGACTCTCCACCTAAGCACAAAAATGGATGAAAATGCCTCTGCTGACTATAGCATTAAGCTCTCCTTCACCTTATAATTTAACTAAGCAGGATAAATTTTATTGGAAACAGCATAAATTTTTTCAGAAAGAGCACAAAAGAAGGCTGCCACCTCACCAGGGAAGGGGGAAGGGGGGAAAAAAAAGAAACATATAAGCAAACATTCGGAAAAATCAGATTCTTTTCCACTTTTTGGTGGGAAATTCAAATATAATGGTTACCTGTGATTAAAGCTATATGGATGGTCCAATGAAAGGTAATGGTGCAATGCAATGATCACAAGCACTTATATCTTGAATCCAAATTATTCATTTCATCTTTCTGTAATTTCATTGCTACACCTCAGCTAGTAACTTTCACAGCAGTGAGTGATGATTGTAATCAACTTATTTACAGCAGTTGGTGGCTTATGTATGTGATGATGTAACAACAAAAAGGTTACAGACAAGTACCACATCTTTCTCAAAATTCTCTATTTATCTCTACTCTGCTTCTCCCTATCATTCTCCATTATTTTTCCCAACTATCCGTTAAGGAAAGGATAAGGATGTAACCAACTTCACACAATACAGCCACATGAAATTATGAGAACTTAAGCCTGCTAACGCTATATTCCTTGATAGATAACACATGGTCCTGTTTGGTTCGTTGGCTTATGGTTGTTTTGACATCATTTTTGTTATTTTTAAATAGACTATTTATCAAGAAATGAATACAAATAAAAAACAGACATTTTTTACTCATAAACAGAACCAATAGATCAAACAGATCATATAAGATCAGATACAAATAAGATACAGATACACATACAAATGAAAATCAAACAATTCAAGTAGACCCATAATGTAAACCACAGTGAAAGTAATTATGACTTAAATCTAGCACATACATCTGATGCCGAAATGCAGGCTGCAACTGATGCCCAGGGCAGAAGATGAATATCATAATCTCTAGAGACAGCAGCTGCAAATGACCCAATCCTACTGGATCTTGACGCCATTGTTTGCACAATATAAAATGTATCTACCTTCCTCTCGGAGGGTGTGCTACTTGATGCTTCACATGAAAAGTCCAAAGAAAAAGAATCCATCTCATTATCTTTACAGTTCAAGGTCTTTGACAATGTCAGAAATGCTTGTCGGTGGCAGATGGCTTCACTATTCACTGAACTAACCGAGCAAGAATAAAGCTTTCTAGGCTCAGCTTCTCCAGCATCCCAAATATACATTTCAATAGACAAGACACTTTTCAAAAATAATAGAGAGAGAACTCCTTCCTCGTACAATTGATGAAACATGGAAGAAATATCCTCATCCCCATAAGCTTGCCTAGACAGCTTACTTTTAACAGCCTGATCTGCATTTCTCAATGGAAATCGAAATAAAGTACCAACAAAAGGATTTATCATATCACAACCAAAGGCACAATAAGGAAAGAACTGATCCTTATATATGGAAATCGCTGAGGAACTAACATAGTCAATTCGCTTTCCTGGATTTGCTGCAGACACCTTTGGAAGAAAAACTCCTTGTGGATCAAACAGTACAACATACTTCCCACTAACAAACGATGGCAAATCAGTTAAATGGTACACCGAGTTGAAGCCAACCCTAAATGTCAAAATCAGAACAGTCAAGAAAACTGTATGATAAAACCTTTTACATCATACTTTTGGGCTTGGAAACTAACTTCATTAAAGCTGAAAGCATTTCAACCACATATTATTAATGATTATTGAAATCATAGCTAATCTCTTATTGCAACAGACAAAACTAGATAAATGCAGTTGCTGTAAGTTCTTCCAGCTCCAAGATGCAAAACAAGCATATGGATCTTTAAGCATACAAATTACTACTTAAGAATTTTCTGGAATTAAGTCTTCGAAATAAATTAAAGTTGATAAATACATAATACACCAGAATCACATCATAACAATATCTGAATCATTAAAAGTAAATCAATATCAGAGTTTATCTCAAAGTTTTTCCAGCTGCACTTATACAAAACTGAAACATACTGCTACAACGATATGAAACCCAACAGTATTCAATAACCACACACTTTCTCCTTCCAATTATTTTCAATCAGCAGGGCAATTGTATTCGTTTAAATATAAAATAATCCTAATAGCACAAAGGCAATGTATTATGTATGTTAATTACAAAAAATAACGTACTTATCTAAAAGAAGCACATATCAACTAGCTACATATACAGATTACTCGATGATTTATGACATAAATGCATCATTTACAGTATAAACACTAAGCATTAGATCTTCAAATAATACAATAAATACAAGTTCGTGATTTATAAGTAAAAACCGCCAATCGTAACTCTCTCACTCCATTTGCATAATTGAACACAACACAAGCACTTAACTTACACATTATAACAATATTTTGTACAAAGGGTATGCAATAGACATCAAAATTACAAAAACCAACAGAAGTACAGAGCAGCATGAGAATTGCCCATAGAGCTGACAGTGTTCACTAGATTAGTCTATCTCACTCTGATCATTCCAGAACTTTTTCTAACCGTAACACAAATATTATAAACAGTACAAACACTAGTGACGGGTTTGGTTGACTTTATAAGAGTAGAATAGAGTTGCTATGACATCCTGTATGTGGTTGGTACAATCGTAATTCCGTGGAATTACTATTATGCAAAATGAAGAATCTCAATTCTGGAAATAGCTATTCTTTGTTTTTATACAACATATTTCCATATCTACCATAAGACCTAAAATTAACTACAAGGAATAGCTATTATTTCTCTATCACATTCCTTGAGAATTGCAATTCTATTCCTATCCCATTCTATCACGCCAACCACACATGCCATAGTATTTACTTAAATGGAATAAAACTGGAAAGCTACAACGCTTATGTTATTTTATTTTATAATATGAGGCATTTTGGAATGAAAGATACATTTTTGACAATAGCGATTCTCTGGTCAAGGGAATATTATGTGCAGCCTTTAGCACTCCAAACAAGGAATGGTTACTCCCCCGTAATAAATATAGAATAACAATTCAATTCCAGTAATAAGCATTTGATCTTCATTTTATATAATTATCAATCAAAGTTCCTCGATTTATAAGTAAACATCGCGATCTCACCTTTGCTCGCTCCACTTATGTAAAAAAGAATTAATAACAACCACTCACGCGCACACATTACAAGCAATGCAATAAATATGATCGATAAAATAAATGATACAGCGATGAAAATACCCAAATCGGCCGGTTTTGGATGCCTGGGAGTGTTTACTACTCCCTCCAATGCGCGAGATGCTAACAAAATCATCCTCCGTGAAAACGGCGTCGTTATAGGCCAAAAGAGCCGGTCCCTGCCACTGCGAGAGGGAATCTGACAAGAGAGAGTCGGTGGAGTGGATACGGCGGTCGAGGCAGAGACGGACGACAGTGGCGCCGGCGTCATCGGCGTTCTGGATGATCTCCTTGAGTACAGTTGTGCCTTCCGGATAGTTCAACAAGACTTCGCGGATTCGCCGTGTGAGGTCTACTTTCTGACCGAAGTCCTCTATGAAAATCAGGATGAGTCCATTTTGTAGACCAAGTTTGAGTTAGGGTTTGGTTCGTCGCATCTGGATAATTAGTTTTGTGGTGTAGAAAGAATTGGAAGAGTTTGACGTGAGAGAAAAGAGAGAGAGAAGGAAAACAATGAGGAAGAAGAGAAGGTGAGAAGAAAAAGAATATTTAAAGCTTTGACGGGCAAATTCTCAGCTTGTACGGTCATGTGGGCCGAAGTAAGTAGAAGTAATCATTCTGCTCCAAAATTTTCCTGCTTTTATTTGCCTTTTAAAAAAAAAAATTCTTTTGCGAAATACGGTTAGGGAAGAAATTATTTATAAAAACATAATCAACAATGTTAAATATGCGATTTTGACCATCAACTAAGGGGGCCTAAAGTCTCTGGAGAAATCGAATTCCTAAATGCGTTCCCTCGCATCAGTCGAGCTGGATGTCCACGTTAATGCCATGCTTCGTAATTTGAAATAGAACGGGTTAGATTGAAATGAAATGAGTTTGGAAATGACAAATCAATTCATATGTTTATAAGATTATATAGAATGGAATGGTTAAAAAGTATAATTGTCGGAAATATACTTAGTAGCAAATGCAAAATATGGATATATGATAGGATAAAAAAGTAATTACACTATATATAATTAATAAGTGTAAAATGAAATTATGATTCCACCTTCTCAAACAAGGAATCAAATTCTCCTGTAAAGCCAGAATCGTCGATTCTCAAGAATCACGATTTCAACTTCTAAAAATGCTTCCAAACATTGGGAAAAATGAATGAAAGTCAAAATCGCGATTCTATTTTGTTCATTTCTATGTACCAAACGTGACATAAGTGTAATGAACTGCATAAAATGTGACAAAGAGACATGTACAAATAGTGAAAATTGAAAAGAAGTCAGACATTTGAAGGAAAAATAAGAGACCAATCATGTGTTGTCTCCAGACGACGACCCTTACCACGACGACAACCATAACCCGTCCCTCAACAACATAGGACAAAGGCATCTTCCGCTGCTACTCTTGATGACCTAGAGGAAACTATGCAACCCCTCCATAACCCTAAAATAGATCCTCCTAACAAATACAATAACTCGCACCTCCTCCAAACTAGTAGTAACCTTAATGCGTTGAAACACATCCTCCTGTAAAAGAAGTAAACTATAGTGCATTCCGATAGCATGATCATGAATACTATGATATAATTTTTAGTTTTGACAACCTACTAATGCTTTGAGCATCGCTAAAGTTGCACTTTCTGGCCATACTACAGTAATAAGGTAAGTAGTCAAGATCAATGCCTTCTTATAGTGCATCATCATACTTAAGCTTAAGAAGTCTCATGTGACGTTCTTGACTCCTTGTCATTGTTGGATCTAAGTTATATGCTTTCTAGCCTAGTTTTCATCGATTTTCCATTTAAGATTGATCTTGTGGAGGAAGGGCACAATATCACAATCCGGTGAGATCTACCAAACCTTACCAAACTTCCAAACAACTCTATCTACTAGGTGTTATTTAACAATGTGAAAGCATATTAAAGGAACGCATAGGAGCCAAAAATCACTCCCTTCTCGACAATACACAAGAAGCACCTCAATGATGTAAGAAGTATGAAGCCTCTAGCAAATCTATAAATAATAAATTAATAGGCAAAACAAATGCTTACAACAAACATAGATTGAGAACATTAAATACATAATCAAGTGTCCATTAATCTAACATTTTTTTATATTAGGTAAGAATGTAGGTAGCAATCTAGGTGACCTTGAATTGTAAATGCCAATAGATTTTTAACAAGCCATCTTATGGTAAGCAATGTAGCAGTAAAGTGGCATAATAAAAGTAAACTGTTAGCTGCATCCCTTTCTTTCAACTCATCACCACATCTCAGATCCTTTAAAGTTTTATATTTCTTCTTAAATGTTGATTAATCATCTCTAACATTTATCCTACTAAGGAATGGGATAGGATCCTCAAAAGAAATGTTTGTCAATGGACATTATACAATAGTGTCTCTTAGAGTATGTTCGAGTGAATTCAAAGGAAAGGGACCATTAACCGTCTCAGTTTGAAAATCAAAATTCCTAAGCATTAACCTTATGCACTTCATGTGCTAGCTTGTCTTTTGAATTAGTTTTTTAGATTACGTCCTTCATCTCCCATCTAATCTTCCCCCATAGGCTAATTTTTTCTATTTTCTAATTTCTCATTATTTGTTTATGAGTTGTCAAAGCATTCATGGATTGGTCCGCTTATGAGGAATGGCGAACATCAGTTTAACCATAAGTAATTTGCTCATGAGTCATGGTAGAGTTATTCTATAAATTGACTAAAGCTACAGGATGCACATAATAATCCCTACTTTAGCTAATTCAAAGAATACTTTTACATCATCATTGTTAATGATGGGTTGTAATGCAAATTAAGGTCTTGAATATGTACAAGACACTAATGTTGCTTGTGAAACACTTCCGTGCCATAATTTTTAGGATTAACTCAAATCACTTCATAAATCTGATTCAACAATCTAGATAACCCCCATCTACGCTTACTTTAATATTATATAATAGTCCTTATCGTAATATACCCCATCTTGAGCATGCAATATGTTACAATGGGTAAACACCAAAAGTCTAACAAAGTTGACATATTTTGCCATTTTAACCACCAAACGACACTACAACAACAACTAAACCATCATATATGCTTAAGAAAGTTTGACAATATAAATCAAAATAATGCAATTAAGTTTCTTCTAATAATCCTAACAATATGCTACTACTTTTTTTTTTTTTTTGTATATGTTGCGCTACTAAGTTAGTAGCCTTCTTTTAGCCTTCTCTCCAATCTTTCAATTTAGTGTTCTTTTAACACCATCGATGGACAAAATATAATATATTTTCAATGTATAGTTTTCTTAATAAGTAACCATGTAGATAGTGGCATAAATTTAAATAACAACATCATCAAGTACAAGGTGGAAAAAGAGAGAGAGAGAGAGATGGATCAATCTTCAGGGTTTCAAGCTGCAATTCACATCATAGATAAGCAAACAATAAAACACTAAATTTGTGCTACGCTACTAAGTAATTATGTATATTGTAAATATAGTGGTGTACATAGAAGCGGAAATTCCATACAAATGCTAGAACAAAAAAAAATTAAGGTTTCAAATTCTCATTACATAGACAAAGAGTAAAACACACAATCAAAAACACTAAATTATAATTACCAATTTATTAAGAATGATAATGTAATCTTCGATTTTGAGTATAGAAGATTAAAATCTACATTTTCCATTAGATTATGGAGTAGGTACATTAAACTTCAGGGGAGAGCTTACGTTTTATGAAAAGAGAGGAGAGACCCATTTTACGCGAAATGATAGAGAAAAGGAGATAATTGGGAATATAGGCATAAGGAAATCACATACGTAGTGTGATTGTCTATTTTAATACGCGACATTTCATTGAAGACTAAAATTGCATATTTGAGCGACGACTTATTAGAATAGCAATTCTCAAGTGCAATCAGCATCATGTAATAGCATAGTGAAATCTCATGCTCACATGTCATTTCATTGTAATACATCGACAACAACTTGCTAATAATTTTTACCTAAATAGCACCTTCAAAAGGTTTTGTTAAGAGTGGCAAACTGACCAAAAACTCTCATTTTTCCCCCTGATTTTCATGGTCATATATTAGGAAAGGGAAAATGAAACATTAAAAAAATCTAAAACTCCACACTTTATACAATAATTCTAACATTATGATAGTTAAAATGTGCATTTAACATACAGTTGGATACTTGACTGAAAATTGGTACCTCGTACTGTGTGTTCAACGTATCTAAGGTTATCATATCTTAGGTTAATCACACAAGTTACTAGGCAAATGATGATTTATCAACCTTCTAAAAGTCAAGAGGGGTAGTGAATTGTGTTCTATAATTTTTTTTATATTTTTTACAATGTAATGCCTAAATGATGCAATTTGACACACGAAACAATATGAGAACAATGCGAAGGTAAATTACAATAAATAAAAGAGATAGAGATAGAGAAACAAGTCGTAATTTAGCGTGGAGTTTATACCACCTCTTAGAATCCATGGATACCCGATTGCCTATTAAGGAGGACTTCACACACCACTTTATTCACTTCAAATCAAATGTTCTTAAGGAGTTACATCATGATGCCATAACAAAAAAATCTCACAAACTCATAAGAGTGGGCTTTTACAATAATCACTCTTTTACACAAGACATATCTCAATCACTCAGTAAAACACAAAATAATCACTTGAGTAGTGTCTTAAGGGGATTTGCAAATGATATAACAAATGGCACTACTCAACTCTGACACCCATTAGATGAAAGCAAATAAAGTATAAAAGAAAATTGATGAAGAAAGGATTACAAACAAATCGATTGCAAGATGATAAGCTCAATTGACTTCATGATTTTTACCCAATCACCACATTTATAGTTTCTTCAAGTTAATTGGACATTGGTCAATTCTTCCCATTTTTGCCCTTGCATTAAATGCTATAATGGCTAATTTTTTGCTACCTAGCATTCAGATGCCATAGTTTACCATCCATACGTCATTTAGAAATCTTCAATCATCTATATCATGCTTGCACATATAAAGACTACTGACTCGACACCATCCCCTTTGGTGTCTAGACCCTAACAAAAAATCACATGGTTAAAAGTTTTTTTATCATGTGAGTTAGCCTTAGCATCCGAATGCCAACCCCTGGTGATTAGACAGCAGCTGCAAACACATTATTAGTCTTTCTAAATATGCTAGAGTCCAATCACTATGCTTTGGTGTTAAAACACTAGTTGTAGTGTGACAAGATCTTGTAAAACTTCCACAAACACAAAGACAAACACTAATACATTTATATTGCACATTTTAAACTATCACATAGCAACAATTAAGTGTAACTTTTGATAATACTGCAATATATTTCCTCATCAAAATTCAATTTAAACCCTCCAATTCAACAAACCCTACAAAGATAAATCTAGTTGTTTGCACTCTTTCCAATTACATCATATTGCTAGGTTTGTCATTTGTATGTTATTTGATTAGACCCTTGGGAATGATGTAGACTTTAGTTGATTAGATTTAGATTAAATTTGTTGCAACAGGTGAACTTTTGTAGCTAGAGTCCAAATCTTATGTCATGTTGTCTTGCTGTTTCTGAAATTCTACAAAAAAAAAAGGTATAACTCTCTAGACATCTAAACATCACCTACTAGAGTTTAGATGCTAAAATTCTTTCTAGCTACACTATTGAAGACCCTATCCTAACTGCTAGATGTAACCTAACCTACTATGTGGATGTTAGACATCATGTTAAGCACCAAAACAAAAAAAACCAATAGTTTGGACATTACCTGACTCAAAATCTATACATCAGCTATGGGTTTTTGTCTTTTTACACAAGCTTATCACTATTTGAATTGGTATATAAAGCTCCTACGTAATGAATGATATCATCAACTTATTATTACCTTAATTATAAACATTTACTCTCAAACTTCAATACTCTTGTCAATTTATGACTAAAACTGTGGTGAGTAACCATATTAATTTAGTTATGTGTAATATTAATTTAGTAGTTAGGTGTTCATAACTTTGATGTGGTATATCCATGATTGAGTGATACATTTAGCCCACCTTCTATGCAAGTTTCCATAAGCAGAGACTTTCATTTACCTAATTCAACCTTTGAATTGATATAGGGTAAATTATATTAGAATGTATCAACGTTTGAGAGTCAGTTCATTTAAGGTATTAACATTTTGAGTGGTTAAAAGGAGTTATTAACATTTGGTAAAGTGTATCAAATGAGGTATCAACATTTTGTAAAGTTCATTTAAGGTATTAACGTTTCCATTAATTTTCAATTATTTCTTTAATTTTCCATCAACGGTTTATTACCGATATCTTATTCGACTCAGTTTACCACACGTTGATACCTATTTTTAATCACTAAAAACGTTGATGCCTCTTTTTAACATTTAAAATATTGATATCTTAAATAAATTTACCCCCAAACGTTAATACCTTTTGATGTAATTCACCTGATTTATATATCATTGATCATCCTCTTAAGCATATAACAAATGCTAAACCTAATATACTAAAGCACCTGTTGTTATATCTAATGAGTCACTAAAACACAAGACCTATAAAAACAAAAGGAAAATAATAAAATTAACCTAGCAATTAAATTATAGATATCCAATAGGAAGAAATCCAAACAACTTTATATAGCTAATAAAAAAATTACTCCAAACTCTTTGGGCATCACCAGACTCTAAACTCCTCAAATGACCTTGAACTATCAAACAACTCCAAGTTCAACTCCATAACCAAATTGCATGGCACTTAGTAACAGGTTAATATCAAAAAAATTAAGAATACATACATAAGAATACATGAAATTACTTTAATGTATGAAACAATGACTAAGAAAATGAAAAAGCTAAATGGAAAGGTAAGGTCATCGTCTTTCTCATTGAATGAAGGTCCTCAATCCCCAAGCATTTTATGATGGAGTGGCAAGTTGAGGCTATACCATCTGATCCTTTTTTGATAACATAATCCATGTGTCATTTCAACCTATACATGGAGGGCTATGGAAAGAAGTTATGCTCATCAAATCAAAGTGAGCTTAACTTGTGTGACCTCCTCCCTATATCATCTGCAGGAGTTACAAGTCACCTCTTTTACAAAGTTGAGTGAGTTTAAAAGCATGCGTTGGAGCTTACCCTTAATCGTGTCTCAAATGGCAATAATGGCAAAGCAAAGGGACTTGGCTCATGATATTACAATGGGAGATGTTCAAAGAAAAAATTTTAAACTAAAGGGATGGCTTAGCTTTGATGTCCACATCATAGTGTTTGCAGCCTTGCTCTCTACCCCTACCCCAAAACTTACGATGACTTCCCTAAGTAGGCAGGTGTGATGGGTATTCATCTCTTTTATGGAGCTAAAGGAATATAAAAGTATGCATTGGAGCTCACCCTTAATAGTATCTTAAATGGAAATTATGGTAAAGCAAAGGGACTTAGCTCATGATATCACAATAGGATGCAAGTAGGAGATGTATGAAGAAAAAACTCATACTAAGGGGGAGGCTTAACTTTAAGGTGAACATCAAGGTGTCTACAACCTTGCTCTCTACTTTTACCCTCAAACCCTATGGTAGCTTCCCTAAGTGGACTGGGGTGGTAAGTATTCATCTTGCGTGGCATTAGGAAGACTTAATGGGTGTGCATTGTCTAAGTGACACTTGAGAAATGATGTCATATTCTTATTAGCTCTAACACCTTAAAAAAGATGGTTAAATGTAGTAGATGAGGTAGTTGATTAAAAAATTAGCATGCATTCAACAATACACTTTTATGGTGAAAATGCATAATAGAGCAAAAAAAAGGACAAATGAAATAACAACTAAATGTGTAACGCCACGTATAATACTATAAAGTATTACACGTGCAGACCTCCTTAGAAGATTTTTTTTTATGTTAAACATTTGCTACTCCATTTTAATTTTAGAAATCATTTGTTTAGATTTTTTAAAACAGCTGGATTTATAATGAGAAAACAAATTTTATAAAAACATTCTAGCTTCTACTCAAATGAGTAGATCAACTTTCTCAAAAACAAAACTTTAAAAGCTTATTACAAACTTATGGGCTCCAAAAGGCCCTTTAAAGAAAATACAATTTCAAAAGATAAATCCAACTCCATATACAAAACAAAATAAAAACAAATATAGATAATTCATCGACCCTATGTCACTTTACTTCTCCTCCCATAATCATTAGAAATGCCCATAACTGAGTTAAACACCATCATCATCACCAACACCCTCATCATCATCAACAAAACAATACCTGGAAAGAAGACAATAACAACAATAATGAGCTAAAACTCAGTACACAGTAACACAAACACACACGAGATGTCACACGAGTCTAACTAAATGCTATGCAATAAACAATAAGTTATTATATTTCATTTAAGGTAAACAAATCAACACTGGAGCACCTACACTCCAAAACAATCCTAGGAACTTGGGGGTCCTAAGTAACAACAGCTGCTTAAGGGGTTGATATAGGCAACCCAAATACCTATGTCCCCTATTATCTAACTAAGGAAATAGTCCCGTCTAGGGTTTACAACCATTACGCATACTTTACTTATCACAGTCAATAATATAATAGGGCTCAACTGGGCCCATAAACGTGAGCTTTACTATATTACTTCTCACCGATCAAGATAGACGTTATGTCGATACCGTTTGCCCCATCAACTACCCATTGAGTCACTGATAAATGTCATTGCTTCATGACGAGAGTGGCATAAGCGCCAAAAATACCATGCCCCCTTCGGGACAAGGTTATCGTTCCTCAGATAAGATTCAACGACACACGCATAAAACAATACTTATCACTTAGGCCATCTTTAAGGTTTTAATTCATTTTAGATACCTATCCTAATAATTATCACTTGACTTACTACGTACCTTCCATATTTGAAATCCACTCAGAAGATAATCTAGAAGAATCAGAAGCCATTCTCAATCATCTATTTAAGAAAATTAAACTATATAAGAAACTAAATTAATTAACATTTTATCTTAAACCTTTATTAAAACCCTATTTGATTAGACACTAGTTAGGAACCCTACCATGGCTGTAAAGATCACCCTGTCAAGATACGGACGCTTCTCCATTGTCTGTCAAATTATTTATTTTCTCTTTGATTAAGATTATTTATTAAAAACATCATCACATCATTTATATTCAAAAACACTCATTTCCAAAGCAAACACACATTTGAAACAATATATTCCCTATGTCATTTATGGTTTATCCTAACTCTTTAATCTAAGTCAATTATTAGTTAATAAGTCTATTTTAACTTAATCTTAACCAAATAGATTAAAATTAATCATTTAATCCAATTACTAGGCCAAGATGATCAAACTCAATCAATTTAATTCATTCAAAATCCATTTAGTCAAGTTAAACTTAGATTTATTAACTAAGTTCATTTTATACTTGAAAATAATGTTAACTCAAATCAATTACTAAATCTATTAATCTACTTGACCTATCTTTTATTATACATTATTAATACATCATGTCTATTATCCATAATTCGTGTAATTTATTTTCATTTTTTTAAAATAAAGAAACAGGAGAGCTACACGGTTGTATATATAAATTTTTTTTTTATCATAATAAAAAAAGCCCCATTTTCTTCCTTGCACGGGCACGTGCACAAGACCACATTGAGGTGAAAAAAGTGTCTAGATTGCTTTATTTGGTCAGTAGGCACGTGCACGCCCGTGCTGATCTGGAAATTTTGCCTAGACGTGAAAATGTTTTTTCCTTGTTTTCTTTACACAAATCTATCAACTTTTACATATCCTACTTTGATTAAAACATCATAAAAGCATCATACAACTCATGTTTACAACTTTTAACACTTTTATACTAAATCTACTTCATCAAACACCTCCAATCACTTGATCAAACTCACTTCAACAAACGCTTTCTCCACTAATGCAAAACCAACAAATTCTTTAGTTACATGCCCAAATATCTCTTATTCATCCTCTTGACTACAAGCCCAACTCATACTTAACATCAATACATCATATGCACATATAAATAACAACAAAAGCAAAGGACAATAGAAAACTTATCTTTTTAGGCAATTCAACACTTGATCTCCACTACTATTACTTTTAGGTTGTTGAAGCTTCTTCTAGCATGATTTTCACTTCCTATCCTCTTTTTTAACTTTGATTTCTCTTTTAACCTTCATGAAATTGAGATTTAGAGATGATTTGAAGAAAAGAGAAGAGAAGAAGAAAGGAAGAGCAAGAAAGGGAAAGAAACGAGAGGAAGAGAAGGAGATAAAAGAGAAGGAAAGAAATAAGGGTAGGAAAATAAAGGAAAAAAGGATAAATTAAAAGATATTTTAGAATAGGGGTATAAGGTTTAGAACTTTCAGATCAATAATTTTAGTTTTGGAAATGCTTAGAAGATAATTTCAGTATCTATATGTTATAAATTAAGAACTTAAAATAAAAACTTAATTTAAGAATTTAATTTAGATCAAATTGATATTCAATTTAAGCTTGGCTTAAGAACTAAGGCAAGCAAATGAACTCAAAATTGATATGGCATAAGGATATGAAATGTTTAGCTAAAGTTAGGGATTTAAGAATCCACTAAACATTTGAATAACATGTTTAGGGACTAGGAATTCAAAATCTCAAATTTCAACTTAATTTATTATTAATTTAATTATGTCAAATTCTCTAATTATATCATATAATTCATTTGATTCATTTAATCTATATAAACTCAATTTTTAAGTTAGGCGAAGGTTTGGGATATTTCAGAATGTGTACATATGATGTAACGAAACATTGCCTTGGCACACATGCATCACCGAGTGATCTCTTAATACTAAAGGTTTAGGTAAATAATATCATCCTAATGGGTAACTCATTAAGACAACTAAGTGGCATGAGTATTCACTACATTAGCTCTAGTCTTGCTGCCTTAAGTCTATTAAATCTATAATTTGATTTTGATGATAACAAAACATGTATAAGTGTTTACTGACAAAGTTATTAAGTGTACAACTTTTAATTGTAAAATATATGAGAAGACTAAATTGATCAATTAAGGTTAACTAGAAGCTTTATAGAAGAAGTTCGTCTAAGAAAGATTCAACTCAGAGAGCAACTCAAATCTATCTGGAAAGCTTGTCAAGAAATCTGCAACACTCAAAAGGTAACTCAGAAAGTAGACCTGCTACACGGACAAAATATGTAAAATTATGAACAACAAGCTTCAAATCGAGTGTTCTCTATTTCTTTCATCAATTTGAAGACCCAACTCTAAATTCGAGTTATTTAGGTAATATATTCAAATATGTTTTATACAATTGGTTAAAATGTCTAGGGGATTTAAGTTTAAATCTATTTAAAGGTTTTTGAAGAAGTAATTTTTGATAGCAAGTTCAAGTTTTTAAAGTCAAGATTAAGATCCATTTCAGATCTGTCAAGCAATGTTTATTCTGGTTATTTGTTAAATAGCAAGGTTGTGTTTCAATAGCAGAAGGAATTCAAATTTGAAGAAGATTATGGACATCAAGATACGATCCTAGTTTATGGGATATATATTTGATTTGAATTGGAAACATATTAGAATTTGTTTCTCATCTAGATAACATTAACAACGTTTAAAATATTATGCCTAAGTTTCGTCTACAACAAGATAAGGATCAACAATCAGTTTTACACACAAAACCATTATCTCTAGAAGATGCATAGATATCAGGAACAATTATCTAATTGAGCCGTCAGCTTTGTTTATTATCCGCTACTCGATAAATATACTAGTAGATTCGTTAAACAATAAGGAACACAATATTAGAAACAAATCTTATCTCAACATTCAAATTTTCATCTCATATAGCTGTTAAAAATGTAAAGATATATACAGCTAAAGTTCACGAAAAACACAATACACTTACATGAAAAAGAGGCTCTCTCCTTAATGAAAAATATCAGCTCATGTGTGCAAAATACTGCTAGTTTAAATTTTCATTCCTTAAGTTGAATTTTGAGAGGAATTCATTAATTCTTTACTCTTCAATTGTTTTAGATTACTTTGTGTGAGATAGATTGCAAGTAGACTCCGAGTTCAAAGATAGCTAAGGTTTAGCGTAAAGTCTGACAGAGTAAATTGAGAGACTATTTATAATCATTTTTCATTGGATATAATGGAACATACTAAGTCTCCAGCTTGGAGCTGGACAAGAGGATTGATGCTTAAGGCAGAACCTCTATAAATCATTGAGCAAATTTCTCTCACCCTTCTCTTTATTTTTGTGTATTTAATTACTTGTTGTTATTGTAAAGCAAAGTCAAAACCATACTTTATTATAACTAATTGGGATAGTGTTTAAAATTAAGAAGCACCAAAGTTAAAGTTTTTGTTTTAAGAAACCAATTTACCCTCTGGCCCATCCCCAACCCCTTAGTTACTTTTTGGGACCAACAAAGTCTATCTTAGGGAGTTACCTTTCAATGAATATAAGAATTGACATTTATTTAAAGCCTTTAAACTACCAAGCGACACAATTTGAAAATAAAACTCCATGGTGTGGGAGCAAATAAGCAACACACATTCTAGTCATGTGTAACAATTTACCTGATACTAAAAAGGTAGGTTAACACTTAATAAATTATAAGTTAGTGTATGTAGTAAAAAAAGCTTTAAGGATTAAATCGAACGCAGGAGAAAAAGTACTTATTTAGGGGCGAAGTAGTAAAAAACATTGCAATATTCCCTCATTACATGCATTAGGAGCTGTATGCATTGAAATTCACTTGCTAATGGTAGATGAGTGGATGATTTTCCTTTTTAGGATGTTTTAAAGCATGCTCACATACTAATAATCATGAACACATTATTAAAGACGATCAATAACAATCTCTAACCTATCAAAATTAGATAAGGAAAACAAATCAAATAAACATGACAAGTAATTAAAATTGACAAGGAAAAACTTTGAACAGCTAACAATTTTGGTAGGAAAATGAACGGAAAAGCCAAGAGTAAATACATAAGAGCCAAAATGTATTATAATTAGAACACATAAATACAAACAACTAGTATTAACAGTTGCAAATAGGTAAAAGAATTGGAAAATTAAGATAAAAGAACATACTATTAACTACGATTTAACTTAAGAGTAGCGTATCGCATGAAATGGAAGAATGTAACACCAAAATCAATCTCTAAACATACTACTAAAATAACTAGAAGAATATATTAGATCGAATTTATGGTAAAAGTGTTTCCTTTTTTAACTTTATGATTAAAACTTGTTTAAGATTTTATTGTTTGAGATAATACCGGTGCTTCAAAATGAAGAAGAAGACTAGACATGTTGGTTAAAATTTATTATTATTATATCTTAAAGAAATCGTGTTTTCCATGCACATTTTAGAAAAATGATTTATATACAATTTGAAATTGTATGATAAAGACATCGTTTCAACATGATAATGTTGGGAATATTTTTCAAAAGTCTAACATAAAATGAGGTCCACTTTAAATTTTGTAAATGATCTCTCTCCCCTCCCTCCCTTAAGGTATTTTTGGGACTCTAAATAATTAAGGGTTGTAAGGTAATGTTTTTTGGAACAACTAATCAAATGTAATCTACAATTCTCAAATTTGTGAAGAGGTGATATATATTTTATTTTTAAAGAAAATTAATGTATGGTAAAAGAAAGAAAATTAATATTTATCACGCCCCGGAGAGTACCCTAAACGTGGTAGTCCACTGCATATAATATTAAAGCTAATGAATGACAACTTTAGTCATGCAAAAGCTTCGATATTACATGCAAGGCGTGCTTCCAAGATAATAAAAGTATGCAAGAACATATATAAATAAAACAGGTGATATTCATTTGGATAATAATCTCTTACAGCTTCTTCGGGGCATTCCTCCGTTCTAAATAGTCTTGTTTAACTAAGTCATCATCAAAATATACATAAATATACCATGAGTCTACTATAGAGATTTTTCTTAGAAGTCTATGTTCAAAACTAAATGCATATAACTTCTCCCAAAAATTCCTAGTAGCTTTGGCTCATACCTGGCAAATGGAGCTCCTTGGTGCCAACCATAGGTAATCATACTGTAACAAAAAGCTATAGGGGTATAAGCAAAACTAGCTTAGTGAGATAACTCCTATCTACAAAACATTTTCATATATCAAACAAGTATTTAAACAATCATATGATAATGCACCAATCACATGAGTAAACAACATACACAAGATTATCCAGAAACTATGTGTAGCATGGATTTTACGCTCTCCATGTCGGGGTTGGGTGGTTACATGCCGATACGACCATCAATATTTGCATATTTACTGGCTCCTACTCGCCCTGTAGACTTTCCGGCTTCTACTTGCCATGTAGACTTTCTGGCTCCTACTAGCCACCACTACAACTCATAGTTTCCCCACACGAAGAATAGTAGTGAAATAAATGTGACTCACAAATATGATATGCATAAATTATTTTCAATATAGGTTTAACCAAATAATGTTGAGTTCAAGTTAAAGGCGATCAAAACAATATTCATCATATCAACACAAGAGAACATAAATTATTCATCAACTCCTCTTTCGATATTCTTAACTTTTATTCAATTAGTCATGAATTCAAGTCACACAACATTTGTTCACTTATCTTTTCCTTATTTTCTAGTGCTACTACTTACAAGCACAACCAAGAAAATATAACTAGTAAGGGATTAACTCTCTCCATGACGATTGCTCCTAGTCGAAGTAGTCTTCCGGGAGAGCGATATCGGTTCCTTGTTCACCTAAACAAGATGAAATACCCAAAATGAGTCTTTCATAGAATTTCTATTTTTGAAGATTCTAAATCTATCTTAAATTCACGTTAAAATCGGATTTGAGGAAATTCCAACTTAAAATGGCCATAACTTGCTCATTTTAACTTGGAATTTCGTATATTATATATCGTTTTCTACCTATTTCAAAAAGATCTACCTATTTCTAAAGCTATTTTCATCAAACTAAATCGTTTGAGTTCCAAAATAGTGGTGATCAGATTCACCACGTATTTTCACAAAACTTGTATTCCTTCTTTTAAAAAACATCTTCAAAGAGATAAATATTATATGTTTGTAAAACCTTTGAAATGTATTTACATATATTTATTGACTCATATCAAATGTATGAAATTAATGAAGTTGTCTGAACCATGAATTTTTTTTTTTTGGGTAAAAGTAAAGACTTCTAAAGATTTTAGAAAAAGTAAATCTTTTGAAAATTCCTCTTATTCTGCTAGAGAATATCTCAAATTATTTTAAATGAGTATTTTTCTTTTCCTTAATTCCATTTCCTTATTCTTTGTTTAAATTTCAAAAGAATATTTTTATTTTCTAAGCTTAGTTTCTAATACTTTTCGAAAGTAGTAATAATTCTATATGTATAGAAATAATCTTCTTCTTTCTTAGGGTCATTCTACTTTAATGAAAGTAAACACCTTGGTGTTTGTTAAACTAGTATTGATGAAAAGTGAAATTTAGTAAATCTTTTGTTCTTTCAAGAATTTCCTTTCATTTTATGACTTGTAAAGTGTATGTGTGTTTTGTTTTAAAAAAAAAAATTCATATGTTCTTAAAATTTATAATGAACTCTTCTAAATTTTTAGAAAAAGTTTGTTTAAGATAAATTATTAAGTTTTCATGAAAAATTACTTCATTCATAACAACTTTCACTTTTAGAGAAGAACTTCTATTTAAGAAAACTTTTTCATCTTCTATTTTGTTGAGACAAAATCAATATGTTCATGCATGATCATGAATATGAAACATAAAATTATGAAAACATAAGAAAGATACAATAATTAAAGAAATAAGCTAGTAAAGAAATATGTCAAGTATTAGAACCTTAGCTTCATCAAGGTATCCCAGGACTAAGAATAAACTAGTCCCAAAAGAAAAGAAAAATTGTTTTGACTTGATGAGGACAAGTCTAAGACTAGAAAGATAGTTATATTTAGTTAAATATATATGAAAGCAACACAAAAGAAATAAAGTATGAACTTATTGTTGCTTTCTTTAACCTTCATGGTTTAGAAAACACACACTAAGTTCATACTAATTAAATGAACATAAAGGAAACTCTAAAGAAGAATTACCTATCAAGACTAATTTTGAGAGAGCTTTGAGAGAGAACTCTTATAGAATTTTGAGAGAGTAATTTTTGTATATGAAGGTGTGAAAGAAGTGGAAGGAAGATGGGGTATTTATAGAAAAATGTAGAAGGAAAATTGTGTTGATTAATTAAATGGAAATTGAAACAAATTGAGAAGGGAGAGGGGTGTGGCCGGCGCTACATTGAGTGTAAGAGAGGGAGAGAAATTTATTTTTTTATATTTTTGTTAATGAAAAGTAAGATATAAAAGATGTGAAGTTGTATTGGAAATGAAAATTGTAAGAAATAGATGTATGGTTTGTAAGAATAGATTGTAAGAAAAAATAGAGATAGATAAATAGTGTAATGTAAAGTAGACATGACAATTTAAATACTTGTAGTAAGAAAATACGAGTATAATTATGATATCTGATATTTTTAGTTACCAAAAATTTATGAAACTGATATTTTTGAAAACCTTATATTTTTACAAGTCTAATGGTATATCTGGAATATTTTTATCATTTTGAGCCTCGAGACATGCTTTTCGAAAACTGTGTTCGATCGTACTTAAAACAAATCTCGGTTTAACAAATCTGATACTTTTAAGCATTCTCAGGTTATTACGAACTATTCTGTAAACTAAACTTACTTTCTTACTTACTTTCTTGAGGTTGCTTAAACAGGAATGCCGGATTTGAACAGTCACATCTGAGTAGGGTTTTGTTGACTTTAGGATTTCCGATTGACTTTTTAATTAGGGTTTAAGCTTAATTGATCACAAAACTTTAGGGGTTTACAATATTAGAGTAGTATTATGAAGATACAATATATATCGTTTGGGCAAGGAAAAGGAGGGGGGGGGGGGGGGGTGGTGTGCAGTTGGGGGGAGTGGGGTGGGTAGGGGGGGAGAGAGAGAGAGAGAGAGAGAGAGTTATTTAACTTATGGGAGCTTCTACAATTCCGTCAATGGGACCGTTCAATCAATCATATAACCATTAAAATAAATATAGTAAATGAAATATTAACTATTTTAATGATTCAATCACAGTTTGATATAGTGTGGTCGTTAGATGGTAACGGGACTGGTCTCATCAAAATAAAAACAGGACCATAGAATTTCCCTTGACTTACATACTTGTGTACATGTTGTTCACTTCCTTTTATTAGCTTTTTCTAAACCACTTTTCTTTCTCATGGATGTAGTACCTTTAACTCTTACTTTTAGCTTTATTCCTTTTACTTTACTACCTTGATTGAGTTCTCTATAGCATATTCCTCTTAGACAAGTTTGTTGAAATATACGGCTTTCATACCTTCCTCAATTTCTCCCATGATATTCCCATAACCCTTAATCATTATCTTTTAAATACTCATTTGTTAAGGAAGCCCTTGTTACAAAATGAGCAAATAATCTAGTTATTATCTTATTGTGTTTAATATTTGACTTCAATCCTTGCAGTTGACATGTATCATATACAATCATAGGTCCAACCTCTACATTCTTTATTAATCTCTTTAGAATGTACTTTTCAGGCATCGTTTGATATTTTGAAACAATAAAATTTTTAAGGCATGTGCATACAAAATTCCCAAGAACATGAATTTATTACAACAACAATCAACGTGAAAATTGTACGAGTCAAAATCAATGATATGATAATCAGATCTTCTTGGAGGAGTAATGATAAGTGTCATGAGACCTTTATTGTTGGTGCTTTATTGAGCATATTGCATATGTTATTTGATTGATCTATCGAAGAAAATGATGTATATTGAATTAATTTTGTGTTTCAGGGACAATTATGGAATGATTGCGCTTTTCAAAGGAATATTAATGAAAGAAGCCAAGATTTTGGAGAGTTTTGGAGCTTTCATGGAGTTGTTGCCCATATATTAGTTATTTTACACCATTAGTGCATTTTTGGAGGAGAAAATTTGAAGAAAAATTCATGGTTCCAGGGTACACAACCTAACATAGATGAATCATGTACAATAGGTTGTGTACATATGCCAAAAAAGGAAAGAAGCGCTGAGTTAATGAGTATACTACCCGACATACACAGGTCGTGTAGGGGTCATATACAAGATAGATTATATATATACATGCTCTGTTTTGTTATTTGAATAACTAATCACTTGTATTACATCAAAGAAACCCTAGAAACTCATTTGGAGTAGCTTTTAAAGGGGAATTTCCTGCTACAACTTGGAGATTTGCAAACAACATCACTACAAGGGTTTTATCATCATGATCTTTCATTTTTCTTCCATTGTTATTATTATTGTTGTTAATCTCTTCATAGAAGAATAGTTGTGTTATGCCCTATATTTGAGAAACCCTAGCCTTCATGTATTGATTTATCTTCCAATTGAATGAAGTTTTGATTTTGAAGTTGTTCATGATTTATATTGTTGATTGTGATGATTTTAGGCCTAAGTTATTGCAATCTTGATTCTTGTTAAACAAGAAGAAGATTTCAATTAGTGGGATAGATCTCTCATGGGCAAAGAAGTTGTGTAATCCACCTAGAAATAGGGTTATCCAAATTTCTATCTTTGAAGATTAACTTTTCTTCAGTTAGGGTTTATAATCTTCATGCAATTCTAATTTGACAATTGTGAAGGAAGAAATTCTTACTTTTTTCAATTAAGGTTAGGGGTCAATTGACTTGAATAAGGTAACTAATCTAATTAAGAAACCTAATAGTTCAAGATCAAGAATCATTCAATTGAATCCATCTTTAAGGATGAAGGGGCTAGGGTTAATCAAACTTAGGGCATTGTTTGTGAATTGATTAATCTTGAGAAAAGTGTGCATGTCATTCATCTAGGGCTTTTAGAATTGCTTTTAGTTAGAAATTAGTAGAAAGCTTAGCATATAACTCATAATAGATTTGACTAGATAATAATAAATGGGTTATTACTAGTAGTTGCATATAGATCCCTAGGATGAATCTGAGTTAATTTCTATATTACACAATAGGTGCACTGCCTTGTGTGGATCTAGAATTTATGAGATTACAAATTTAAAGCTTAATGATCACACACATCGAGTAACTTATACTTAATTATGGAATAAATTTTCTTAAGAATACATTTGTTACAATCCTATGTTTGTCACAACTTATCATGAAGTATCTTAAATATTGTTGGAGTGTAAACTTCTACTGCATGCTTTAACATTTTACTCTATTTAGCATGTAAGGTCTACTTTAACTAGATTTGAAGTCTACTTTGAGTTCTTCATAATGTCTATCATCCATCAATTTTTGAAAATGTTGAAAGAATTATAAAGGGTTAAAATTGTAGCCGATATACTTCTTAATATGATTTTTCATACTTTCACTTCTTTAAGCAGAGTTCATATTAGCACAAAACATTGTTTGACCATGAACCATTGTCTATTTATCTTGTATCTCAATTTATTTTCAATAACCATGTTTCCATAAAGATAATATTTTTCAAACATCTCAAGCCATGCTTTAATGAAGTCCTCTTTGATATCGTACCCATATATACATATACCAAAGTCTCTATCCAATGTCCTAATTTTTCCAAAAACATGACTTGGATGCTTTGTCGCATTTTGGTACATATGTTATACACATAAGCAGTGTCTTGTTTCTAGCCATACTTATGTTAATGCTTTTGCTATAGCAAGCGCTTCATCAATGATGATTCTTTTTTTTTTTGTTTTTTACCAGACATTACTTTAACAAATACATCAAATAATGACTTAAATGTATTAACTAACTCGTTATACAATAATGCAACCCAAAATATGATGCTTTGTTTATGGAGGTTTACATTAACAAAAAATGCAAGTGGTCTACTATATTTATATTTTTTACATATCGTGTCAAAATAAACAATATCACGAAAGTAAAGAAAATCAATTTTCATTCAACCATCAACCCAAAAAACATTAGTAATAATATCATCAACATCAACTTATATGGGATAAGAAAAGTTCAAGTCTTTAAATTGTTTGATTTGCTTATATTCCAATATCTTAATGTGTCATTAATTCTTATATATTCGATTCCTTTAGTTTGTAGATAATTATTATAATCTTTATGAATGAATCCAAAATTCTCATGCCCTCTTATCATTCTTAACATTATGAAACACCTTCAGTAGGTAAGTAAATTAACGAGTGATTAAATAAGTAAATAAATAAAAAGGGAAAAGAATTCATTTCACACTCAATTCTTATAACTGTCCCTTTTTAAAAGTAACATTGTTTCTTTCCCAAGGAGTTCCTACGTAACATACGATAACTCTTCTTTTTCCAAAACCCCCATGCCCTATAGAATCTTAAGCATATGCTAGAAATGAAACAATGAAACAATAAATTCTATAACTGTCTTGTGGAGGAATTGATCCGAAGTTAGTTTTCTTTTTGTTCTCTTATCATTTCCAGCAAGATAAATATATAAATAATGGAAGTCTTAGCATTTTGGTATCGACACTGACACCCTATATAGAAGATAACAAAATTTGGAGAGATTTCTTAGGAAATCTTAGAAGGTGAGTTTTAAAGAAATTAGAGAAGGAAAGACTGAAGAACTATGAGAAGGTAAGGCAGTCTCAATATGTTTTTAATCTATTTTAGTGTTGTTTCCTTTGAAATGTTTAGATATTTGTTTATTATTGTATGGAAGTGTTATATGTAAGCACGAAAAGGTTTAAAAGCATTTTGGGTTGAAAACAAGAGAAAAACATATTGTCTAGGAGTGCACAACCCAACACACAATCCATATGTAGGTCATTTAGCCCTTAAAAATCATGAATTTACAAATGGAGTTTTACTAGTGCATGACTGCTTGCATGAGTCCGAGCATAAATCATGTAAACTTTATATGAATTGCATGATCCCTTGCACAAGCTTGTATATAGGTTGTGGTTAACTTTTATAATTTGCATGACCTTTTAATACAACTATGTATCAGTTCGTAGACCTAGCATGACCTTTTAGCACAATCGTGTACAAACTTGTGTACATTGTAACTTCTTCAAATTCACATGTTCCCTTCTCAAAAGAAATCAAAACTATTTAACTCCTTCTAGGATTAAAGTTTATCTTAAGATCTTGAAAAACTATATATTATAAGGAAAATCTTTAAATTCTCATTGTAAAGTTATAGGTGGTATTTCCTTAAAAAAACCAATAATGAGGTAAGGCCAGGAAATATAAAAGTGTAAACACTAAGTGAGTTTAAAAGTATAAATGGTCTTGAATATCTTAATTGTTATATAATTCATGTTTGAAGATTTTAATATTTAAGATAGATTGACTTTCTAGGAATGCATATGCCTTATTTGTTGCTTGTACTTGTTAAGATAGAATATCAACTTAATTTAATGAATATTTGACCATAAAATTTGTTTGTTACACTTTCCTAGCCGTGGTTGTTGGATCGAGTCTACTTTGATGCTAACGTAGTACTCCAATGATCATTATGTGACATTGTCCTTGCGTAGAGTCACACCTGGAGATAATTATGAGTAGATATGGAGATTTGGACTTGCAGATTCATTAATGTTGGGGGCACTTAATATCACATATAAGTATTACTATACATGTGATGGGATACTAAGTTGTCCTTGTGTTGCATGATCATCTTAAATAAATATAATAAAATGCTGGTTGTTGCATTAGTAATATGTCTTTATGTGAATATATTGGTGCTTGATCACACGTCTATTGTTATGGTATATGTGTACTTGGCTTCGACTTATCCCTTATCTATTTTTCAGGTACAATGATTTAAAGAATTATCTTTTATTAGGTGTGGACTAAAGAATAGGATAGGGGTTCTATGATATTATTTCTAAAGGTTGTGAACAGACTAATGTAATTTGTTTTAAATAGATTAGGTTATGGTTTACTATGAATGTTGTATCTATTATGTAATAAAAATTATTGGATTCCATTCCGTGATAATGAGGATTGTAATATGTATTAAATTGTGGACTTTTAGTAGTTTTGATCCTTAATGTGTTTATCCTAGTTATAGATACGTGATGGGTTGTAAGCGACCCTAAGTTTAGAGCAATGCACATTACTTCAAAGCTTGCTTTTGGTTCAATTCTAGAACTTTCAGTTAAGTCGGCTTCAACCTGTGGAAATGAATTTAAGGGTTTGTTTAGATGGTATGTTTTTCATCTATATCTGTATCTGTATTGAAATGATATGTGTAAATATATTTGATTTGTATTTATATTTTGTTTATATTTGATCTTTTCGTGAGAACTGCTAATTTTTTTTATCTATATTATTTTTTAATAAATAATTTGTTAGAAAAAAATTAAAAAAAGTGTCCGTATCTGTTCAAAATAGCTAAACAAACAGACCTTAAGTTTCTATATGATCTTAGAAACATTCTTTTTTTTAGGAGAAGTAAGAGGATGTGCGTGATTAGAGATAAATTATGTAACTTAGAACTTGTCGCCATTTTGCTTTCATATTTTCGTTTTCACAAAACATCACACCCTGTGCACTGGTAAATGATGTTAGATGTTAGTCCTTCTTTTGTCATGTTCTCATAAACCTTAACATGAGCAACATAAAATATGACTTATTCACTCACATTTAGAATCTTTATGTGCCTTGCTTTGTCAAATACCAAACCGAACTTCTTTTGCACATCGATTATAAAAATCATATGCTTCTTCCTTGGTTTCAGACACCATTCTAACTCTTGGTGTATCTTTTTTTGCAACACTATTATTGGCATCTATCTTTTATTACATCAAAATTAGTGATGAGGCTAGCACTCAAATCATTACGTTCTCTTTTGATGATTTTTCAATTTCTTTAACAAAGTTAAGGTTTCTACATGTTAGATGCTCATTCAAAATTATATGACCATCGGTTCCATGGATTTGAAAAAAATAAATATATAAAAGCATTTGTAAATTAATAGAGAGATAAAATTAATGATTTCTTATTGCTTTTATTCTAGAACTTTTTTAATTTCTTGCTGATATATTTTTCCTTTTTCCATTTTTTACCTTTGAAAAAATATCTAAGAAATAGAAAAGGTGCAGATTGGACCTCATTCAAAATATAATTTTGGAATGAGCATCACGAAATAAAAATAAGTTCCTTTCTTCTTGTTATTGTTCTCAAGGTTAGAAAATAAAAAAGGAAAAAGAAAAACATCTACCAAAATAATAAACTTTATAAGGGATCCCTCTTCTTTAAATATAGTGTATTTTTCATCTTCTATATATAAAAGAAGTAGATAAATATCACCAAAGTATCTAATTTTTCAGTATCTTCACAATTTAGTCTTAAAATTTGCTTTGAAAAAAAAAAGGGAATATTAGTTATTGTCTAGAGAAACATGTTAAGATTCAAATAAAAAATTAAAATTTATACTTGAACACATTAACAAGACCCACTTTAACTTTAAAATATTTATAGAATTCAATACAATAAAGGATTTGATATTAAATTGTAACATAAAAATTAAAAAAAAAAGATTTCTCTACACCAATTAATTAAGGCATGCACAAGTTAAAAAGAAATAAACAAATCTTATCATCACTTATAAAAAAAGAGAACTTTTATAGAAAAAATGGAAAATTAAATTATAATATAACAACACTAACCTTTTTTATGGAGAAAATTGAATAAAACTATAGTTAGTTTGTATTGGGATATAAGCAAATAATAACAGGTGTTGTTTTTTTAATGTGGACTATGATTAATGAAGGTAGCAGATAGAGTCAAATACACCAAAAAAGTAATACGATCCCTAAATAAATCCATTAATAGCTATGTTAGTCCAATGAGGGATCTATATACATCAATATATTTATTATATAATATTCAGTAGCCATTAGCTATGTAGCCTAGTGATATCTAGCCCTGGTCTTCATTTTCAAGTATCAAATTCGATTCACTGCGTTATACTGGTACTTAATAGCCCTTTACTGAAATACTAAAAAAAAAAACAATATTACTGACATAACTTTTATTCTTCTTTACTATCTTTGAGTACTAGATAAAAAATAACTTCTTTTATTTGTTATTTTAATGGCATTTTTTGCTACTATGTTTGTTAAATTTCATAATAAAGTGATAACATTTTAATTCAATTCATTATAAAACAACTCTTCCAAATTCTATGTTGTCTCAATTTATTTTCATTACATATTAGTTATTTTCATACTTAAACTAGTTTTGTTGGTTAATTATACAATATTTGTACTTATGTAATGTTATAAATACATATAACAATTACAACTGTATATGAATCATACAGTTGTTGTATGTATACATATGTATGTATAATACCATATATATATACAATATATATTGATGTGGGTTATCATAACCAATCAAATTTAATTTTTAACCCTATAATATCCAAGATTAATCTTACGCAAGCGTACCTATCGATTATAGCATATATTAGCACAGGGGTAGTTCCACCAGGACTTATAACTACTAGTACTTCCCTAAATTTACTATTTAGCTGGTCTAATTTGAATGATAGTAAGAATAATTAATTTCTACTTAATTAATTAACCTTTGAGGAAATAAATTCACACCTTCAATATATATATATATATATATCAATCACAAAAAAAGACCTCCGATCATGATTCACCACCAACCTTATTTAAATTTCTTATAAGACATTTATTAATGGATTGTTAAGTTCTTGAATTGGAGGAATCCCTAATTTCATCAATCTCTCTCTCAAGATAATTGAATTCTAACCCTATATGCCTAATGGAAATGTTTTTTGTCATTAGATGCACATAAAATCGCATTAGAGTTCATGATTCATTAAAAAGGATAAATCTTTATGCAAAAAAATTATGCAATCTATGTTTAAAATCACATTCAAATTTCTCTATTCATGATAGATCTATCTCATCAATGAATCGGTTGATTAAATCAACAAGAATCATGTAGTGATTTAATACTGTGCACATGTTAAATCATGAAGCAATCGTAAACATATGAATAGATTCAAGAAACACTTCCATTAAAAAAACATTCAATGTCTACATTAGGGTTAGGGTTCCTCAAGACTGAGGATATAATGATCTATTTTTCCATAAGAAGAAGATTAGAGTGACAAAATAAGGAAAAATAGATTGAAAACATGATTACAACCCTTAAGAATGATGTCTTGTGATCTTGTGTAAGCTCTAGCGTATGTCCACTCAAAAGTAGCTATGTTTTTCTTTAGGGTTCGTAAAAAGGATCAAGTGTGTATAAATGATAAGCTAAGGACGCTATTTATAGGAAATGAGCCATTTAACCCCAATACGACCATCCTACACGGCCATGTACGAAGCTGTGTAGGATGAGAACTGATGAAATCATACGAAATGAGGCCTACATAACCACGAACATAGCTTGTGCAGATAGGCTATGTACTTCAATAATCACTTTTGTTCACTTTTAATCCTCTATGCAAGTATGCTACACAGTTTGTGTGGCTTCCTTGTGTACATTAGAAATGCTTGCTAGTCACCTTTCATCCTTTACACTAGTATTCTACACAGCTTGTGGAGAATTGGTCATGCATGTTTTACATCTTCCAATTGCCTATTTCTTTATTAAAATTTCATTTAACTTATCCAAAAGTCTCCATTAAGCTTAAAATATTCCTTTATTCCTAAAACTAACATTTTAACCGCACGAGTATCATTTTCTTTAATAATTCACAAAAAATCTATATAATATCGTATCAAACAATGTAAATGATAAGGGTCTTTAGACACTTGTCACATTGGTTATATATAAATATATATTTATATTTAGTGACATGGAGCTTATATATTTATCACATAAGTCATAAATAATTAATACATGATACACTCATAGCCATTTAATGCTAATAGAATTTCTAAATAGGAGGAGGAAAAATCTACTTGTTACTTCAATGATTTCCTCAAAATATCAAGCCTCAATAATTGAAGATTCAATAGTAAATATACATCATTTGATATAATCCTTGTAATAAATAAAGGATACACCCAATTATGATTAATGAAAGCATTTGATCCAATAAAATTAACATATATACCTATTATTATTAAGCAAAAGTCAGTTATTCATGTCAAAAATTTAAAAGCAAAGTAATGGTAGTTATCAACCGCGATTATCAAAGGAGAACATCCCATTCTTTTTTCTTTTTTTTTTTGGGTTGTTGCCTTTACAATTTTCATGCTAAAAAATCTCTACTAGTAGTTAATGATCTAGTAAGTAATTGTCAAAAAACTAATAAGGGATATGGCTATATAAAATAAATAAATAATATGGGGTGTGGTGTAATAATTAACACCAACAAAAAAGATAGAAAATAAGCATAACAATAACTACATGTTGGTAGATACCGGATGATTGGAACAACAATGTCGGGGGAAATTAAGGCACAACAAATGTCCCTCCCATCATAAATTATCGCTTTTAACAAATTGACTTATTTGTATTATTTTGGTTTCCCTCTGCATTAATGTAAGCTAATTTCACCAAATATTTAAATAGTTGAAGTATACAAACTATAATATAAAAATAAAATAAATTATAATGAATGGCAAGGATATCGTATGTTGGTGGCAGTTGTTGTTTGTGAAAGAAGAAGGGAAGATCATTTGTTTGCAGCTAATGTGAAGTATAAAAGTGTTTAAATGTTTTCCATTTTGTTTTTGGAGTTTTGTATGGTTTCAGATCAAGAAAAAGGAAGTTTATGAGCTAATCTTGTGTTTTAAAGCGAACAGGAGTATGAACAAGAGTCATAGCTGTGGCATGGGCCGTGATCCCTTAAAGTGTGGCAAATACCAGCCAATTGCGGCTGCAACAGAGGCCATGATGGCCATCACCACCCCCATCACGGCCATGATAGAGGCTATGATGGCAATTACGCCCCCTGGAATGGCATATTAAGGGAATTTCGACATGTTCTTCTTTCCTAGAGCCTATCACATCCTCCACTACGAGCGTGATCAATAAGGGGATGTTATGACCTTCTTTTAACCCTTGTTTTGCCTTTCTAAACACCTAAATCCATAGTTTAATATCTAGTACTCCTAAATCCAAGTAGAAAGACATATCTAAACCAAGAGTTATGGTTCTTAATAGCTTAAGAGGTTAGATGATCTTAGAAGCAATGTTTTTCTTTTGAAAACAAGTTTTGAGTTAGTTTTTGCTATAAGTGATCAAGATATCATAGTATTATTAATTTAGTTGTTTCAAGCGTTGTATCAAATACGTCCTTACTTTTGTTGTTGCTTGTGAATATAGGTTTAGCAACTGCAAATGCACTTAACATTATCTGGCTTTAAATTATTTGTTGCTTGTGTTTTGTTGGGCATCGAATCCAACAAATATATTATCCTACTCTCAAAATTTATATAACTTGTATATAGCAACGAGTAGGGTCAATTCGTAGAGATTGGTGAAATCCATTTCTATTTATAAATTAGGTGAAGAGAGAGAGGGGGGGGGGGGGGGGGGGGGGGGGGGGGGGGGGGAAGGGTTTGTGAAATTCACAAAAAACTAATTATATCTAAAACAAGCAAACACAGTTTAAGAATTAATTTAATACCAAAAGATTCCTAACCAAAGGTATTACTATAACTCATTTCACAGAAATTGATCATTGATGCAAAAATCTTTGTTCTTTATCTTGGATAATTTGATTATAGGTGTTAATAAGCTCTAACAAATTATCTCTCATTACTTGATCGATAACCAAAAGAAGCTCTTTGATTATTTCCCTTTTTAACTAAACAACTTTAAACAAGTTTTTAGGGTTTAATTTAACAAAAAGCATAAAAAACAAGAGAGACAATCAATTCTAACCAACAAATTAAACGCTTGACCTATTTAGATCAAATTATATATCCTCATGACATAAATCGATTACCTATCTCATAATCAATCATGTTATTATGTCACAAATATTAGAATAATAAAACAATTGCGAATCTGATATTCTAATTGATAGATTATCACCTTACTAATTGAACAAATGGATCCAAATTTGCATCAATCAAATGGGATAATAAAAACAAAAAGATCAGAGGATACATAAATACCCAAAAATAGAATAGAAACAAAATAAATCAATTTGATCTCACAATTCTTGAAGAATCGAATCTTATAATAATCCTTTGGCTAGAAAACAAGAATTTAGCCACTTATTCTAATACAATAATCTCTCTCTTCTAAGGTTTTCTAATGTCTAAGAATGAAAACAAGTCAGATATGGTCGCCATTCTTATAGAACAAAACTTTGGAATTTGAACAGTTACAACATACATTGGTAGTTATCTAATGTATGCAGGCAGCGTACCTTGGTGGCATTCGTTGATTTTTAATCCAAAGAAAAGAACACTATCGACTTTCTTCTTTAAACTGTCAGTGTTGCTTCTACACCGATGGTATAGAATAAAAACTTGCCGGTGTTTGTTGATTTCAATCAATTCTCCAAATATGCTATGCTGGCGGTGCAATGAGCGGCGTTGGTGATAGTGTTAACAAATTTTGCTATTTTGCATTGTTCGCACCACCTATACACCAGTGATGTAAATCCCCCAGGAGTCGGCGTTAGATGATAACATTGAACATTGGTATTGATCATTGATAAAGGCTGGCGGCATTGCTAATGGTGTTGAAGTTTTCAGTTCTATTAATAGCTTACGTCAGCTATACACCGACGGCTTGAATTCCTAGAAGCCACCATACATTCATTTTCCTGAAAGCTGATGAGCTTTGTTTTCTACACCACCTGTGTAGTTTTCATTTTTGCTAGTGTTAAACTTACACTAGCGGTGTAGGTTCTGAATTATCTGGTGTTGGTTTGTTCTATAAATCTAAATGTGATGAAACTTGTCCAAACTTGTTCTATATGTATTGTATTTCCTTCAAGACCTGAAATAACATATTTAAGCACACTTAAGTACCAATTCCTATTGATTTCTATAAAAATCATAACAAATTAACATGGTTTGTTCTATGAAAGATTGAGTGTAATTTGTCTTTATCACAAATATCGTGACTAGATAATAAATAATTTTTATTCACATAGAAAATAGTCTAAACATTAAATATTATTTTTCTTTTAGTTTTTATGTTACCTTTTTATATTTTGTTAGAAGTAGCACCTGTAGATCCTTTCGCCTCATGGTGCTAAAAAGAGGGGTTAGGGCTGCGCTAACTAAGAATTCTTGATAGGAACTAGCTTAAGACCAGTCTCTAACATCTCATTGAGATTTTCTAGCTTCTCCCTGTTTCTCATAGCCTATACGTTCCTCTCCACTATATAATACTTGGTTCTCTCCATCTTGTTAGATGATCAATCCTTTGGTCTCACCACATTTCATGTAGTTCATTACTTGATGTTAATCTTTCATGGGCTACTATGGGTACTTCTATTTGCTCTTATGAGGTATAGACGTCTGGTATTGTTAGATATAGGAGACGACGTTACATAAATTGGTTCCGACACATTTTTTGGGATAAGCTGTCTCTTTGTGCCCAGCCCTATCCCAATGCAGTGGGACCAAATAGCTCCTCCCATGTTACAAAATATTTTAGGCTAATATAGGCAAGTGCACTAGCATAGATGACACTAAAGGCATTACTAAGTTCTCATATTTGGTATCACCAGATACAGAAAAGGGTAATACATAAATTGATCCCTGTGATAGGCTACCTCTTCATGCGCATCCCTATCTTTATGTAATAGGTCTCAATAGCTCTTACCATGTTGAAGAATCTTAGGCCGATATGGATGAGTACACCATCATAGGTTGTAGTAGGCAAAAAAACCTACCAAAACGAATCTATCCATAAATAGAACCAAACTGAATATATATTTTTATTTTTCTTAAACAATTTGGTTTATAAAACTCTCAATCTGAATTAATCCGTTAATTTATGATTGGTTAGAGGTTTGAAAGAGCAAATTGAACCAAACAATTTAAAAAAACATAATAATACTTTTAACTATAAATTTTCAATGATGATTGATTAAAGATTGTATATGTTCTTATGGTACCATTATGATATTTGTTATTTGATGAATATTAATTAATATTAACATATTATTTTTAATTTTTTTTGGATTTTTGATTTGTCTCGATTAATCATTTTAACTCTGTAGTGTATGGATTTTAGTTATTTAGTTATGACTCTTATTATGTATTAATTGTTTAATTTATTTTATTAACGAATAACTTTTATTTGTGGATGATTTTGGTTGGTAGATAATTTTTTTTATGCCAAATTAGTTGGCAGATGATTAACTAGATGATTTTATAGAAGATCATATATTATGGCCTATTATGTATTACTTAGTGAATATACCTTGTTGGTGGACGACTAATTAGTGACAAAATGATTTTCTGGAGGATTATGGACTATGAATGTCATGGATTTATGAAGTATTTTGTTGTTATTAGTAATATGGACTTCGTAAAATAATTTGAATATTTGAATATTTATATAAATATAAAAGATTATAGCAATGGTTTTTTTAATTAAAATTTTGACATAATTTGTAATTCAAATTGGATCAAATTATTATTTGATGATTTGAAAAATTTCTAATTTAAATAAAAATGTTTTTTGATTGGTTTGGTTTTGGATGAGAAAAAAAAAATGTAAATTATGGTCTAGTTCTTGCATAGTCCTTGCTGGTTATGTTGAAGGGAAGATTAGATTCACACAATTTTTTCTCTTTTGCAAATGATAATATATGATCATTCTTCATTTCTCACACGACATGTGTCTGTTAGGGTTGTAAGTGAGTGGAGACAGCTCGTGAACTACTCGAGTTCGACTCGATGAAAACTCAAATTTGACTTGCTTACAATGGAGTCGAGCTCAAGTTCAAGCTACTGGAGTAGTTTCCGAGTTTAAGTTCGAGCTTTAAAATACTTAGATCAATAAGCTCGCGAGCTTAATCGAGCTTAAATGAGTATTAAATCGCGGCGGGTCGAGTTCGAGTATTAAATACTCTTTATAGTTAAATCAATATTGACAAGAATAATCGAATTTAATCTAGTCAAGTTTGAACTTATCAAGTATTAAATCGAGTCGAGTTCGAGCTTAAAAATCAAAATTTGTTCAAGTTCGAGTTCAAATTCCAACTTTGAATTTTTTATTCGAGTCAAGTTTGAGCTTGATATTATATCGATTCAACTCAACTCGTTTACATTCCTAGTGCCATTATTACTTTTGTCCATGTTTTATGCAGATATATTTTTATGATTTTAAGTTTCATGAATCCAATTATTGCTCAACCTTTTTTTATTTAATATATTACTTCTAAATGAATTGAGCTATGACACGTTAAATATCGAGATGGGTTTATAGTTATGCATGGTGTTTCCAGTTAGCTGTTATGGAGTTGACAAACTTTATCAATTTGGAACTATTATGAACTTTCTAAATTCCTTGAGAATCATGCTACAGTTAGGATTGTGATATATTTGAGGAATGGACAGGGCAATATAATGTACTTGAAATTGGTTTAAGTAGTGCTGACAAATGTGTATTGATTGAAATGTTCTCTTGTAGGTGTCACGTAATGTGGTTGTTTGGTGTGAGAAAGGTCGAGCTACCCATGCTGCAATCGCAAAACCAATGCATGACATTTATGCAATGTGAAGTCACATATTTATTTATTATATGAATCGTAAATTGCATATAACAGATGGGATCTCTTTATATTTAGGAAGTTTTTATGGTCTCGTTGATGAAATCGTCCTGCCATTAATGTAACCATTAAAAATAAATATACTAAATAAAATATAAACTATTTTAGTGATTTGATCACGATTGAATATAGTGGGAGCCGTTGAATGATGATAAAACACATGACCATAGCATCCATGCCAAAGAAAAAGTAGTCAACTAAAATCGCCTATGCAAGTCACAATCTTTATTATGTATTATTTTAATGAAAGATTTAAGACGTTTAAATGGCATCACATATATGTCATTGCTGATTTATTAAACACTAGCGGATGGTGCACTCGATAGTACTCGTAAAAAATCATAAATATTTTATTATAAATATTAATTTTTGACTGTAAATTTTTTTTTTTAGATTTTGGATTTGATCCCATAATATATTTAAATAATATTATTCTTATTTTATATTAAAATATAAATTTTTAAAAGTAAAAAAGATAAGTGGAGTGGTTATGGTTTCAAAAAAGATTAACGAGAGAGTATTTTTTATTTCAAAAATAAGATTATAAATTTAAATTATAGAGATTATTTTCATCAAATCATAAATAAATAATTATATTTACACTAAAAACATCAAAAAGTAAGGTTTTTATTTTTTTACTTCAATAATATAGATAAACGATAAAACCACATTCCTTGCTTTAATCCAAAGTTTCTTGGAAGTTGCTAATACTAAGATCTTATTATATATATAGATAGAAAGATGGAGACCAACATTCGGTTCCACTATTTTGGCACTGTAAATACAAGAGAGAAAATTCTTTGGGTTTGTGGAGCAGCACTAAGGATAGTTTTATGTAAAACCCAACTAAACTTTACCTAAGAATCCTAGAACACGTGAACATAGACTTCATCGCCTCAGAAGGAGGTACATATGTTACCTTCTCTTTCGCTCTACTGTCCCCAAAGCCTTCGACTTTCCTTTCATTGGATGTCAGCCAGTGTGTGACAAAAAATAGAAGCGGACCCAGATGTTGCAGGCTTTCGTTTCTCCAACTAATCTCTTCATATCTCGTGCCAACAAAAAGACCACCACCCATTGGCCGATCTGCCCCTGGCAGCGCTGCCACCATCTTCGTCATCCATCCATCTCATTTACGCCTCAACGTGTCGGGTCACTTTCCTCTTCAGTCACCAGAGGCAGCAGCAGCAGCAGTAGCCATGTGTCCGCAATGCTGGATTTCAAAGCTGGAAAAGGGTACCTCGTTTTGCCCTCCATTTGTACATTTCATCAACCATCCCATGCGCATTTTCATTAAATCTGTCGATGCTTTTGATTTTTATGAATTTAATACCTAAATTTTTATCTTTCTTACAGTACAGGGTCTGTATGAAATCTAGTGTCACTCTTTCAATTTGATTCTCAATTTAATATCTAAATCCTTACTAGATTGCAACAAATTAGAAATACAAACAGAATTCAGATACTGAATTGTTAAAAAATTAAAAGAACAATTACTTTTTCTTGGCCAAGAAAGAATAATTACTTATAATTTTTTTTTTCCCTTCTCAACCCCCCCCTTTCTCTTTCTCTGTCCAGTGTCACATTTGTACTGTATTAATCATTGGTACACTAGACTGTTAATTTTACTTTATTTTTTCTCTTACTCTAGATTTTAGGATGTCTTTAGTGCACTTTGCAGAAATGTTTCTGTTATTTTCAGTAAACAATTATGAAATGTTGCCTAGTGATTCAAACATCATTCCGTTAATAATAGTTTTAATGGCAGATTTTGGACAAATGATGGTCCTTGTAGCTTGATTAAGTTCTGTAGAAAATTCAACTTGGATGATTGAACTCATTAATTCTTGCATATCTTGTCGAGAGTTGGATGATCGAGTATCTCGAGCTCGACTCAATTATAATTGATTTGAATTTGTTGAGTTGCTTGTGAGCTGATTTGGTTTATAAGCAATCTGTTTAGTTGAATGTCAAAGTTAGGACCGCATGAAAGTTCAATTTAGTAATTGAATTTTGAAATAGTCAATTTAATATCCAATCAAATATTTTGTAAATATTTTTACTATTTTTTAAACACCATTTGCTTTATACGTGGACATAGAAGAGTAGCATATAATTATATTTTTATTAATACTCCTAATACAGTTTAGCACTGATAAACTGCTTTTTTCATATCAGAAAACAGAACAAATGGTATTAATAAGATAATAAAAATAGTGATAAAAACTTTGGTTAAATATTAAATTGACTACTTTTTAAAATTCAGCTATCATATTGAATTGTTGTGCAAAGTTCAGGTTCTAAATTTGACACTTTCCTTTTATTGTGTTTTTGTTTAATTAAAAGTGACTATTAATCAAGAAAAATTATTTCCTTTTTTTTTGAGCAAGTAAACCCTTCACTTCAATTTTCCATAGTATTTATCCTTGGACCTTAAGTTATGGGGTTAACATTTTCCCATGACACTAAACCATTTACACTTTAGCTTGCAGTTAATCCAAAATTGGCTCCATTCTTCCTTTTTTCTTTTTAATATATATGTATATAAATATCTGCAGAATGAGTAGGTTTGTTGAGGTAGAGATGAAAGTCCGTGATTATGAATTGGATCAGTATGGTGTTGTGAATAATGCAGTCTATGCAAGTTACTGCCAACATGGTAAGTTTTTCGATTCTTTAGTATCCTTTTTATGGTTTTCCGTGTTACTTTGAGGGGATCTTTTGCTAACTAACTTGAACTGGTTTTATATATGGTCAAGAAGATTTTTGAAGGATCCATTCTCATTGTATCTCCTTTAAGATGTCTCCACGGAAGAACACTTGCTCTATTGCTTTTAATATGTATACAAGTTATATTATATATGAAGTGGTTCTGCTTTCCAATCAATTAGGACTTAATGAGGATTCTTTTTCATATGAAAAGTTTGCATCATGCAATCTGCATCTTTAGACATCACATGTTGTTTCTTGGGGAGAAAAATGACCAAGAAAGAGATGCCATTGTGAACTTATGGATTCTTAAGTGCTTCAAACATCATTTAGTCAGTGAAAGATGTTATTATAGGTTGCAAGTAGACTATCGACATGCGATTTGTTACATCCATTGCTTTGTAATCAAATGCAGACTTCCCAAAAGCTTTATTTTGATGGAGCATTGAGGTTAGAGTTATGAGAGAAAAGGCCTACTTAACAATAAGCTGATGGCTAGCCCTAGAAAAGCTTGATGCTTGTTAATAGGGGTATAAACAAAATGGATCAATATGAATTGATCTCCAACTCAAGCTCAATTCAAGTATTCAAAGTTTGAGCTCGATTTGAAGTGCTTATTATCAAGTTTGTGCTTGATTCAACTAAGCTCATCAAAACTCAATTATTTGGAGAATTTCTATTCCTTTTTGTTAAACGTATATCAAAGATTGAACTTGATGAATCTCAAGATAGACTTAAGTTCAATTCAAACTCAATTAGATACATGAGCTCATGAACCAATATGTTCAAGCCCAGGTTTGGTTTGATAAACTTTCTGAGCAGCTTGAGCTCACCTCAAGCTTGTCTTGACTATGATTGAATAAACGTCAAGCAAATATTAAGTAAACATGAGTAGCTTTGGAGCCGGCTTGGTTCATTTATACCCTCATTCTTGGAAATATGTTTTTGCCTAGAACAATCAGTGTAATTGCTGGTTTTGCCCGATGGAATATCTTCTGCTGTTTTGTTGTGGTCCAGATTATGGTATTTTAAGAATTGATGCCTAGGCTAGGACATGGGCTGTCCATATGCTCAAATGTCTATCTTTAAAGGTATTTGTATTTCCTATAGATCTTCCATGTGATGAGGGTATGTCACCCTGTTAGACAAAAGGAGGTTTCTTTAATTTTTGGGTGCTTAGATGGATATGTCCATATCTTCTTGTTGGCAATTGAACTTGAAGATACGAGGAAGGGCCCCTTTTGTGGCTCATTGAGCATTGCATACAGTTATTCTTGTCTTCTCTGCATTCCATAGCTTCTGATGTGTTGTGGCTTTGGATCCTTGATAAAAGCCCTTGGTCTCTTCTGTGTGATCGATTTTAACAGGTAGGCATGAACTTTTGGAAAAGATTGGAGTAAGTGCTGATGCAGTGGCTCGGACTGGTGATGCATTAGCATTGTCAGATCTCTCACTCAAATTCTTTGCTCCTCTTCGAGTATGTTCATATTCTACTCTTCTGTGCATCAGCAGCTATACGTATATCTTCTTGTATTTGTTGACAAAATTCATATGTTATGTAATTGCGGACAGTTTTACAATGATTTTCAGTGTCAAATTATATGTGTCAAGAACTTCCTTGTATTATGCACTACATGTTAGATGATCTGGCTTCCTTCCTATGAATCAAGTCAATTTGCAACTTAAACTTGGATTTTCCTAAACTAGGATCGGTTCACTATCTCACAGGCGTACCATGATGACCTTTCTTTTTGTTTCTGATATTTTTTTTCTTCCTTTTCCTGAAATCTAGAGCGGTGATAACTTTGTGGTGAAGGTGAGGGTGTCTGACACTTCTGCTGCTCGCTTATATTTTGAACACTTCATTTTCAAGTTGCCAAACCATGAGGTTGGTCCTCATTCTTCTGTCTCCTCCTTTATTTTTCATATTGAGTGTCTATGCTCATGCTCTTGATTCATATTGTCTAGCCTATCTTGGAAGCAAAGGCAACCGCAGTATGGCTTGATAAAAACTACCGTCCTGTCCGTATTCCAGCAGATTTCAGATCCAGATTTGTTCAGTTCCTTCGACATGAAGATGACAGCTAATAAGACCTGGAGAAGAAATTGCTGAAAAATATTATTACTCTAAAGATGGACTTTATTTTGCTGTAGTCAATCCAATTTTCATACACACAAAATATTACAACAAGATCAAGAGAAAGAAGCCCCACAGGACATAATGTTCATTTAGGCATGGCGAATTCATTAGTTCCTGAGTACAGTCTATGCACTTCATTCTTTGGTTTGGAAGATCCCAAGACATTTTAAAACTCTTAATGCCTAATGGCATAGTAGAGGGAAAGGTACCATCAAAACCCTAAAGAGCATATTACAGAAAAGGTATCAAAATCTGCAATTGTCCTAACGTATATTTTTGGGGGTGTAGATATAATTAATTGATCAATCTGTATGCTTACAAAGACTTGAGGAGATTGTGCATCGGAAAAAGTGTAATTTATATGGTTAAGGTGCGCTTATCCTAACACTTAGCTTTTTCTTCATGAAGGGCTGATCAACTCCCCATGTGTTTAATTTGGTCTCGGCTCACTGAATCAAGAGCAATTCTAATTGTTGATTTGTTGTCACCATTGTCTCATTGTCCTGTGTGTTTTAATCTGCTAATCGTTATGGATTATCTTTATCCATATGAAAGAATAATTTTCAAGCATCATAGCTCTAATTTTAGCTTTTACACTTGAACAAGGGACAGATCTTGCTTTTTACTCTATCATGTAAAAAGGCTTCCTTTCAAGATAGTGCAATACCAAATTGTGGATATTCTATCAATCAGAGAGCCTCCATAATACGCATCCGTGTAACAATAACACCGTCCTGCTAATTTTCATCCACATTTGTGTAACATGGTATTGCTAATTCTATCAAGGTGTGTCTACACAAGCAGATATGTTAGTCGTGCATTCCTTTTGAAAGGAATTATCAAGTGATTGTTTGAAATTATCTCAAGCATTCTTTGGTCTGTCTTTTTATACAAATTGTGTATTTATCATTTTGTAGAAGACATCAAATTTTCTTTTATGAGAAAAAAAATAATGTTTGGCATAATGTACACTTATAGTGACTTGCTAATAACAAATTATTTACATATAATAACATGTTGGAGAATGTTGGTAGCTCAAACACTATTTTTTTTTTTTAAATATGCTTTTATAAAAGCAACTAAACACATAAAAACATATTATTTGAAACACTCTTCCAATAATAAGTCATTTCCTTCAAAGCAAAAAGGCCGTAAGGTAGCAAAACTCATTTCGTGCTCGAGCAATCCAATCATCTCCAAACTCAAGTCATGGATAGGATGACATTCCACTTGTTCAAGTCTTTAGCGATCTGTTGAATTGACAAAAAGGCTGGTCAACAGCTTATATATGTGAAATACATTTCGCAATGTACGAGTTGGATAATTCATATAATTCGTTAACCCCCAGTCGTTCCTTTTAGCAATATATGAAGCAGAGACCTCCTAAGTTTTCATCCGCTTTGTTTTCAGACCCCATTTTCGACAAATAACTTAAGCCTTTCGATTAGTTGTTTTGGTGATCACGATGGAGTTCCTTGCAAATTTGGAATCGAGGATTTTGGAAGTCAAAGCCATGGATTTAATAGGCTTAAGGGTTAAAAATAACAAAGAAACTAATTTGATATGGATGCCTAAGAAACAAGGTAGGCAGTGAAGGCCGGAGGGCCGGACATAAAGGCTACTTAAAAACGTGGGATAACAAGAAGCAAAGGATCATAAGCCAAATAGCTTTTTAGTATAAAAATTTGCTGTCCCATAGACCTGGTAGTTAGAAAAATATTTGCTGTCCCATGAATGTCGTTCCCACATTATTTCGGTCAATAAAAACTTGACACGTGTTAATAAATTTAAAAAATAAAACATTATTGGAATAAAGGAAACAATTACTATCATATTTCATACAATTGACAATCATATATTTGCTGGGACAAGTGGAAGACAACATCTATGAACAACAAATTTCCATCACTTGATAATAGTATGTAGAATATAGGCCTAAGGTAGATTTTAACCTGCCAGGATTTGATTGATAATAATTAAAAAAAATACTTAATGAGAAATTCGTCTTATAAAAATATTTATAGAAAGAATATTAGAATATTAGGGAGGAAATATATAGTATTATCATATCTTTTTTCATCTCAATATACAAAAGGGGAAGCTCTATTTATAGAGCAAATTATATCATAACTTACAAGGTAAATTATACATTTATAATAGTTGAATATTGAATTGATATTCATATTAAAATTGAATGGACATTCATATCAAATATATATATTTATAAAACTTCCCCTTGGATGTCCATTTCTATAAAGAGCTACTCCTTCATTAAAAAACTTACCAAGGAAAACCCAACGAGGCAAAACCTTTAGTTACGAAAAAAAGAGTACACCTGCACCTAATTATAATATCACTAGAAATTTTTAAGTTGATGTATTCTAATACCGTCATGCCTCGAGGATACCTTAATAGTAGTAAACAAGATACACTTAAATACTATTACTAGTTTACCTTCTGAGAATGACATATTTTCAATAAACATGATCTTTTAGTTGCTTTGATAAAAATGACAAATATATATAAGACATAAATTAGCAAATAACTACCATCCAAAGTAGTGAGTATCATAATAACAATATTACATACCATAACTTTTCTAGAAAATCTTCAAATATATAACTAAAGTTTCTAATGCTAAATACTTGTAATTAGAAATAGAATTAAATATCTTAACCCGAACTTCTCCATAAGCTTCCAGCTTCTAAATTCTTCCCGGAACCATGCTCATGGAAGTAATGAGCCAAGGTCGTAGTGTACACTTGAAAGGACTGTTGGAGTATGAGCTAAACCACAAGCTTAGTGAATAATCAGAACTTACCACATATCAAACAAGTCTATTAACAATCATATGAAATGCATCAATCAAGCACATGTACAAATACAAGCCTGACTAACCTGGAATCCAAGGCAGGATGAAGATTTATGCCCTCTCATCGGGGTTGGAGGATCACAATCTATGACCAACATACCTAGGAGAGACCAAGCTTTCGGGAAAACAATAATGCTCACTTTAATTATCACTTTGAATTTCTCATGTCTTTAATATTCATTTCCTGTTTTAGCTTTAGAAACTCCACTAAGTGTTAATCATTTCAAGCAATACCATAAGCGACATCCTTCATTTACCATTTAGTTTTTATGGTATCAACGGAACAAATGTAATATTGTGATTAACTACTAGCTTCTTTGCCTTGATAAACCAAACATTACCAGAGATTCGAAATACCAACACGTAGTAGGCTACTACTTACTCAATTGCTATTTTATGCAATTCATGCAATGCATATTCAATTTCCTTTATGGAACCAGTAGTTTTATTCAAGTTTGAGGTGATCAATCAATACACAGACAGTCAATAAATCACACAATCAATATAGTCATACAAAATTCCGTTATTGATATTATTAGAGTGACTTGGCAATCAATATTTTATACAACAAATAATTCCCACAAACTTATACAACACACTCATGTTATTATTTTTATTAAATGTTCGCTAAGCTATAAGCACATACAATATAATAAGGATAAGTTACTCACCTACTCATGTTGACTAATCATAATAATCGTCAAGAAAATCCTCACGAGTACCAAGGTCACCTATTAGGATAATTAATATAGTCATCAATATCACATAAACTATATGATTAAACTCGTATGAGTGTCTAAGTGTCCTATATTGATGTTGGGTTTTTGTTCTATTACTATATTAGTCCTTTAATGGTCCTATGATAATCAAGTATTATGTAATATTTATTTTCGTTTTGCTTATCTTGATCTTGTTTAATACTTATATACATTCATTGGGTATTTGAAAAATTGATATTTAGTCCGCTTATATTTTTATAGCTATTATTATTGCTATTTTTATATTGTTCCTTATCTGACTCATTGTAGTAACTCGTATTTATTCATTATTGTTTAGAGTTATTGGGTTTCTCTTGATTTACTTGATATAATTTTCTTGTTATGTATAGATATCACTTTATTAAAAAATTTAGTTTATTTAAATTTCAATTGTTATATGTATGTCTATTTGTATATAAATCAATACATACTTGATAATTACCATAATTCTATATTTACTTGTAAAATATACTAAATTCATCCATAATGATAATAAAATTAGTAATATTAAGATTTGCAAAAATTAAAATTAATTTCAGAAATATTAATAAGATTATCTTTGGGTCATTATACTACTACTACTGCTACTAATAATAATAATAATTATAATAATTACGACATTAATAATAACAAATAGTTTAATAACAATAATGATTATAATATTAGTAATACTCATAATATAAATAATATTAATGGTAATTCAAAAATCATACACATTAAAGTTAATACTAGTAGTAACATTAATACTTTTTAATGATATCAAAATAACCTTAAGCTTAACTTTTGGTTTTAATATTATATTAAGTATAGTATTATCTTAAAACAATAATTCCAGCAATATTATTAATCTAAGTACTTTTAATATTAAAGGTAATTAATAATAATAATAATAATAATAATAATAATAATATCATGAACTTTAATTAATTTAGTGATAATAGTTGTGTATTAGTAGTAAATTCTTATGATATTAACAATATCACTAATACATAATACCTATATCAATATTCACAAATAATATCATAATATTAATAATACTTAAATACTATATATTTAATAATATTGTAAATTTTAGTTTTAAACTCAATACTTAACAATTACAATTACTAAAATACTAATAATAATAACATTCCTAATAATATATATAATAATTAAATAAAATAATAATAATAATATTAATTATGATAATTATTATAATATTTTGTCTAAATAAATCAGTTTTAAATTTTTTTTTTAATAAAAGGTTGCAGACAGGTACATGGGATGGAACAGGCCTGTGTTCCTCCCGTGCTCATTTGGGGAAGACACTATTCATCATCTTCCCCCATGAGTTGGATCGATTTCTATCCATTTCTCACGTGTATGAGGCCTCCAAATCATTATTATATACTTATACATGATTGTTTTACACATATACCAACTCAAATCATCAAAACCCATCCTTAATCTATGATTTTTGAAATCAACAAGTGTAGCTTAGGGTTTGCGAAATTTACTTTGTTGAGCTTGTTTGGTGCAATTGGAAGCTTGTTTTTGGTTGGGTTATGATCCTATGATCATCAGAAATCAATCTAGGACAGTGTTTTTAACAAATAACAAGCCAAGATGAATCAACTTACCTTGTTGTGCTTTGAGTCCGAGCTTGTGCATGTTTTAATGGAGGTGAGCTTGTTGTTCGAGTTCTGTTGTTTTTATTAGATGATTAGAGCTAGTTGAGAAAGTTTTTAGCTATATAATAATGTTCTTTGTTTGTTTGTCCATTATAGTACATATATATAGAAAATGGGAAGGACATAAATGGCGGTTCATGTTGCACGGAAATTCTCCAGATTCTCCTCTTTTGTGTGTGTTTGTGTGTGCATTATACTGCATTTATTGGGCTTGATGTGTTGTCTCCATTTGATTGGTGTGTGGGTGTGTTTTGTTGACTTATTTGTGTATTATTTGGACCAAATCATGGAGTATTCGGCTATGATGTTTTCAAGAAAACATACACCTTATATTTATACAATTTGGAGCCGTATATGCACCGTAAGTTAAGGAGAAAATATTATAAAATTATTTTTTTGATAATTATCTAGATTTCAAGGTAGTTTATTAAGCTAATCGGATACAAATATAACATTTACTTGAGGGTTATTATCTAAAAGTATTTTTATAGAGTTCCGTAAAATTTTTAAATTGTCATTGAGTTCATATGTAGGTTTAAAGTTTATGCAATTAAGTATTTTTAGAGTTTTGGTTCCCGAGATTAAGGTTTTATAAGCTAAATAGGTCAATTTTTGTTTTATACTCTAATAGCTTAAGAATATCCTAACTAAAACAATGATGTGATTCAAATATTTATTTGGAGTCTTGATTATTAGTTATACATTTGTTTATGTTTTTCTTGTGTATTTATAACCCTAACGATTTATCTTTAGGTTATTGTTTCTGATGTGCCTAGATCTAAAAGTGTGTGTTTTGCTCAACTCACTCGCACAATTGATCAATCGCTCAAATTTCAATTAAAAACAAATAACAATAAAAAGGATAGATAAACCTAATTCTCACTAGATATGACACACTAGCAAGGAATTAGTCTTAGCGTTGAATTTGCTGATATGACTCACAACTAATCCAAGGCCGTCACTCGCCATAATCTAAGATTGATAAGTGTAGGGTTTGGAGAGAAATGACTTCTCAAATTCAATATTCAACCAAAAGTTATTAGGGTTTCGTTACATGGACTATTTATAGTCCTCCTCATCATAGAAGTGAAAATACAAATTAAAAGCAAAATAAAAACAATGTAACTGTCATTCTACGCATTAAAACAATGTAACGGTCATTCAACGCATTAAAACAATGTAACTGTCATTCGACGCATTAAAACAATGTAACTGCCATTTAATGCCACCGGCCTTCAGGCTTTTCGAGTCTGTTTCCTTTGAATTGCTCCATTTAACTCGATTCTATCCTCTTTAATGATTCTGGGGTCCTCCTGAAGTATGCTTACTTTCATTCCATTGAAATCATAATATCCAAACATCGAAAGATCAACGAAATGAGCCTCATTCGGTTCCATGTTGTCATGTAGGACTCTTAGTGCAAGATTCTGTAGTCCTTTAGCTTTGGCTCTAATGATTGGTCCTATGACTTGAGCATTTTGATTCCCATCAGTTTCCTAACTATAAGCATAATTTTTTATTTACGCATTATCGCATTCAATATCTTAGCCAAGTTATCTTGATATTTTGGGTTTTCAATACCTACTATGAAATCTTATTAGTAGTCATTAATACTATCTAAGAATCTTTGTTTTAAGGTTTAAAACTATATATAGGCTCATTACTACTCATGGTTCTAGTCTCAAGTCTTCGTTGAGTTCGATGGTAACCATTTATTTTCTATATTTTTATAATTCTATCTGTTTCTATTTGTATGACAAGTTTCAGGGTTAAAAAATTTGAGTTACCTTTAATTATATCTTGAATTATCAACTCAAGATACGAAATCTCGAATTTGGTATCAATTAAGGTCAATGAAGTTTTATTGAAGCTTTTATATCATAAACAAGCTAAATTCAACTCATAGATCTATTCTTGGGTTTTTGTTGAGTTTTAGGTTTAGTAGCATTTTTTATTTTAGTGTCGTGTATTAATGTGAAAATTTTGGGGTTTACAAATACTATGGGCCAATTTCTTAAATGTTGAAATAGGTAATGCCTTAGTGAATAAATCTGCAAGATTATCACTCAAGCGAATTTGTTGAATATTGATTTCACCATTCTTTTCAAGATCATGTGTGAAAAAGAATTTTGGCAAAATGTATTTTATTCTGTTCCCCTTAATATATCCTTCCTTTAATTGACCAATGCATACTGCGTTATCTTCATAAATTGTTGTTGGGATTTCACCTTTTGAAGATCAACCATATGTTTTTCGAATATATTTGGTTATAGATCTTAACCAAATATATTCTCTACTTGCTTCATGAATTGCTATTATCTATACATGATTTAAAGAAGTACCAACTATTGTTTGCTTTATAGAATGCTAAAATATATTTGCATTTCCATATGTAAACAAATAACTTGTGATTGAGCTTTATGTGGATGAGGTTTAGATTCATTTGTGTAAAACAATTCCAAATCAATAGTTCCTTGGAGATATCTTGGTATATGCTTAATGCCATTCCAATTTCTTTAAGTTGGTGAAGAGTTATATCATGCTAACAAATTAAATGGAGAAACAATATGAAGACTCATATTATTAGCAAGATACATTAGTGTACCTATTGCACTAAGATACGGTACTTCGAGACCAATAATTTCTTCATTGTCTTCTTGATGCTGAAAAGGATCCTTATTTATATCAAATGATCGAACAACCATTGGACCACTCAATGAATATGCTTTATCCAAATAAAACTATTGAGGACCTTCACTATATAATTTGATTAATGAACAAAAATCCTCTTTTTTTTTTTTTTTTCTTTCTAAATGTTCAATTTGTAAAGCAAGATAGTATTCTTTCTTTCTATGGTCTTTCATTTCAAATTCTCTTTAATATTCTATTGCTTTTGAAAGCTATTTAGGAGTTCTAATAATATTCAGATCATCTATACAAACAACAACTATAACAAATTCAGATTCAATTCTCTTTATAAAAACATATAGACAAATTGGATCATTTTTATATCACTCTTTTAAAAAATATTCACTAAGATGATTATACCACGCGCGTCTAGACTATTTTAATCCATGCAAAGATCTTTTTAACTCAATTGAATAAATTTCTTGAGAACTTCCATTATATTTTTCTAGCATTTTAAATCCTTCAGGGATATTCATGTAGATTTTATTATCAAGTGAGCCATATAAGTAAGCTGTGATCAAATCCATTAGTTGCGTATCAAGTCTTTCATATATTGCAAGGATAATAAGATATCGAAAAGTTATTGCATCCACCACAAGAGAGTATGTTTCCTCATAATCAATTCTAGTTCTTTGAGAAAACCCTTGTGCAACCATTCATGCTTTATATCTTATGACTTCATTATCATCATTTCTTTTTTTGCATGAATACCCATTTATATCCTATGTTTTTTCGAGAGAATTTACTTCTGTTTGTATTACATCTTTCTGTTTATGTCAATCATCTTTATTTTGACATTCTTGAACGGATTGTGGCTCATGATCTATATTTATAATATCTAATACCACGTTATCTACCGAACTATGATCCATGATCATTTCATTTCTATTTCTTCTTTTTCCAGGTTAACAAAATTTATTAAAATCTCCTCATTTTTATTCATATAAGATACTTGTACTTCTTTAGGAAGTTTATTCATGTTAGTATCCTCTGTCTCGATAGAATTATCTTTATTATATATTTTTCATTTTCGAAGATTTTTATCCTTAGAACCAAGAGATGTTCTGTGCTTCAGAAGTGTTTGAGATTTATTGTTAGATTGTCCTTTTAGGATATCAACACGAATTGGAACATTGACCGTCAGTATCTATGATTTAGCTACTCGCTTTGGATCAACAAGTGCATCTGGCAATTAATTCGTAAAATTTTGCAAATAGATTATCTTTTGAACTTCTTGTTCTTAATGCCTTGTTTTTGTGTCTAGATATATCGTTTTCTTCACATTTGGATTTTCTCCGTCTAGTATTGGAAATGTTGTCTCTTCGAAATGACAATATGCAAATTGTGCAATAAACATGTGTCTTGTTAAAGGCTCAAGATATTTAATTATTAAAGGAGATTCATATCCAACATATATTCTGAATTTTCTTTGAGGGCCCATTTTAGTACGTTATGGTGGAGTAGTAGGAACATATACTGCATATCCAAAAATTCTTAGATGAGATATATTTGGCTCTTAACCAAAGGCCAATTGTAGTGTGAAGAACTTATGGTAACTTGTTAATCTAATACATATGGGTGCTGCTACATGTAGAATAACATATCCCTATAAAGAAGTATGGAGTTTCACTCTCATGACTAATGGCCTAGCTATTAATTGAAGATGTTTAATAAGTGATTCTACTAAAACATTTTGAGTATGAAAATATGCTACAGGATGTTAAACTTATATCCTACTAACATGCAATAATCATTAAAAGTTAGGGATGTAAATTCACTAGCATTCTCAATACAGTTTGTCTTAATTAGATGATCTAGAAATTGTGCTTGTAATCGAATAATTTGAGCAAATAATCTTGCAAAAGCTAGATTACATGATCATATTAAACACAAATGTGATAATATAGTAGAAGCATCAATTAAACTACAAATTTCTAAATGGTCCACATGATAGATGAATAGGTACAATATGTCACCTTGAATACGTTCTAAGAATGCAAATGATCCAATGGAAACTTTAGCTGGTGATGGCCTTATGATTAATTTTCCTTAAGAGCATGTAGCATAGAAAAATTCAATACCATGAAAAATCTTCTAGCTTTTCAATGAATGTCCATGTGAATTTTTAATAATTTTTCTCACATTATAGAACTAGGATGACCTAATCAATTATGTTAAATTGTAAAATTATCTGAATCTATAAACTTCTAGTTCATTATAAGATTCGCTTCAATCACATTAATTTTTGTATAATATAAACCAGAGGAGATAATGTAAAAATTTCCATTATATACTTTTTCTTTGAAGCAATACTTGTAACATAAATGTATTCTTGATTCCCCTCTTCGATTGTCTCAATATGATATCTGTAACTATGAATATATTTAAAAACTTAACAAATTTTTATGAGACTTTGGAGAAAATAATGCCTTGTTTATGACAAGTTTTGTTCCTCTTGGTAATAATATATTGGCTCTTTCGGAGCCTTAAATTATGTTTGTGTTGTTGCATATTATAGTAACAATTGCTTCACCCATTTTCAAAGAAGAAAAATACTTTGCATCTTTGAGAATAGTATGAGTGGTTGCACTATCTATAGTAATATCTTCTCCATTTGCCATTGGTCCAATTAAAAGTGGACAAGTATCCATAGATTTTCTATCCAAGTTCCAAAAAGAAAAAAAAATCACAAGCAATCGGAATAAGCAAGACTTGTTGTATATTAAATCCTTGTCAAAATTCAATTAAATGCAACATAATCAAATATATCCTTAAAATATTTAACAACGCTTTTACTTTTCATGTACATATATCACTTAAATAATAAGATCATCCATTTGTTTGTTCTATTTTTTTAAAGAAGCTATTATATATAATTCATGGCTAAGAAGAATAATGATATTATAATGCATTCATGAATTTAGATAACTCTAATTATCTCATAGTGGATAATAATGTAATAACTGGCTAATGAAGCAAAAACTAGCACAATACATTAACTTAAAAAAAATTAAATAAATGTAATTAAAATTCACTTTTAGCTCCATACATATATCATTATTATTTTAGTGGTAATAGAAAAACATTACATTAAACAACTAACATAAAATAGAGACCTTTACACCAAATATAATAAAACTTGCAAATTTTCATGATATCAATCTTGCTTCTCTATGGGTTAAAATAGAAAAAAATCAGCTATATCTAAACGTGTTATATCAAAAGGATCATCATTTAGAAAAACATAATTAAATTCTAAATTCTTTCCCTTTTTCTTCAATGATGCTTGATAAAGCTCAATAAGATGTTTAGCTATGTGACAAGTACGGGACCAGTGGTTAGACATACCACAATGATAACATTTACTTTCAACATGTTTAGAATTATGTCCACCCTTTTTTTCTTTTTATCTTATTTTATACTATTGTTATCCCATTTCTAGTGGTAATTTGTATTTTTAGAATTACTATGGCTACCATGACCATAAATATGACGGCGATTATGTCCACGACTGCAATTTCAACTGTAACCTCAACTACGTCCCCTTATATTTTCATTATTATATGCCACAACATTCACTTCAGGGAATGGAGTAGAACCAGTAGGATGCGCCTCATGATTTTTCATTAACAATTCATTGTTTTGTTCTACAACAAAGTATGAAATTGATTTTGACTATTTCTTAAAACCTTTCTCTTTATGTTGCTGCTGTAAGAGCACATTTGAAGCATGAAAAGTAGAGAAGGTTTTCTCTAGCATATATTCATCGGTAACATTTTCTCCATAAAGTTTTAATTGAGAGCTGATTCTAGCCGTTGAACCTTTGTGCGAAGACAATTGTTATCTTCTTTGAGTGTTTTTTTCCCTTGCTCTACATAGTGAAATAGTTCCAAGAGGTTTACTTGTCCTTGGTTTAGGGTTGGTTTGTGTTGTTAGCTTGGCTAGCATTTTGAGGTAGTTGGCGGCTTTGGCTTGTGCTTCTAGTGTTTGTCATGGTAATGACTATTTTATTAATGCAAGTTTCGTAATTGGTAGATACCCATTTGTTACTAAACTCCTATTAAAAGTATTTGTGTTTTGGCTTAAGGGGTTTCTTGTGCTTTAAGAGTAGGGTAAGCTTGCAAAATAGTATACTTAAGCTAAGAAATGTTAGAGATTTCTTAGCACTGGCACTCTATCATTCAATTAGTAAAGAAGCAAGCTAACTAGAATTGAAGCTTATTAGCGATCACACATGATAAAAAGAATTTTCATGCATCAAGTTCCATAAAACTTTAAAATTTATTTAATAGAACAAACCAAACTATTACTAATAATAATAATAAAGATGAGGGAGCAAACTAATTACTTATAAAAATATGGAGTCGAAAAGTCATAGCATAGCAAACAAGTAACACAATTGAATTTGCCCATGAATTCTTATTTTAAAAGGAGCATTGCCTCCGAATCTTTTTGATAATTTTTAGATTACATGTGTTCAGTAAAATAAGTATCAAAATAATGAAATTATAAGAACACGTATACTTCTCATATAAAGTTAAACATTTAACAAACCACTACAAAGTTACATGATTCTATCCGTTTATACTGTTATTGGAGATCTTATGTTCTGTAAATAATTAATGTTTTTTAGTCTCATTTATTTTATTATGGCATCAACTCATATGATCATTTACAAGTTCTATAAAAATATAATAAAAAAATATTGAAAAGTTCATATTGATCAAAATTTTGCTTAGTATACTCATTTAACTCCTTCAAAGTTTATTGTTAAAAAATTGTGCCCTCTATTTTTTTCAGTTAAGTACTATTTATTGTATCTTTCTATAAAGAGGCAGAATTAGAACCAAGTTGATCTCATTAAGTGATTGACACTTATACCACTTGCTTTATGGGTCTTGGCACATAAAATCTACTAGACCCTATGACTGATGTTCATACAATTTGACTATAAAAGTCTTGACATATAAAACTTGTTAAAATAGATTATCAATTATGTAATTTATGATATAGACTTTGTGTATAAACGCTCATAGTTAATTGTAATGGTACCAGTATTAAAAATGAGCAAAAGAAGAAGATTTATGAAGTTTATATGAAAGGTCTGGACTTTTTGTGAAATGGTCTGTACAAAAAGAAGCACAAATAAATGGCTAAAAAAATTAAGCACAAAATTGAAATCAGAAAAATCGAAATCAGAATGTGACAATGTAAAGTAGTTCAGACTTTTTGCAAAGAGTTCGAAGTCCTTGTACTTATCAGTGAAAAGTGGTTTAGACTCTTTATAAAGAGTTTGGACTCCTTATATTTGTTAGTGCAAAGTTATCGATCTGGTATGGACCTATTGAATCTGTAAAATTACTTTAATGTTCAAATATGAAAAGTTGGAACTTTCGATAAACCTTTTGGAGAATTTGATGTGCTTATTAGTTACATCCACTCGTGATAAATGATTTAGATCAATTTATAACTAATTATTAAGTTCAAATCTAATGGATGCAATCCCATATCTAAATGTTATAACTATTGGGAAAAAGTCATGATTTTGAAATTAGTTCTAAAATATAAAAAGGTGTTGCTTCTTAAGAGAAAATATAGATTCTTGCATGATTTATTCTTCTTTTCTTTCGTACTCTCTTCTCCTTAAACAATAACTATATACAAACATTTCACAGCAAATCTAAGTGTATTTTGATGCTTAAATTTTTTCTATTTAAGTATTAAGTCTTAGTTGTATCATAAGAAAATTCCGCTTCAAAATTCTTGTAGTAAACTTTGTGAGGAAGGCATAAATTCTCTAAGGAAAGCGAATCTATTCATAACTTTAAGTCGATTTTTGTATCTTTATAACTTACCGTATCATCTTTAATATCTATTAAGAAAGTACCTATGGAATAGGATATTATGATTGTAAATTATAAAGGGTATACTGTATCCTGTGTGTGGGATATGCATTTATGCACTTTATATGATAGGAATATATAAGAGGTTAATGTTGCATGGGATAGTCTTTAACAATGATACAATGATTTGGATAGTGATTTAAGAGGCAAATTAGGCAATTCAGAATGTGTAATTATTTTGTGATAATAAATTTAGTAGAGGCTAATCTAAATTCTACCCTCCTTATAAGCAGTATAATCTATAATACGATCCCATCGACGCGATCGTCCCGTCAACAATCTAACTGTTAAAATAAATATAATAAATAAAATATTAACTATTTTGGTGATTCGATCATGGTTGGGTAGACTGTGAGCCGTTGAATGGTGATAGGACTGGTCCTGTCAAAATTAATGGTGGGAACATAGAATTTTCCAAAATATAGACATGCAAAGGCTTAAACATGTTATTAATCCAAAATTAAATCTAGTATTAACTCCAAACTCTCAGAATTCACAAACTCCACAATTAATAATATCTTATTTAAATGCCATAAATCCCATAGAAATACTCCATAAAACCAGTTGGCCTAGAACCATATACATTTTTTTCCTAACCTAATAAAACCAATGGAGTTCTTTTCAGAGTTATTGCTAAACCTTAGCAATTAATTTGAGTTTATGCAGTTTTAGCAAATTTTGACTAACTTTTGTTCCTAAATATCTAATAATTTATTGGATAATCATCACCATTAATGTCCTTCAGTAATCATCATAAACATCATAGCTAGTTAACTCAAACATTACTGGTTCTTCACCTATTCTTGAAACGTATAAAATGGGTTGAGTTGAATCCTTGTACATATATACCAACAACGATATGCGCATGATCAAGCAAACACACATTCACATGCACACATATTACTAACGTGACACCCAACATTTCATTATCTTTATTTTAAGTCGAATAAGTAATATAGAGATAACTTACTATCTTGCCACACATAAATATAATAATACATCACACACACACACACACACACACACACACACACACACACACACACCCACACACACACACACGATGTTGAGTACTCTCTAACATCCATGAGTTCAAAAATTGAATATTTGGGTAGTCCCTAACATTCCCAAAACCAAAACATCTAGATTTACTAAAATCATCCAAGTGCAACTTCATGCAAGGACAGCGCCATAAAAAGTTCATCAGGGTATCACTTTAGCATCATTGATACTCTCAGTCCACTAAACCCAACCAAATACAACCAGAAAAACAAATTATAGCTAGATATCAGTTAGTCCGATTACATTTTCTACCTAATAAGTACAATCATCAAACAAGGTATACACATAACTGAATGGACAACTGCAACTAAAATTGAAACATTATAATAGAGAAAACCTAATAACAAGAATGCATTAAATTTAACATTAATTTATCTAAAAGGATACCTACGCTTAAAACCTGTAAGGTCATTAAATTATCTATAATGTTTAATCTATTTAGTTATCCTAGATATCTTAAAAACATTATTTTGGTGAAAACAAGGTTTATATTGTTATTTTTCAGCCCTAGCTCAATCTCCTACATATTCCTCCATCAAAGATTTAATCTTTTTTCAGTAGTATAGTATGGCCCCAAAACGCTTAAAGATTCAAACTTTTACCAACAACCTCGCTTTAAAATCTTAAAGGTTTGATATTTTATCAACAACCTTGCTCCAAAACTCTAAAAACATGAAAAGTCATCAAAATAACACAATTTATAAACAACTTATGTCAAATCCAGTGATCGTTCTTCTTCCCTTTGTAACCCGCAACCTAACATACGAGTGTTCAATATTATACCCCCCAAACAAACCATAAATTTGATTTTAAATGCAACAAAAACATGTGTATGGTCGTTTACTATTAAATCTAATTGAAATCTCAATGAATTCCCCCGTTAAACCAAGACATTGCCGCTCTCAACACCTGATAATCGTAGGTCTTATCTTTTAGTATGATTTATCTCTTATAAATCATAAAAGAATAATAGAAAAACATATCTTGATTTCTAGTTGATTCTTCTAGAGAGTTTTTTAGTAGAGGAAATTCTAGGGTTTGTGAAGGTTTGAGGTGTTATGAAAATAAAATACATTATAATAAGAGGTTGGTAGTTATATATAATAAGTATCCTAGGTTTTTCAAAGAGAGCTCATACTATCATCTTATTTTTCAATAAATGACACTCCTTGCCTTTCAATATAGGCAAATTAACTCTATATCACAGGTTAATTATGGCTTTCTAATATTTTCAAAGTCAGTGGATAGGATATATTAGAGTTCATAAATCTTAGTGAGCTCAATAAAGAGAAATTAATCCCAAAATCATAGCCAAGAAAAGATAAAATTGTATGAGATAACTTTATTAAACCATATTTTGAGCCTACTAGTACAAAATTCTCTAAAAAATTCCAAAATATTAGGTTTGTATTCTCTGAATTTGATAAACACTACAATACCTTAATTTATAAGTGTTAATGTGCGCTTAATTCAAGTATTTTAATGACTAAAATTATGAAAATAGCACTTAAGATACTTCCTATGTGATTTAGGCTTTTGAATCACATTAAAAGGCAAAAAGAAGAATTGGTCAAGTTTTGCACAATTTAGAAGTGATTTGATCAATATTTGAAGAAGGTTTTGAAAACAATACAGGTCAGATGCAACTGTGTCAAAGTCATGTCACTAGTTATGTCCAATTTTCATAGATGAAAACTAAGAATTTCCTACAAAAAAAGAAGACAAGATGTGACGCAATTGTGTCACAATAGTGTCTTGCCTAAGTCGTTGGTTTATAAAAGTCTAACGAAAAAGGACACGAGTAGTGACACAATTGTGTCATAGTAATCTTGACATCATTTTAACGCAAATAATGATATCCAATTTGAGGAGAGAGATTGTCTAGGGCTACTTTAGGAAAGTTTCAAGATTTAATTCTTTCCATTTATGAAGAAGAGTAGTTTTTAAATTTAACAACTTCTCTTTCCTATTTAGAAGATTTTCACTTCCTTAACCAAAGAGATACACTTTATACTTAAAAAAAGGAAGCTTCCAATTTTAGTCATGGAGGAGCTTTATATAAAGAAAAGATTAAAATATTTCAAGAACAATACCATCAATTACAAATTTCATCTTCAAGCTTATGCAAGTCAAGATTTGGACTTCGACCACTTTGTAAGAATTAATTGCTCTAGGCTGTTAGTTGTGGTAATTTATGTTTTATTATACTCACTATGCTTTTATTGTTAAAATAATGAAGGAGAAAAACTCTTATCTAGATTTTTATGAATCTTAGATTATTTATGTGGTTTACTTTAATTGTTTTTAAGATTATTAATTGATTTTTCTTGAATCTGTTAATTTTATTGTTTAACTTGAATTGATAGTCTAAAATATTGATTTTTAATTGGATTTCACCCAGGCAATTGACATATTACTTAGTGAATAGATCTGTACAATTAGAGGGAGTTGCATGTAATTTTAAACATATGACAACATAAATATTTGGGATTAAAGTTAAACCTAATAAGAGGATTCTAGATTGATAATACTGTTTTGAGAGTTTTAACTCGAAAAACTTTTCAGTTAATTAACTTGAGATTAGAATTTGATAACCTCAACAAAAATATTGAATTACATTGGGAATTCCTACTGTTCAACAAAATCATAATAAAATTAGGATTATCATAAGTATAATAACATAAATTCAATCTAGATGCTTGTTATAATTTGGTAAATCTTATAAGCAAATCTTGATTTGTGATCGACAATTAGATAATTACTAATTACTTTATTAATCTTGATTTTTAATCAACTAAACCATAGGAGAAGGATGGGTACTGATACTCTTTGATCCCCGTGGACGATACTCATACTTAATCCACATACTATAATAGTATCGATAAGTGCACTGCCATGTGATCTTGATTTAAAATTGAGTGTGAGGTTTTTAAATTGTTATTGATTACTTGCAATCCATTCTAGGATAAGCTAAAAAATAAATTTAAACCATAATTAATTAGTATCGTTACTAGCCCATGTATAATATTTTTGCAAATTAGTCCATCTACATAAATGTTAGAATATGATTGCTTGTTACTTAATTGAAAATCTAAATATTTAACATTTTATTATAAATGATTTTCTAAGCTTTTTCTTTTGTCAATTTGCTGTCTTTGTTTAAAAAGATCACTGAAATAGACTTTAATTTAAAATACTTACCAAAATGGCTCTTTGAAATCACATGTTATATTTTCTTATCAAATCTCAATGTGATTTATTTATAAGTATAGATCACATTATGTGATTTTATAAAGGAATTTTGGTTATTTATTTTATTTCCAATATATTTTGGCAATTATTTTTTTTAAGAAAGGTTAAATCTAGCATTTATTTAATTTCCTATCTTTTAGATCTATATCCCATGTTTCTAACTTATTTAGCAAAGCCATTTTTAGTTATTTATTTTAATCCCAATGGTATTTTTGTAACATTCAATTTCCATTTATATTTTCTAGCCAAATCTACATGTGATTTATTTCTAAGTTTAGATCGCATAATGTGATCTTGCAAAGTCACTTTTGGTTATTTATTTTAATGCCAATTGTGTTATGATAATTATTTTTCAGAAAGCTAAATCTACCATTTACTCAAATTTCTACCTTTTAGATCCATATGTCATGTTTGAGACTTATTTGGCGAAGCCATTTTTGGTTATTTATTTTAATCTCAATGATGTTTTGGACATGCAATTTCTATTTATATTTTCTACCCAAATCTACATGCGATTTATTTGTACGTTTAAATTGCATTATGTGAATTTACAAATTAAAGCCATTTTTGGTTATTTATTTTAATCCGAATCATATTTTGATAATTTTAGAAATGGTAAATCTATTATTTGCTCGATTTTCTACCTTTTAGATCTATTTTGCATGGTTGCAAATTATTTTGCAAATCTATTTCTGATGATTTATTTTAACCCCAATTAAAATTTGGTAACATGCAATTTCCATTTTTATTTTTTAGTCAAATCTACATTAGGTTTATTTCTAAGCTTAGATTGCATGATTTTGCAAAGCCATTTTTGGTTATTTATTTTAATCCCCAATTGCATTTTGGCAATTATTCTTTTAAAAAGGTTTAATTTACCATTTACTCAATTGTCCACCTTTTAGATGTATATCTCATGTTTGTAACTTACTTTGTAAAGCCATTTTTAGTTATTTTGTTTTAATCCCAATCATATTTTGGTAGCATGCAATTTCCATTTATATTTTCTAGTCAAATCTACTTGTGTTTTATTTCTAAGCCTAGTTCCATTATGTGATTTTGCAAAACCATTATAAGTTATTTATTTTAATCCCAATCATATTTTAGTAATTAATTTTTTTAGAAAGGTTGGATTTACCATTTACTCAATTTTCTACCTTTTAGATTTGTATCCCATGTTTGCAGCTTATTTAGCCACACATCAAAACTTGAAGTATTTAATAGTTGAAAAATTCTATAGTTTCATCTCCTCATGTTCTTTAAGGTGACCAATTATTGGTTTTGTTAATTATTTAATGACTTAAATTCATATGCAATTATGATTATACAAGTTCAATACATATCTAGGGTTCTTGTGGGAAAATGTTTTCAATATACAATTCTGATGAAATTAATTACCAATATACCATAGCAGAATCGCATTTAAAGAACATGATATAATAATTTATATGTAAATCGTGGGAATAAAACATGATATAAAGTTTATATACCATTGCTATATCGTGATTAGTAATTGTGATATATGACTTAATTACATATCGTGATTGCGGGATATGAATGTTTTTATTTGCATGTAAATCGCGTATTCATGCGAATATCAAGACTACAATACGCGATATATAGTATACCGTATAATGTTTGTATATCCTGATTTATATACGGGATTTAGTAACTGTATATTGGTAATCATTTTTATTTTGACCTTAAATAAGTAATTAATTTCAATTAGAGTTGTGAATATGGAATTATTTCGTGATTATATTATTAAAATACTTAATATATAAATTAATATATTTAATTTTCATGGTAAGATAATTAACTAGATAATCTTATTAACTAGATTGTAAAAATTTTCTTATAATTATACACATAAGAAAGCTATTTATGATCACTCACACTCTAAATTTATTTTCTTAAAATTATTCTAGAAAAACAATTTTGATGTGAGGAAATTGTTGGTTTGCTAATTCGTCGAAAAATTATTTACAAAATATTAATTATTAAAAATAATTATCAAAATATTAATAAAAAACCACATGTGGTTTTACCTTTTTTTTTTTTTTGCAAATGTCATATATTTTTTATGTAATTTTTATAAATTTTAAAAAATAATAATTTTTTTAAAATTACATATTAAAAATGTGGTATATTAACTATTATTGTATCACGAACCGGACAGTCTCCCAGTGCCGCACGTCTTCAATATATGTTCACAAATCACAACCAACTCCGATCTGGATAACGATGAACCGTCGTTACCAACAGAAACATGGCCGTTGATTGGTAGTTAGGACTTGGAGACCCATAAGGCCATACAGTAATCAGGATATCACGTTGCAGTCACGTGATGTTAGGTGACGAGAAGATTCTCAATTTTGCTCCCAAATCATTAAATTACCAAATGATCATGCAGCCTCTTCATGAGCAAACCATTTGGCTGTTTATACAATTTGGTCGAAATTTTGCGCACAAATGGAGGGAGCAAATAGTGATTCAAAGAAGAAGAAGATCATGGTCGCAATAGATGAAAGTGATTGCAGTGAGCAGGCTCTTGAATGGGCACTTGTGACTTTGGCTGAAACTATCTCTAATTCTGATCTGATCCTCTTTTCAGTTCAATCTATAGCTGATTACAGCTATGTTTATGCCTCATCTATGGGTGCAGCTCGTAAGTCTTTCTTCTTTATTCCTCTTTATCGATAAAACAAATACGCTCGAGTCGATTCGAAACGATACAGTCTAGAAAGCTTTATTTTTAATAATCTGTGGATATATATACTTATGTCCTTATTTCGTGTCCAATTTGTGTTAATAGCAACAGTACGGGTACTCTTATTTATTTATATCATAATCATGTCTTCACACTCTTCACAGCTGCGGAGTTGATAAGAAATATCGAAGAAAATCGGAAAAATATTGCTTTAGCTCTGCTGGAGAAAGCTAAAGAAGTATGCTCCAAACGTGGGGTAGTAACATTTGCTTCCACCTTGTACTCTCTGATCTTTAATTATACGCGCTGATTATAGTAGGAAGATAAGACCTAGAAATCTAGAAGTGGTGGAAAACTAGCTCATAAGAGAATGAGTGAATGATGAGGTTATGATTAATTCCATACTTGCAGGTAGAGGCAGAGACAATGACCGAGGTCGGGGATCCGAAAGAGGTTATATGCGAGGCGGTTGAAAAGCTCAACATCCAGTTACTGGTTTTGGGCAGCCATGGCAAAGGGGCAATAAAGAGGTCAGAAGTTCTCTCTTCTGTATTCTTTTAGCTAATGGTAACTTCCATCTTTAGCCATTTGCGACTATTGATTCTAGTGAGAGCTTGGTAAAGATTATAGGATTTCTAAGAAGTTGGATTCATGGAGTCACAGTTCCCTCTCAATCTTCGTCTTTGTGGTCCTTAGAAACAATTGATTCATAAAAATTAACCAAATGAAGCCTAAACAAAGACTGAGTGAGTTTAATTTGATCGCAAATGCCTATACTCCAAGTGTAAGGATCTTTCCTTTTAATACGGTTTTGAAGTTTCCTGATTATTTTTAGGAGGTAGTGATTCTTATTTGAACTTTAGGCAACTTCATGCATCACTGCACAAACTCAAGACAAACAGACGAGTGCAGGTGGTACTCTCAAGTTGTCATGGTTAAGCATGCTGTAATAATCAGTATTTTGTGTGATCGGAGTATTTGACATAGTTAAAGAAACTGGATGATTCCTGGCTTTTAGAGTGCAATAAAAAGGTGATAGTTTTGTTATATTAACAACCCATAATTTTTACATGACACGCTACATATCTTGCCTCTCTATCTCTAGACCAGTATTCTGCTGTTTGACTTGTACTCTTGAACAAATAAAACTTCTGATTTATTTATCTTGCATTAGACTAAAACAGAAAAAGTGAAGTGATTGCTCTTAGAATGAATGACACCTTAATATGGGTGCTTTGCTGCATCCAGTAGTCGAGCATAATGTGCAAAAAATTGAGGTAGATACCAAGTTGGAAGAAGATCATTTTGCTCATATAGGTTAGCATCACAAAGGAATTGAATCTCAAAACTCCTACATTGATGTCATGTTGAGATTAGCACCACAATCTTTTAATCTAAAAGTTTTACTTGTAGATTTGATGTGGGCTTTATATTTATTAATTGAATATGAACAACAAACCACTCTTCGACTGCCAGAATCAAATGAGTTTAACGTCGTTGCATGAAAGATTTTCTCGTTTCTAGAGAAATATTTGAAGTGCTTCTTGATTTTGAGCTGCCAATAACGATAGCTACTTAAATTTAGTGCAAAAATCCGAAAGTAGTTAATGGCCGAGATCAATTTGTTTCAAGTTTCATGTCATGCTGTCTGGTGTCTTATTTTCCACTAATCCCATCTGCTGTGTGCTTGACTGCAGTCTTAAATTCGACAAAATAAGTCTTATGCCTTTAACGAGAACAATTTTCATTTCCTAGTGTTAAATTTTGTATGTTGACAGGGCCTTTTTGGGAAGTGTCAGCAATTTCTGTTCTCATAACGCCAAGTGCCCTGTTCTGGTTGTAAGGAAACAGGCTTGATGAATCAATTGCCCCATGAACGGTGCAAAATTACTGTGGAAGCTATCCAATTTGCGTGGATCATTCATGTAACTCCATAGGAATGAATATTTGATCTTTTAACTTGAAGACTGTACTGTATGTAACATGATTCCATGTTCTATGAAATAAGATGAAGTGTGATTTGAGTAATTCATGCTTTTGCTTCTTGATGGTGGTTATGGTATTATTATCCTAACGGTTCAATAGTTTTTGGACCAAGACTTAGAAATAATGATGGGGTCAAGGAATTCTTCCTGAAAGTGTGATAAAGTGCATGGGTGCCACACATATGGCTCGTGTTTGTTGCATGTGTCGCTCGCTTCCTCAGATAAAGGATAACATCATTCTATAATTAATGATTCAATCCTGAGTTTCATCCAAGTCCACAATTAATCAAATCTTACAAATCTAGGGTTAAACTTAAGAAAAGATGCAAATGAATAAAAAACATTTTCCATAAATCTATCATCCACCAATAATCCATCGAGCAAAACTCATCCTCTTGACACCCTTTAGCAATAATCCTATCCTCTTGACACCCTTTAGCGATAATCCTTAACTCCTAAGGATTACTGTGAAAAAGGAATAAAATGTATATTTTTGATATATTCTTAATAAAACATTTACACAATACATAGGTATTTATATACGTACAAGAGGTATAACTCTACCAAAACCTACCAACTTACTACCAACTCTACCTACCAACTTACCTACTTTACATACAACTCTACACTCCCCCTCAAGCTGGAGCATACAAATCATATGCACCAAGCTTGTTACAAATATATTCAATACGAGAACCTCTTAAAGATTTAGTCAATATATCTGCAAACTGATTATTTGAATTAACATGACTAGTGAAGATGCAACCAGATAAGATCTTTTCTCGGATGAAGTGACAATCAATCTCTATATGCTTAGTTCTCTCATGAAAAACTGGATTGGAAGCTATATGTAATGCAGCCTGGTTATCACAAATTAGCTCCATTTGTGAAGTTTCACAAAATTTTAACTCCTCAAGCAACTGTTTCAACCAAATCAATTCACAAGTTGCCAAAGCCATGGCACGATATTCTGCTTCTGCACTTGATCTAGCAACAACATCTTGTTTCTTACTTTTCCAAGATACCAGGTTGCCTCCAACAAGAATACAATACCCAGATGTAGATCGTCTATCAGATGGAGAACCTGCCCAATCAGCATCAGAATATCCAACCACTTTAGAGTGACCATGATCCTCATATAGTAAACCTTTACCAGGAGCATTTTTCACATATCTAAGAATTCTGATCACTGCATTCCAATGACTAGTGCAAGGAGACTGAAGAAACTGACTGACAACACTAACTGCAAAACATATATCAGGTCGAGTAATAGTAAGATAATTGAGTCTTCCAACCAAACGACGATATCTCCCTGGATCTTCAAAAGGCTCCCCCTGTCCTGGTAACAACTTCACATTGGGATCCATAGGAGAATCCACAGGCTTGCAATTAAGCATCCCTGTTTCTTCCAGTATATCTAAGACATATTTTCTTTGAGAGAGGACTATACCAGAACTGGATTGAGCAACTTCTATGCCAAGAAGTATCTTAACAAGCCAAGATCCTTAGTTTGAAAATGTTTGAAAAGATGTGCCTTCAATTGAGTAATACCATGCTGATCATTACCAGTTATGACAATATCATCTACATACACTATTAAGTATATGCATTTTCCTTCAGATGTGTGCTTATAGAAAACTGAGTGATCAGATGTACTACGAATCATTCCAAACTCCATTACAACAGTACTGAACCGACTAAACCAGGCACGTGGAGATTGTTTCAAACCATAAAGTGAACGCGAAGTTTACATACCAGATTAGACTCCCCCTGAGCAACAAAGCCAGGCGGTTGCTCCATATAAATCTCCTCCTGGAGTTCACCATGAAGAAAAGCATTCTTAATATCCAATTGGTACAAGGGCCAATGGCGCATAGCTGCAATGGAGATAAACAAACGAACAGAGGACATCTTAGCAACCGGAGAGAATGTGTCACCATAGTCCAAACCATACACCTGAGTATAACCCTTGGCAACCAACCGAGCTTTGAGCCGATCAACTTTACCATCAGGACCGACCTTAATAGAATAAACCCATCGACATCCAACAAGAGACTTACCGGGAGGCAAAGGAACTAAATCCCAAGTACCATTGGCATGTAAAGCAGTCATCTCATCTACCATTGCCTGGGTCCACCCTGGATCTGAAAGAGCCTCACTCACATTCTTAGGAACAGAAATGGAAGATAGAGATGAAACAACGGTACAATAAGATGGAGATAACCGATGATAGCTAAGACAATTATAAAGTGGGTGAGGATTACGAGTAGTACGGTTACCTTTTCTGATGGCAAGAGGAAGATCGTTGTCCGGTAGGTCCTCAGTAGGTGGAGACGTTGGAATAGAAGATGAGTCAACAGGAGCCTCTGAAACAGGTGGGATATCTGATGTAGGAAGCGTCGAGAGCGTCGATGGTAAACCTGAAATGGTGGAGGGGAAGGAATAGACTCAGAGACAACGGGAATAGACTCAGGAAGAACTAACTGAGAGGGAATAGGTAAAACCTCCGACAAAGGAGTCTCAGATGAAGAGGTGGAATAAAAAGAAGATGATTCAAAAAATGTTACATCAGGGGACAAATAATAACGACGAGTAGTGGGTGAATAACACTTGTAACCTTTTTGATGTTTGGAGTAACCAAGGAAAACAGCCTTAATAGAACGCGCTGATAACTTATCCTGACCAGGAGCCATATTGTGAACAAAACATGTACAACCAAAAACACGTAGAGGAAGCACATACAAAGGTTGATCTGGAAATAAGATCGTGTGAGGAATTTTGTGCTGAAGAACAGATGAGGGCATTCTATTAATGAGATAACAAGCAGTGAGAACAGCATCAGCCCAAAAACGAGTAGGCACATGGTGATGTAAAAGAAGTGTGCGAGCAGTTTCAATGAGATGCCTATTTTTACGCTCAGCAACTCCATTCTGTTGAGGTGTGTAAGCACAAGAGGACTGATGTAAAATGCCATGAGAAGATAGAAACTCAGTAAATTGAGCAGAAAAGTATTCAGGAGCATTATCACTGCGCAAAATTTGTATAGAAGCATTGAATTGTGTTTTAAGTTCAGCACAAAATGATTCAAAAATTGAAAATATCTCGGAACGACTTTTCATTAAATATAACCAAGTACAGCGCGAATAGTCATCAATAAAAGTGACAAAGTATTGATGACCCAAAACAGACACGACTCGACTAGGACCCCAAATATCAGAATGAACTACAGCAAAAGGAGAGGCAGCCCGATTATTGACCCTCTTAGGAAACGAAGTTCTAGACTGTTTCCCAAGTTGACAAGACTCACAATCCAAAGAAGACAATTGAGAAAAATGAGGAACCATCTTCTGAAATTTTGAGAGACTGGGATGACCCAAACGATTGTGGAGAAGAGTTGGAGAGACTGTAGCAGAACATGCCAGATGAGAAGCCGAAGGGTTGGTGAGGTAGTAAAGCCCCTGTGACTCACATCCTGTGCCAATCGTCTGTCCCGTACTGAGATCCTGAAAAACAACAGAATGAGGATCAAATTTAATAGAGCAGTTTAGAGCACGGGTGACTTTACTAACAGAGATAAGATTAAACGGACAATGTGGAATGTAAAGAACATGTTTCAAAGGCACAGATGGTAAGGGTTGTGCACTTCCCACAGCTTCAGGTACTGCATGTGAACCATTTGCTACAGTAACAGAAGATAATGGTGTAGACTTTAAGAAATGAGAAAACAAATGAGGATTACCAGAAATGTGTTCAGAAGCACCAGAATCAATCACCCATGGACCTAAAGTAGAAGACTGAGTGAGACATGCAACAGAATTACCAGTGTGAGCAAAGGAAGCAGGAGAAGATGAAGACTGCTGTGAAGCCTGATACTGTAAATAATTCTCAAGATCAGCTCCAGTGAGAAGTAGAGATTCAGGATGTTGTGCAGTCGAAGAGGCAGGATTGGTCTGAATGATATTAGCTCGTGGAGGACGTCCATGCAATTTGAAACATTTTTCCCTGGTATGACCCCAACGATGGCAGTAGGTACACCTAGGACGAGTTCCCTTAACACTCCCACGATCTTCACCTGGTCCTTCTCTGTTAGTCATGTGATTTTGAGAAGCACTTTGAGAAACTAGAGCTGAATTATCCGGAGAAAAAACCAGGTACAGGTGCATTAGGAATTGATGAGGTACGAAGAAGTCGAGAGAAAACTTCATCCATAGATGGAATCGTAGGACTAGCCAATATCTGATCACGAATGGAAGTAAGATCAGGACCAAGTGTAGCAAGGATGCAAACCATGAAAAATTTGTCTCTTTGAGCTAAATCATCTTGGAGAGACTGACCGGGAGGAAGTAAAGAATTGTACTCAGCTTTTAGAGATGCCCATCTGCCAAGAAAATCAGTAATTGACATACCTGTTTGTCTCAGATTAAGCAGATTAGATATAACTGAGTACAAACGCTGAATATCATTTGTATAAAGTCTCTTTGCCTGAGTCCAAACATCATAGCAAGTTGAGTAATGGCTGTAAATTGGATGAAGAGATGGATCGATGGACTGCCACAAAAGACTTAGCAAAAGAGCATCAACTCTTATCCATTGATCATTATCCTTCTTCGGATCCTTCATTACATCATCCAATGTAGTGGTCAAATGGTCTTGTAAACCTTGACCGATGCACCATAAGTTCACAGCTTTAGACCAAGATATGTAATTTGAATTTCCCAGCAATTTCTCAGTTGCAATGGCAGGAGATGGAGATAAGACACTTGAAAAAGGAGTAGTTTTCAAGGGAAAAGAATCAGCAGCCATGGAGAATAACCTGGAGAAAAGAAAAACCAACAGCAGACGGCAGCGGACGGTGGTGAACAGTGACGGTGATGAACAGCGGTACGGTGAACAGTACGGAGCGATGAACAGTGGTGGGGTGAACAGTGGTGAACAGTACGCGTGAAATAGTGACGCGATGAACAGTGCGCGTGAACAGTGACGCGATGAACAGTGCGCGCGTCCGGAGGTGAGCTTCCTGGGCTTGGTCGTCGGAGAAGAGAGGAACACGACGACGGAATCAAATGTGAAATCCAACACCGGGAAGAAAAGATCCAGACACGAACAGCAATGAAAATTATGGTTTTTTTTTTTTTTAATCTGTGAAAATTAGGGTTTATGTTTAGGGTTTGTGTTTAGGCTCTGATACCATGTGAAAAAGGAATAAAATGTATATTTTTGATATATTCTTAATAAAACATTTACACAATACATAGGTATTTATATACGTACAAGAGGTATAACTCTACCAAATCTACCTACCAACTCTACCTACCAACTCTACCTACCAACCTTACCTACTTTACATACAACTCTACAATTACAAAGGTGTTAAATCTCTCTAGAGATTAGGAAGAAAATGATAAAAAATATAATGGATTGCCCGTCTTCTCTTGAGCGCTCTTGTAAATAATGGAATCTTTACCCTCCTAAACATTAATAGATAATAAATTAAGGTTAAAATCTCTTTTACTGAGTTGAAATCCTCGAATGTCTTATCTGTTAATGTCGCAAGGAGACCGTGTCCTAAGGTTGCTTTTTATGGTCTACACTCTTTAAGTTTGTACTCGATCCTATAACAAGACAACTGATCAAATTTGGAGTAGACAAATGATAAAAATACCCATGTTTTAAGAATATTTTATTGGCATTTTACTCCACTTATACAATGGTTACACTGGTTCCCTCGTTTAGAACTTAAATTTATAATTTTCAAGATGTGTGTAAGTGCAGGGGCGTGACAACTTCAATAGAAAAGTTGATATGGGAAAAACCAAACAATTTGATACTTCAAGTTACTAAGGCCCTGTTTTTTTTTTTTTTTTTTTTTGTCATCTTTTGGTTATTTTGGCTTTATCTTTTTATTATATTCAAACAGACTGTTTGTAAAAAACAAATACCAATAAAAAATAGACACTATTACTCATAGACCAATTAAACAGATCATATACTAATACGAAACAGATATGATACAAATATAATATAGATATTTGAAATAATCTAAATTATTCAATAATTAAAATTTAATGTGAATACAATATTAGTTTTAGATATTAAGTTTGAAGCAATTTTGATTTATGAATATGAATGTGTAGAAATAGGTTTGATATATTATGATTATTAATGTTAATTATTGATGTAAGTGATTATGTGTAATGAAATTAATGTTATTATTTTATGTATATTAATGTGCGTATAGTGTAATTAATATTTGTGTCTTTTATGAATTAATATGTATGTGTTATATTTAAAATTATCAAAAACAACTTTTGTTATGCTTAAGAATTTGTTGACAGATTTTTACAAAAGTTAAACCTATTTTTCAAGTCTAAATTAAACCCAAATGAACTCCAAAGTAAGCCAAATTTAACCCTAAGTCTTATATGCCTCAAAAGTCAAATTTAAGATAATAATGAGTCACAAATTTGATCAAATATTGCCTCTTTTAGCAGCCCTCATTTCCCGTACGAATTTTCCTCTTTTTCCTTTCCTTTCTCTTTTTCTTTTCTTCAAACTATAAGCCCTAAACCAAAAACCAATATCAAGCTTTTGGATTCACAAATCTCTCTAAGCCAAAGCCTCTACATGTAAGTCAAAGCTAGTATAAACTTTTGTTTTATTTCCTTTCTTGTAGTATATGTGTGAAACCTATGGGAGGATTAGTTAATGTCTTTTGAATTGTATGGTTTTATGCATTGATATCTATGTTAGGTTGTGTTTTATTGACATGTGGACTTGTTTATGTAATATAGAAGTAGTAAGAGTTATTGGGGAGAAGTGAAGTTGATTTGAGTAGTTGAAGTTGAAGTGAAGAGTAGGAAAGGATTTGATGTGAATGAAGTAACTTGGTGTGTTGTTTTGAAGTTCAAAGTTGCTAGGATTCGTTAATATGGATAAAGGATAGTGTATGAAGTTAAATATGTGTTTGAAGAAGGATTGAAAGTGTTATATATTATATTTTTTAAAGTGTAAAACAAGGGAAGCAAAACACTTTTCAAATAGGTCTGTTTTTGAACGTACGCCGGCATCTGGTACTTCAACGCCGTCGGTGTAGAGGCGATATTGAATGTGATCAGAACCGATTTTTCTAAAGCCGCTTAAAACGCTGTCAGCTTTTGTAAGGAAATTGGCTAGCGATTATTTTTCAAATCGTACGTTGGCCACTAGGGCTTCAATGCTGTCGGCATAGAGGTGGTGTTGAATGCGAACAAAATCAACATTTTTAATGTCGGGCTGAATGCCGCCGGCGTATAATTCCAACGCTGCCGGCGTTCAGTCCAATTTTGCCTGTGTAGAAAGGCTGCGTATTCCCTGATATGTAATTTTTTGTTGATGATGAACTATTGTATTTTTTAATAGCTTTTAACTTTATAAAGTATGAAATTTATTTATTCAGTTATAAACTTTCATTATGTATTAATTGTTTAATATATTTTGTCAGCTAGTAATTTTATTAATTGATTAATTTTGTTGATAGATGATTTTTTATTTTAGCTAAATTATTGGTAGATAATTGACATGATTGTTATATTAAAAATCATAAATTATTACTTACTATGTATTGGTTAGTGAATGTATTTTATTGGTGGATAATTGATTTTATAGAGAACTATAGTTTAAAAGTATGATGAATTTATAAAGTATTTTGTCATGGTTTATAATATCAACTTTATAAAATGATATAAATATTTAAGAATATACACAAATGTAAAAAAACTAGAACAAGAAAAATTTTTAGTTAGAATTTTGATTTAAACCGTAATCCAAACTGAACCAAACCGTTATTTAATGGTTTAAAAAATTTATAATTCGAATCAAACCATCACTTAAAGATTTGGTTTGGGATGGAAAAAAACCAAATCGTAAATTATAGTTTGGTTTGGTTTTAGGAAAAACCGAACCAAACCGATCCGTGCCCACCTCTATAGTAGACTACCACAATGACCGAGTGAGTTTATTTCTTATGTTTTGTACTTATATTTTTGCTTGCAGATTAATGGCATTAGAATTAGGGAAAGATAAAATGGAAAAGTGCATGTGCTTTATATGGATGATTGAATTTATGTTAAGTATATCGAAGTGGGAATTGTCTATAATTAATGTTTGATTTAGTATAGTAATGATATGTCTGCAAATTTCATGATCACCCTTAAAATATTTAATATTACTCCATGAGTACATAATTAAATTGATTCATGCATATTACGTGGTGAGTCACATTACATTCATTACTATACACTTGGTGGGACAAGGGCATAGTAGTGAGGTCCGTAGAGCACGAAACTCAACATAACGGCAAATGGTCGTCTGAATTAATTTAGCAGTGATTAAACACTCGAATGAACTTCATTTTAGCGACTAGTAATGACTTGAATAAACTACAAAAGAGCCTTATCTGCGAATAGTAGTCTATATGGCCTGAAACACCTAACCTTGAATGAAGGACGTAAATCCATTCAATATATGATTCCCGAAAAATCATCGTAAATCTATTCAACATATGTATTTTATGCTCACGTGTTTATTACGTTTCATATGCTTATTTAAATAACTTGTTTGATTATTGGTTGTTCGAGTACTTTTTGTGGAAATAATTCTCACTAAGCAAGTAAGCTTAACCCCTCTTAGATACCTTTTGCAACACCTTTACTTATGGCTGAAGCCCTGAGGCTATTTCTCTCAAGTACTACCTTTTGGACTCAAGAGCTTTTAGATGAAGTCAAGGACTAAAAGTAGACGTAGACTTCTAAGTAAAACTTCGGTGTAATTATTTTGATTAGATTATGATGGACTTAATATATTTTGTTGGGGGAATGTCCCTTTGATATTTGTAAGACTCCCTATATTTTATAGTTAAGATGCATTTGTTTTGATTTCCATTCTTAATTGCTATTATGAATATCTTCTTAAACAACTTGTTTCAAAGTTTGGTCCTCTATGATTGTGAAAGTATGCCTTACACCCGATATCGAAGTTTTTGGGATGATTGAGGTTTTCATACTTAAGCTTTAATATTGAGTGTGATGGACTGTTGCGTCTAGAGTACCCTTTGGGGCATGACAGAATGGGGATGAGATGAACACTGCACTAGTTGTGAACAACTTTCGACAATTATTTGCACTTGATTAAATGTAAACAAGAGGATGAATCGTGTTGAGTTGTTTTATAGGCTAGCGATTGAAACCTTGTGGCACCTGCTAAGAACAATGTTGAGGTGCTTGAAACGTTTGCATCATCCATAGGGTGTGGTGCACTATAGGTGTACATTGAAAATGAGAATGGTAATGGGAAAGCGGATAAGATAAGCACTACAGTAGAGAGCAATACAGGAATGGATGTAGATTTCAATAACCTATTAGCAAGTTAGGAAACTAAATCGCATATTTTCCCTACAGAGATACAAGGAGGTCCCAATCAGCCTTAGTTACCTATTTCTACTCAAATTAAATTGTATAGAGGTAGTGACAAACTGACTAACTTAGGTTACAACTCCCTTTCCAATGATTCTGGTGAAATGAATACTGAGGATAAGGGTGATAGTGATGCTAGTTGGATGCAGACACTTGAGAAGCCTTATGGATTATAATGGAGGTACAATTGGCTGCACTGGTTGCCTTTAGGAGATGTAGATGTCATGGAAAGGTCCAATCCTGTTCTATTCTTCACGGAATCTATGGGTAGCACTTATGCAGGTTTTAAAGATGAATAATGATAGAGTGATGATAAGTGGAGTTTTGGTGATGAGTATAAGTTGAGGATGTGGTTTAAGACAAAAGGATACTTAATCCAGGCAGTAATAATGCAGCAAACATCAAATCACCACAAATAGAGTGTGTTTAAGTTGAACATGGTTCGACATTCCCAGTAAAACATGGTGTGTTTGATTTCTTATCTAAAAAGGTATGTCTATGAAATGTATTGATTCAAACAAGGAATATAAATGGGTACCGTGTGCAACCTTTAGGAAACATGGTGGATGCTTTCAAATCACTAGGTTTGTGGGATTGGATACTTGATTGAATGCCATAGTAAGTTAGGATCACCCTCAGTTGGACTTTACTAAAATGTCCATGATAATTATTCCAAATGTGAAATACTCACAAAGTGTGAAAGTGAAGATCTCTAAGTTGATATCCAAAGAGAATTCAGGTTCACCGTTTATCTAAGATGCATTCGTAAGAAAAAAAAGAAAAAGAAAAGAAAGCAATTGAACAGGTATATGGTAAATGGTCGGAATCATATGTTATACTCCGACACCTCTTAAATCTTATTCAAAATGTGAATCTAGGAACCAAGGTAGAGTAAGTTAAATGGGCCAAAAGGGTAAGTTTGGCTCGTTTAACTTGTTTGTGCCATCCTTTTCCTTTACTATTAATAGTTAAAGATAAGCTTAAAATATTAGTACCATCTTTAAAAGGTTTTCAATGTTGCCATGGGAATGTTTATACTTCTAAGTATAGAAGGTTGAAAACTTTTTTCACTTTCATTTGAAAGCTCTTTAAGATATAAAACACATTTTCATTTTTATATGATAACTAAAAACTGAGAATTTTCAAACCATGAAATAAGGCCCAATTTTCTATTATCTTTAATGAAAACTTAGTAATAACACAAAGGTGGAGACAAAAATGTGAACTCTTGCACATGCCGTGCAATGTTTTTCGTTATCAACCTATTTCATTTTTGCTTTATCTTCTTAATACAATAAAAAATTTGATTTTCCACAAAATCTGCTAAAAAAGGTGAAGGGAACTCTTATGTGCATTCAAGTCAATCCTGATAATAATGTTATGTATTATAAGCTCTTTTAACTTTTCCTTTCCTTTTTTTTCAATTTTTTTTTTTTTTTTGTAAGAAATCAACCAGTTGGCCAACCAAGCCTATCATGGGCTAGCCCACTTTGGTCCATGATCCGTATACCTAGTTCTAATTAGCCTGTAATTTATATCTCAAAGTAATTAGGTTTCATTCACATCCATTTTAGTATATTAACAAGGGATTGCAAGTTATTATATTGTTTACTGTGTGATTTAAATTGTTTGTGCATATTTAATAGATGACTTTGTCTTGCTTCTAGTACATGAATCTACTTGATTGGTGTGAAATATTGTGACTTATGCATGTAAGAGCTATAAATGCTTGGTCACCCTTTGAAATATCCTAGGAACAAGAAAATGGAATCGGAAATATCCAGATTCTTGTGGAGTCCAAGTTGGATTAGATTAAACTTGACCCTAATAATTAGGACATACTCTGCATCCCTCATTTTGCATCTTTACACTCACTAAATACTGGCTATCAAATGAGGAAAAAATGGTTACCTTCTTTTGACCTAATTAAACTAAGTAATAGGAAAGGAGGTTGTAATTTAAGTTGAAAGTTAGCGAAATGGATAGGGGTTAATTTCTCAAACTTTAGAAAAGTAAAAAACGTCAGGACTTTTGGTTATTGCATAGCACTCTAATAATACGTGGTTTACTTGATTGCCGGTATATAATTTTATCTCTTACCTCTTATTGTGCATGCGATTTCACTCACATTTTACTAGAATCTTGTAAGATGCTAAAAAAGATTGAAACCGAAAAATGCCCAAGAGTCAACTGGTACATAAGATCAAGGGAAGATGAGTAATTATAAATTTGAAACAAAAATATCAAAATTTTGTAACTCGACTGATTAGGTCTTCCCATAAGGCTTAGTTCAATATGTATCATGCAACTTTTTATTCAACAAAGCATTATTCTTTGAGAAACTATCATGAATTATCGTAAAAATTCTGTCATATCAACTTTCTATTTATTCATATCATATAATCTAAGTTTCGTATCACCCATAAAAAAGGGAAAAAAGAAAAGCCTTTGTCATCTTTTCGAAATCGCAACCATCCATAGCCATACCCGTAGGACCGTTAATAATAACTCAAATAATAGATATGCTTCATTGACCTAAATTCTTTGTTTTTTTTTTAATATATTTTTATAAATAAATATTATTGCAAAGTCATCGTTGGTCGCCTACAACATAATCTGATTAAATTAATGGGAGCATTTTCAAAATTTTCGTTCCGGTGACCATCCAAATACCAAATGCCAAATGGACGGTTAGATGGACAGACATAATTTGAACACATCATAAAAACCATAAGATTGATGCATTGTATTTCTCCATAAATACCCGACAACGTGGGTAGCTCTTCTTTTTTCATGCCCTTCCAAACAAACAAACGTGAGTACTATTACAACCTTATTATCCATCCATACAACAATTATTCTTTTTCAGCATTAAACTTTGTCTTCAACAACCTAAAACATCTGTGTATATATATTCACTAAATGAAGATGTGGATATTGGCACAAAGGCCAAACCAACCTGAGGAATTTCATTGAAAATGGGAATGAAGCACCTGTTCCTGGCCTCATTACTACTCGTTTTGGTGAACTTGAAGGCCACCATTGGTAATGAATTGAGCTTCAACTACGGGGATGCACTAGATAAGAGCTTGTTGTTCTTTGAGGCTCAGAGGTCCGGAAAATTGACACCGGAACAACAACGCGTCAAATGGCGAGGCGACTCCGCTCTCAGGGATGGCTTTCAGCAGGGGTAAGTCCCACTCTAGTTTCATTCTTCTGATTAAGACTCAATCCTTTCATGTCTTGGAAAAAAAAAAAAAAAATGATCCATTGCTACTAACATGTTACGAACATGATGAGTGGTGAGTATGATACTATGTAATAAATATAATTGTACATATCTATAAATTTAAGCTTTTAAACCAGATGGTCATGGCGTTAACTTTAACACTTAGAGCAGGAGATAATTAACTTTACGTTTTTTTTTTTTTTTTCGGTGGTGTATATAGGTGAACTTAGTGGGAGGATATTATGATGCAGGAGACCATGTGAAGTTCGGACTACCAATGGCATTTAGTGCAACAATGCTTGCTTGGGGAGCTGTTGAATTTAGGAAAGAGATCAGTGACTTAAATCAAATGGGACAAACTTTATCCGCCATTAGATGGGCCACTGACTACTTCATAAAAGCTCACCCTCAACCATATGTTCTCTGGGGACAGGTAATCTTTTGTTAAAATAATTTCGTCCCGTTTGTATCGGTTTGTTTGATATCTTAACTAGTATCATTATACGCCCAGATAACATTTTCTCAAGTAATTAAGGAAAGACTATTGGTACGTGTGTTTGGTGAAAGTATATGTTGGATGACCAAACTAGTTAAATGCATTCAGTTTAGTACTGAATAACGAGTTGCCTACCAATACCATCGCATTTTCCACAACCACCAGGATCCTTTCTTCTGAAAACAACTAAAAATTTTTTTTTTTTTTTTTTTTAACATGGGAATGATTAATCTGTTTGGAATAACATTAATTTCTTTTATTTATTGGTAAAATGTAGGTGGGAGATGGGGATTCAGATCATTATTGCTGGGAGAGAGCAGAGGACATGACAACCCCAAGGAATGCATACAAGGTGGATAATGAACATCCCGGTTCTGATCTAGCCGGTGAAACCGCAGCTTCCATGGCGGCAGCTTCCATGGCTTTCCGCCCCTATAACTCCTCTTACTCTGATCTCCTCTTAGTTCATGCAAAGCAGGTGAGCTGATTGGCATATTCCGCTCCAACAAATGAAAACGATACATAGTATATCAATACATGGTTGAAAAGCTTTCAAACCGTTTAAAGTTTCTGGCTAAGTGCAGTTTGAATTTGACACTCCACTTTTAGATGTTATCTTCATGCTCAACTTTAAAAATCTATGCATAGTAAGGTCACAAGAGTAAACTAAACATGGTAGGCATGAATAAATAAAAATTTTAACGCGTGAGAGTTTTATAACCATTCATGATAGTTTTTTCCTGACTTGGTGAGTAACATGTCAAGTTTTCATTTGCTTTTATTACCATTAAGCAATCGACATGGTTTTATCAATACTAACAAATCGTTTTGCTTTCCCATATAATTTTTCTAAGATTAATGTGATAAAGAACTTTCCAGTAATTTATTATTAACATGCTTAGAAGTTCAAATCTTAAGAGCAGCATATATATTTCTTTAACATCAATGTTTTGTGGCTATATGAATTGCAGCTTTTCTCCTTTGCTGATAGATTCAGAGGTTCATATGATGATCCATCACATCCGTGCAAAATTTCTACCCATCATCAGGCTACTATGTAAGCAAATAAAATCTTTCTTGTGTTACTAATTTTGGTAATTGACCTTGTACTTTTTTATTAACAATTTGATTTTGAATGAAGGACGAGTTATTGTGGGCAGCAGCATGGTTGTACAGAGCTAGTGAGGATGAATACTTCTTGAAGTATGTGATTGACAATGCGGCCTCAATGGGTGGAACTGAATGGGGAGTTAAAGAGTTCTCTTGGGACACCAAGTATGCTGGTTTACAGACCCTGCTTTCCAAGGTACTGCCATGGTGGTAGGATGTTATTCGGAAACATCTTAGAGACATATTTCTGCTAAAGAAATTGCATATCAAGAAATGCCAGTTACAATCCTATTAACAGTTGATGAAAAACAGTAATCACCATCGACGGATCAAGTACTTACATTTTGCATATCGATAAACTTCTTGGTAGGTGTCATTGGAGAAAGCTAATGGTCCATACTCTTCTATATTGAAGCAATACAAGGCCAAAGCAGACTACTTTGCCTGTGCCTGCCTCCAGAAGAATGATGGCTACAATGTTGACATGACACCGGGTTGGAAGATTTTACTTTCTTAAGCATCATTGAGAATGTTTCAAATTTCCTGGGGTTTCAGCTTATGAATTGCTTCAAAAAAACAGGAATAGCAACACAATCTGACCAAATTACTGTTGTATTAAATTCCAGGAGGGTCGTTGTACATTCGGGAATGGAACAACATGCAGTATGTCTCCTCTGCATCATTCCTTCTCACCGTTTATTCCAATTACCTATCAGCTGCCAATGCCAAGCTTACATGTCCTGATGCCCAAGTTCAACCTCAGGAACTCCTCAACTTTGCCAAGTCTCAGGTATGCCACGGGTTTTTTCACTTTTTTCTTGAAATATCTAGTGCATGGTCTCATATTGCCTAATTGATTGTTCCATCCACGCTTATAGTAACATAATAATTAATATTTATTGGACAGGCTGACTACATTCTTGGTAAGAATCCCAAGTCAATGAGCTATCTGGTGGGATATGGACCAAGTTATTCCACACATGTTCATCATAGGGGTGCTTCCATTGCATCCGTATCTGTACTTCATACAGCGGTAGGATGTATGGATGGTTTTGAAGAATGGTACCACCGTCCGGAAGGAAATCCAAACATCATTCATGGAGCACTTGTGGGAGGACCAGACAAGAACGACGGATTTTCTGACGACAGATCAAATTATGAGCAAACCGAGCCCACATTAACCGCCTGTGCTCCACTCATAGGTCTTTTCTCTAAGTTGCAGAGTGTATACAGATCTAAAGGTAAGAACTGATCAGTGGTTTCCTGATCTTTACAAAACTCCATGGTTTCCTGGACGCTTCAACTAATTGCATTTTCCTAGCAGGTTCCTATCAGGAAACACAACCAACAGCCCACCAAAACCAGATGGTTAGTATAAAACTTTATACTGAAAAATTCATTGTACCATCACTTACCAAAACCTTGTGCTATTGAATAAATCATCCCTGACTGCCTCATAACTTATCCTTAGATCAGTAGAACCTTCCTGATAATGAATGTGGATCGCGTCTAATTAAAGGGCTTTGAGGTGCCCAGTGAACTTATCTTCGTTGTACAAGTACCCCAAGATTAGATAACTCAAACATATTGGGATGCTCACCACATTAAGCTGATTTTTCTCTTGATTAACACGGTCATATATTGCTAAGACCCAACTAAACAAGAGAGTTCGAGAAGAAAATTCCACTGCTAACGTTTTCGGGTATATATGCTATTCTCAAATTCTACTCTTAATCTTGCAGGTAAAAAATCACCACCATACAATCAAGGATCAAGTAAGTAATAAGGCAATTTTCTTTCAAAGATTCTCTTTTCTCATTCCTTGCCTTTCCTTAACAATTAACATGAACATAAACATGTAAAAACATCCTAAGGAGATACTTTCTAAATTTTTTATTTTTTTTTTCTGCAGACTCTCCTTTAGAGTTTGTTCACTCCATAACTCACTCATGGACAGACCAGAAAGCAACTTACTACCGGCACCAGGTGAAAATCAAGAACATATCCCAGAAACCAATCTCGTATCTTAAGCTTCGGATCGAGAACCTCTCAGGACCTCTATGGGGACTTAACCTGACACAAGAGAAGATCACCTATGTGCTTCCTCCATGGCAAAAGGTCTTGAACCCAGGTGCAGAATACAGTTTTATTTATGTCCAGGGCGGCCTCAAGCCAAGGTTTCAGTCATAAGCTATTACTGAAGCAGCTAAAGTTAAAACTTTTCATGAAGGAGACATGAAAAGAGCAAAAAGGATTTATTTCTTAGCATTGCGTTATGCAGAGATGGATCATTGTACTTGACGATAAATTGTTCATATTCTGAGTTATCAAATGAAAATTTTTTCGGCCTGCTAACATGATTCATCTAGCTAAATGAAAACATTTATTTATTTATTATGCAAAACGACAAATTAAGATTTTGAAAAAACGAAAAAAGAAAAAAAGGGAACGTGATTGGGCAGTTAAACTTCAAATTGGTAAATTTGTAAAAACTTTTTGAATTCGTGAATATCAGGTACTATCACATATGAAAAATTTGATCCAAATATCATTTGACATTTCTTTTGCATCACTCATTGCAACATATAATTGTGTGGGATATTAACTGGAATACCTTTAAATACAGTAAATTTTCTTCACTTTGCCATATCTATAGACAAGATAAATTCAGCCTTTGGCTGTTACAAAAATATTTTATGTCAAATTATAAAACTTTTGACGATTAAATAATTAACTAGATGGTCTCATCGACGAGAACCATAGAAATTTTCATTGGTCAATTAAATTTAACATGAGACTATTAAAGCACCAATTCAGATAAAAAAAAAATTATTTCATTAATTTTCCATGGCTATTATGGCTGGGATTTGCCTATTATACAATATATGGGAAAAAAAAAAGAAAAAGAAAAAGAAAAAGAAATGCACCCACGTTATGTAGGACGTTGCATAACGACCGATTACAGAAGAATTAATATAACAAATTATTCAAAATGTACAAATAAAGCAATCATAAATTAAACAAGTTCCCGTAGATGTAAATAAACTAGAGCACATCGAAAATTAACTCGACAAATTATATGATTAATGCATAAACCATTACCTAGAGTTGAATGAATCATATCGCCATTGTAAATATGCGGACAATTGAGAATCTTAGTAGGATATGAACTTTGCCATCTAATGGATCATATTTATTATTTACAGCATAAGTGGGGTTTGGCATTCAATAGAAATGTTCATTTAGCGATATGTGTACCAAATCAACATTATTTTATATAGTTAGAGAATGGTGGAAGATAAAATTAAGGCTAGGTATGGAAAATGGACCATAGTATGCAAGGGAGAGTTCGCGAACATGTAGGGTTGATACGGCACTCGAGGTACACGGAGAAAAAGGGAAAAAGTACAAGCACACACGGGTTGGCATACAACACGTGAGATATGCGAAAAAGTGAGATAGCACAACATGATACACAAAGCACACGAACCAATACGGGTGTTATTTTTTAAAGGGATAATGTCAAAAATGGGTAAATTACACAAGAAAGGTGTCAATGTTTAGAAGTAAGTTTATTTAAGATATCAACGTTTTGAGTAGTTAAAAAGAGGTATCAATGTTTAACCAAGTGTTTAAATAAGATACAATGTTTTGCAAAGTTTATTTAAGGTACCATCATTTGGATTAGTTTTTAATTAAATCTCTTTAGTTTCTATCAATAATGTATCAAATGAGGTATCAATATTTTGCGAAGTTCGTTTGAGGTATCGTTGTTTGGATTTGTTTTCAATTAAATCTATTTAATTATTACTAATGATCAATTATTGATTCCTTATTTGATTAATTTTGCCAAACATTGATACATCTTTTTAACTACTTAAAACATTGATACCTTGAATAAACTTATCCCAAACTTTAACGCCTTTTTTTTACCACTCAAAATGTTGATACCTTAAATGAACTTACCTCTAAACGTTGATATATTTTGATGTAATTTACCCTATCAGAAATGATACCTAAACTTTCTCAAAAATTTCAATTAAGTATCTAAAGTTTGGTTTTGAACAATTTGGTACCTGAAGTAAGTTTTCATCGATATTTTTTTACTTGAGATTTGGCTTTAACAATTTTGGTACTTGAACTAAGTTTTCGTAGACTTTTTTCATATCTGACCGAACTTACTTCAGGTAAAAAAAAAGTTAGTGAAAACTTCGTTTAAGTACCAAAATTGTCAAACCAAACTTCAAGTATGAAAAAGTCGATGAAAACTTTGTTCAAGTACTAAATTGTTCAAAATGAAATTTCATGTATCTGATTAAATATTTTGCGAAAGTTATATATCATTTTTATCATTAACCTTTTTGAAAAGAATAAGACAAAAATAGTGATATGAGTAATTTTTTTATTGTAAATTGTATTTAATTAATATAATTTGTTTTGTTTAATTAAAATGGCTCAATTTGGTACCTGAATTTTAACGAAAAGATAAATTAGGTACCTAAACTTTAAAATGTCTAATTTTATACTCAATTAAATTTTCGTGCTTCTAAATATTACTCTACTTTTTTATCTCTTGAAGTAATGGATATGTGTCAGACAACGATTTAACAATGTTAAGTGTAATGTAAGTATGTTTAAGAGCATAAAAAGTTCAATTGAATATGAAATTGGACTTTTGGAAGTTACGGTATCTAATTGACCTTTTCGTCACATTTTAGATATTAAATTAGGCATTATCCCTATTAATAATTAGGAATACCTTGTACAAGGAAAAAGTTAAAAAAAAAATGATCATCATGGAGCAAACACCCTCTACTTCATCTTCAATCATCACATCCTAGAATCCTTAGGTCTCACCCTATTATTCTATCTATGTCTATGCTTGCGACTGCGACCTAACGGTGATAATGACCCTCCGACCCTATTCTCGAGTTACTATCCTCGAGCCACCAAAATTGTGGGTTTGTTTATTTCCTATCATCTGTATCTACCTAATCCTTTAAGCATACACGTAATTCCATGGTTTTTGGTTTTAGCATATGGTGGTGCAGATTGATGACCCGCTTACCCGAATTGTAAGTTGACTTTGATGAAATCGTTGAAGCTGGAGGAGCCAAAACAGCTCATGCCGCAACAAAAAGCACTGGCATCATTTGTGTTCTCTTCTTCCACTAGCCGAGAACATTGAAAACGTCCCCTTCCTCTTCAGCTCTTCCTCTTTGAATGGCTACACTTGGTACACTAGGACATCACTAAAGACTTCTTGGGAACTCCTAAGCTACCCAACATCTTAGGCAATTTGTTTGTTTATGTTGGAGAACCTCCTGGAGTGACTTCTGATGTACTGTGGTTAGGATTGCTATGAAGTTACTCGATTACGTTATTGATATAAGTCTTTGAGCAAACTCGTTGATTCTACATTAAGACTTTCGTCATTAGTTTCAAGATCAGCCACACCATCATCCTTGTATAGTTCCTCGATGACAACTTTAGTTGCATGAAACCTATATCATGGATCTAGCATTGTTACAACATGAAAGAGTGGGAAAAGGTGGACAAAATACTCCTATAGTTTACTTGCCATCACAAACATGGTAGAAAACAAACTAGAATTACGACAATAATGACTCAGCAGGTCTGATATGTCAATTAGGTGCAGAAGTACACAGTTGCTCTTGAGGTAGTAGCAACCAACCAAATGTTCCATTGGTTCAAGGAAAGCCTTAAGAATCTCTTTAACTAAGTTTATTGTTCTCTAATTTCGCTCCTCTATTAAACCAATGTTAGGATTGGCAGGATTTAGTAGATTAGTGTGCAAATAAGTAAGAGCCCTTTCTATACTTTAATGTCAGATGGAGCATTTTAAACGTGAAATTCCACCCAATCTTGCAGTCAAGGTTAGGTATCTTTTTCTCTAAATCATGGGCCTTGCAAAATTCTAGATACCTTTATTTTAACGTCTTGAAAATATGAAGATAGTTGATTGCATGTTGTATCTTGTCAATGTGCATGCTTAGGCCACAAGCTTCAAGATTTGCTTGCATGATTAAGTTTAGCATATAGCATACACATTAAATGTGAAAGAACTTCCCATTGCATATTAGGTTTAATGCATGTATCAAACATCGAATGGAAGCACTGTTGTTTGACACATCATTGTATGATATACAAAATATGCTTTGTATATCATATGATTGGAGGGTATATAAGGTATTATGTACAATCATCTAGCCAATATGAACTTCTCGAAATGGTTAAAAAGATATAGTAAGCTTCTAGATCAACCACTAATCGTCAATCCAATGAGCGGTGACACACATATAGCTATCCTTGACAACTTGGAGCGAGGACTTTCATATGTTTGGGGTGTAGGATATGTTGCACAAGCAAAATTGAGCACGTTATATGAACCATAATGAATAGAATATCGTGATTAGCATATAATCTTTGAAATCACATAAATAATAAATATAATTTTAAAGTATGTAATATAGAAGGAAGGCTTAGTAGCACTTTCTTAAAGGCTTGACATTTTCTCAAAAAAGGATTGATCGCATCATTTTTCAACATTTGTCGCCTCGCATGTTGGTATTAGGGCTGCAATATTCCGATGCCCACCTTTCAAAGCTGGAATGGCCAACTACATAGAACGATATATTAATAAAGCTATCATTTCATCTAGCTCATCCCATGCTTCTCTACTATTGAATTGCTAATCAATGGGATCAAGTCTCTTGTTATTGGTGCAATGGTCATGGGTGTGCTCTCCAATTATGGCATGGCCTTTAAGCCTATTGATTTGATGTGTTGATTTAAGTATCTCATGCCTTTATGAGACCTACATGATAGTTTATTGCTGCATGCTCGGCAATTGGTAAATTTAATATGCTCTCTATCTAAAGCTGCTTCTTCATTTTCGATGAAGTACTTCCACACGACTGCAGTCTTTTCCTTAGGTCACCTTGAAGTACCATTGGTCATGGAAAAGTTTGTTTACTGTACGATGGGTTGGATTGGTTAGTTTGGGGGGCAAGTTTTTACTGAGAAACAAATAAAAAACTAGAATTAATCATACAATAGTTACAAAAGAAAAATGAATACACCAAAAAATTACCCCATCTATATTCCCATTTGCCACGAAAGGTAGTCGCATAGCTGATGGCGATGTCTGGTAATACCCCATTGCAATCAAGTCATGCACATGGATATGTTTTTCCATTTTGAGATTCCCAATCTAATTCATCAATGTGATAAACCCTTGTGAAGTATAGCTTGAGGAGCTACCTTTATCTGTCATTTCATGCGTAAGTAATACTAATATCATTCAATTTACACAATAAGAGTTAAAGATGAACATATTATGAGTTAGATCAATGTAAGTAGATAAAATGAATATTTGGCAGCGAATTGATGTAAATAAAAGGCAAGTGGTTGGCAAAGTAAGCACTTTGACTACCAAAGTGGCCACTTTGGGTGGCAAAGTGCTTAAAAACTCTTTTTCATTTCTCTTCTAGTCATCAATATGCTACTAATATTATAAATCATGGAGGGTAGAGAGTCAAAACACTAACACCGTGAACATACAACAAGATATTCACTTCCTCGTATCGGTTAGAAAGTAGGGCATTACCAAGCCCGAGCACAACATCAAAAACAGCAACAACTAGGTAGGTTCGTCATGGGTCAAACAATGGAATGTCTAGATTAAATAACTAGGGTCTAAGAAGAGCATAGACAAATGCTCAAAGAAATGAATTCTCAGTTTGACTAATTTTTCCAATGGGCAAGCTACCAACCGAGGGTTTATCCACCACTACTGTTTTTTTTTTCCTTAAATACCAATGTAATTAATAATGTAAGTGCAAATAGTTAGTGGAATAATAAATTACACTTTATTTTATCATTTAGTTTTAATTTATATTAAACATAAAATTTATTTCTTACATTTTATGACTTAAATATTTAAAAGCTAATTTAATTGAAGGTACCTGGCATGGCACGTGACACAATACATGCATAAATGGGTTAGCATGGTACAATATGCAAGAAAAAGAAGCATGCAAAGCATGACATGTGAAGCATGTGAGCACGAATGATCTAAGCAAGCGCCATGTAAAAAACACAAAATTTAGTATGCAGAGCACAACGCTATTACCATGCCTAATTAAGGCATACGGTAAATAAAGCTTTAAAGATAGGGTTTTAGAGAAGTGAAATAGTTAATTGCCACAAGATATTTAAGATTTTTCTCTTATTGTTCTCTGGAAAAAAATTTTATATAAACATAAAAAAAATTAAAATAACATAAATTGCAGTTGACTGTTGCTTTCACTAACAATCCATTATGGCGAACAAGGCTTAGTTAATACTAGCTAGTAAATGGCTAGTTGAATTTGGTTTGACCGTTACTCTAGTTTGATTCATGAATAGTTGAACAGGAAATTTATTAATGAAATTGTTGTAATATTAAGTTCAATTAACTTAAAATCTTAATCAAGCTCGAGTTAAGTATAAGTATTAATCAGTAGGGCTATTTATCAAACCAAACTAAGAACCTAACAAGTTCTTTTGTATTTTGTTTTGCATTTCATCTAGCTTAAGGTTTGCTTTTAAGGTTGAACTGAACCAATTGAACCCGAACTAAATTGCTTCAAATTAAAAAATAAAAATAGATGATTTTTTTTTTTAGTTACATGCCTTATTGACATTTCATTATGTAGTAATTACCCTTTTTTCTTTCCCGTATCCTTACTCTCAATCTCTTTAATCTACTTTTTTTTTTCATTCATTTTCATTTCTCATCTCTCAAAAAAAGCTTGCACGCTTTCACTATCACCTAAGATAGAATGTTACTATGATATAATGTTATATAGCTTTATTTTATATTATATTTTACAATTGGAACATCAATCTTTAATTAGAAACTTCAAGAATTTATTATTAGTATTAATTAGAATAAACTGTTGTTAAAAGTGATTCAAATTGAACTACACTTGAAATCATTTAGTTGAAAGCCCAAAATCATTAGAAGTGGTTTTATTGACTAGGAGTTTTAACTATATCGTCTTCAATAGAGCTCGATTTAATTTAGTCTTGAACCAAAACGAATCGTACCATGAACACCTTTATTAATCAAGTTCGAGTTAAACTTAGATATTACTATTACTTTAATTAGAATAAAAATACATTTTTAAATAAATTAAACTTAAAGGAGCTATATCAAATCAAGCTCTACTTTTTTAGCATAATACAAACTCAATTTTGTTTGGATTGTCTGTTTTTCATCTGTATCTGTATCTTTTTTAAAATGATATGTGTAAATATATCCGATTTGCATTTAAATTTTATCTATATTTATTCTATTTGATCTTTTGATGAGAACTGTTAACTTTTTTTTTATCTATGTCTATTTCTTGATAAATAATTTGTTAGAAAAAAGTATCTATATCTGCCGAAAAAAAGTCAAAACAAACAAACCCTTAATCTCAACTTAACGCAAGCTAATTAGATCCTTCGACAATCATGCAGACGGCTCATCAACCCAAGGAAGCTTGGTCTTGTGCATGGGCTAGCCAAGCCCAATGATCATCACTAGGTCTATACACGAGCTTATGTGTTCACCCAAATAAAACTACAATGCAATAACTATTACTGGTACTGGAAAAATAGGAGTTATAACACAATTATTACTAATTAACTTTTTTTTTTTTAATTATAATGAGGGTATTTTACCAAAATCAATATTACTATTTATAGGTTTAAGTAATAAATAACTATTTAATTTTTTTTCTTTAAAATACAAATTTCATATAAAATTCTTATTACTAAACATGGGAAAAGGAAATTAATTTTACTTTTTTTAAAAAAATTATAAAATACCACTAGTATAAAAATAATCCCAAGAACATGCAAGTTGAACTCGTCTATCGAAAAGACGAGATCATTAGTGGCCGATCTTGTCTATTGAAGAGGCGAGATTGAATCAAGTCATCTTCAACCTCGTCTCTTCAAGAGACGAGATCAGTGTATTTAAAAAGACGAAGTCGGCTACTATAATCCCATCTCTTCAAAAGACGAAGTCAACTTGTCTATTCTTGAGATTATTTTTTCAACCGATGGATTTGTGTAATTTTTTTAAAAAAGATAGTTATTTTTTTTTTCCTTAATCCACTAAACATCGTAATAGGTATTTTATAGAAAACAATATTGCAATGGAATTACTATCCAAAGAATTGTCTTTGTAAATTTCAAGTGAATAATGCAATGAATACCCGGCCTGAAGTTCGCAATGCCTTGATATATACATTTCTCTAAGTTACAAAATTGTACAATTCATCCTAAAAAGGAGGAGATCATCCAACTATTGACACAAATACACAGCACATGAGAATTTTTCAATGGTTGCCAAAACAAGAGTCAACAAAAATCATGTATTTTCAGTTTCACTGCGATAGAGTCATCAAACCACTCAAACAATGGAGGAAGGAAGGTGGAGGCCAGCTGGGCAATAGGGCATCCTCAGCAGAACCCACTTCAGTGCTAATGAGAAATCTCGGAAATGGAGCTGTACCTTTGCTTTCTCATTGACGAGGCAATTCACTCAAGTTGTTCAATCCTATAACCAATTAAATGAGGGAATCTAACATGCCTCATGCTTGCGCCTTACTTACCAACCCTCAATTATTATACCTGAACTTGCGATTTCCTCTCATCAGAACATGACCACATTTAATCTCAAGTTGCCAGCCATCAACCCCATATTGCTTGTGCGATAAATAAACAACAAAACCTGAGCAAGGCTGAAGCATTGGTCCAAGTAGCAACCCACAAATCACTGAAATCATAATAATGACTAGTGAGATAAAGAGAGGGTGATGAATAAAAAGGGAGAAGAAACTAACTTGGCCCATCTTGTAATAGACATTGAACAACACATCCACCAAGCAATTTAACTATACTATCATTATTATTAAACAGAGAAAGGCTCTCGTATGATGGGTGCCAACTGCCAACTGATTCCTACTCCTTTACAAGAACATATTTATTAAACCATGAATTAAGTTCAAGAGACTATGCTGGGACTCAAACCAAATATATAAAGAAAAAACAAAACATCAATTCTTGATAATAGAGATGTCTGTCCCAATGGCCCCCAAAAATTCTCCCATATCTCTCATTATATCAAGGAACCCAAATTACTCTTAGCATCTATTATTGATAATAGAGATATCTATCCCTCGCTTAAAAGACTTTCTTATTTCTCTCTTTTCATATAACCTGATTTTTTTTTGGCCAGATATAACCTGATTTAAAAATCCAAAAATTACATGAGAATGTCAAAAAATAAATAAATAATGGTAACCTTCAAGAATAATGGCACGTCTCAAAATGACCACCCCAAAGTAACTCCCCTCCACCACAGTTACACTTGCTGTAACTCCTTTTCTTTATTTCTCAATTTATTTAATTAATACACTCTTTCAAGATGGAGGAACACCAAAATCAGCTTCAATTTAATCATATAGATTCTCAAATTAATTTAACTAGAAGACTTACAGCACCTTCAGCTATGACCCCATAATGGTTCCAAGGAGAAAGGTTTGTCACTTTGCGTGTGAGCAGAGTGAGACCCAGGTGGAGGTGCATGCACTGTTATTGGAAGAACCCACTCACTTTTGTCTCTGCCTTCTATCAAAAGAGGATGATCGTATCTGATGTTTGCACAAGAGAAATTTACATCATAAAGTTGACAGTATAGCAGTAGGATTGAGATGGTATATTTACTAAGAATAGTGCACAAAAGTTCCATACTGGAATAGGAGCTCCTAATCATAAAACATTTGCAGATTGTTCCTTCCTAGATTAAATTGTTCCTTTTCTTGTCCTGTAAATCTATAGTTAGTGCCGTATTTATGACATTTAATGGATATCTGAACATATTTGATGTAATTGATAATTAACACCCAAAACCAAAATTCTCCATCAAGGCCAAAGAGCAGGTAGGAACAACCCAGCAACCAAAATGTCTGTAATAACACAGATCTCTTGGCTACACCAGTTTGTTGTTTCATAAGAAGTCAGCTCACAATTGGTGGCAAAAATTGAAGTTTTTTAATTGCTAGACTAACTTTTTCATTGTTAAAAATGTAACTGTATTCATCTGATGTAGACAAAAGTTGCTTCCATAGGGATGAATGGTGGAAAAAAGTGACAGCATAAGAATAAATCACTTGTCTTTCAGCTCAAAAAACTGAAAATCTTACTTGAGTAAACATTTATATAGAAAAAGAAACAGCAGTGTAAATCTAATAAATGTCGAAGACTTCTTGTAAAAAATAATATCATTGCAAAAGCAACCAAATGCATCAATCATTGTCACAGGATCAGATGTAATAGTGTGTTTTCAGTCAATTCAAAGTGAAATCCGGTTTAGATGTAGTCATATGCTACTTTTGTCCACTCTTACCTAGATGAATTTGACGGGTAGCCCACTCTTACCTAGATGAATTTGACAGCCAAAAGAAAAAAAAAAAAAAACAACCTAGATGAATTTGGGCTTGTTAAAAGAGAAACCGATCATCTCTTAAAGTTTCTTTTTTTTTTTTTTTGTATTTTTATTTTTTATTTTAAAGAAAACTTCTAGTGGTTTCTGATGACAAATATGCAGTACCATTAATCCTACAAATGAGCCAAACCAAGCAAAGCTTCCAAAGATTTGAACTCGGCTCATTTAAGAAATTATTATACCTTCGCCTATCCGAGTTTTTTTATCAAGTCTGAAATGCAGTCTCAAGTTCAACATGTTTAAATACATGAGCTTTATTAAGAGTTTAACTTCAGCTTGTGTACAGATCAAGCCAAGCTAATGTGTCGAGCTTGAGTAGCTAATAAGCAACTTCACTAGCATTAATCTACAAAGTCAAACATATAAAATGAATAAATATACAAATAAACAGATCAATGGACAATGAATAAAATTTAAAGTATGTGTCTATATATAATATTAAAATTAGTGTTCATTTTAGTTATATATAATATAAAACTTGCAAGGAAGCTTAAACGAGCTTGCTTTAGCCTGAAAGGGCGCTCAAGCTCGGCTCATTTAAATTAACAAGTATTATTTTGAACTCGTACTGAAGCAAGCTAAACTCATGTAGCTCGTAGCCCCAAATACAAGATAGCAGTTTTAGCTTGCTCTTTTCTTCCCTTTTTTATTATTATTTATTTATTTATTTGATAACTATAAATTTAACATTTACTCTTCTCACTAACTGTTTTGTAGTTTATCTCATTTTCCGACACATGCTTCTACAATAACTACCCACAGTAATTGCTTACACATACTTAACAGAACAATTACTAACCACATCACAGAGTACAATCCACATCAATACAAAGATATATGTATGAGACAAACACAACACCAAATACACGACTGGTTCTTATTGCTGTAGCAGTAAACATGTGCATATGGGTGGTATGGGATTACTCAGTAGTTGTAAAACTAGAGGCTCTAACAATTGTCATTACCAAATTTAACATCCCACAAGATGGTATTAAAACTATGCATACCTGGTCCAATCAACATGTTTTGGGGTGGTGTAGAATTCAAAGCGCAGAGACCACCGCACAGAGACATGGGGAGTGGAAAAAGACATAGGACCATCCATGGGAATTGAAAAAAGGAAGCTAGTCTGCACCAGATCTGCTACGACCTCATGATGGTCACTTTGAATCTATAATCAGAATGAGGCAAACAACAGGTTATGACATACCATTTCACTAAAAATTTTAAAAAAGGAAAAAAAGAAGCAACAAATGAGAAAAGCCCTCTTCAAAATGATATTCTTACCAAATCCTGAATAATTAAAGCACATTCTTAGAAATTAGGATAACTGATGCTTTGTAAAACCTCAGGTTAAAGTCACAAGGGCATCTGTTTGAATTGAGCAAGTCTCGTCAACTTATAAGAGCAAATAAAATAGCTAAAAAAATCATCGTTACCTTCGTAATAGTAGGAGAATGCCTCCTGGAAGGATGGACAGATTGTCTATCTACAGTCTCTGAAGTTTCCAGGGTTACCGAAATCTGTTACAATATTGTGTCAGATATAGATATATGTGATTGCTTTTTGCAATTGACCCAAGTCATGAGCAATTACCTCAAGGCACCTCCTAGCTCCTTCTCCATGAAAGAATGTCAAAGTTCCACCAATCTGTAAGAATAGACATCCATGACCAAAAGGAATAACAGAAAGGATAATCAAGCAATGATATCATGTGGAAAAAGAAAAGCCAGATTAACTGCCATTACCATGTCACTAAAATAATATGTAGAATCTGAATTCTTTGGGGAATATCTGAGCAGAACTTGGTCATCCATCCTAATGTTGTATGATCTTCCTCGAACATAACCTTCTGTGACAAAAATAACACTGGACAGTTATTCAAGCTGTTCTTTAGCCCAGATGACTTTCCATACTCTCAATATGAATGAAGGAAAAGAACAATACAAGAATTATAGTTCACCTGATACAGGAGAAAATGCTGTTTCATCATTGTCAAGAGAAAGAGATCTTTCTGGTTTCTGCTGCTGACTTGAGGAGAGAGGAGATGCCAACTTTTGGGGGGAAAGTTCTGTGTACAAAACAACAAGGCATTTACAAAGAGGTGTTAATATATCTCCTCAAAGGAACATAAAGGACCACTCCTTTCCATTAGTGAGCACAGAGGCCATTTCACAACAAGCATGTAGAAACACAATAGACTAAGTGGTTAGTTGCTATATGTCTTCATAGAACTTGCTGATATTATTTCTCATGAATTAATAGGTCCAATTTTTTTTTTTTTTTTTTTTTTTCTTTTAAACCAGGGAGATGAGCCTTATCATATGCAGTAGTGCTATGAGACCCAAGTATTTTCAACAGAAAACAGAAACACATAAAGAATTCTATTTCGCCATGCATTCGACTTTGCTTATGGACTATTTTCAGTACAAAGTTATTTCATATAAAAACTGTGAGCACTTGGAGTGCAGAAGGGATGTAATCTCTAAACAAGCAGGGATTTATCAAATCCTATTTTGTATGTAATGTCAGGATCAGGAACTTGTCATTGGATTTCTGCCTGTATATATTGTCTTCATGGATCAATACAATGCTACAGTTATATAAAGAAGAATAATACTTGAATCTAATTTTTGTTTTTCCAGAAGAACAAGGGTTCTTTACTAGCAAGAAACATGATAAAGTATAATACAGTAGTGATTCATAATATTCAAAAGTTCCTACCAGAACCAGTATCATTAATAACTTCAGCTGCAGAAACCCGAGGAAGTGCCATATTTGAAGACAGACTCGTTCTTTCTCCTTCTGGATATAACAAATCCCTAGTTGAAGATCTAGCTGTAGATGATTGCAATGACAACGAACTACCAAATGTTTTATGTAGACTTTCCTGTTGGGATTGTAAGAAGAAACAGATGAGACTTCATCCTTTGAGCTGTCATAACCTTCTTCAACTCCATCATATATGTCATTTGCCCTAATCTGATCACAAATCAGATGCATTTGATAATGATTACTCCCTAATGATCGTTCATAACGATATAAAGGAGATAATTTAAGGTTGCCACTTGCAATAATGAATAAAGATAAAATACAGCTACTCAACCTAACCACTCACCCAATCAGACTCTCCACCATCTCTTCCAGTATAAATCCAGTTGGATGGTAGCTGAAGGAACAATCCCTGAAATAATTGGTTGCAAAAGGAGCAAAGCAGAGATTAATGATTAAAAGGAAAAGAAACAGGAGCACAATGCTCATCTATAGGTCTTCTAATGCAATGAGACAACTTTACTTTTTATAATTAAAAATTATAATTGTATTTTTATTTTATTTAAAAAAAAAAGATAAAGAAAAACTTATAACTGTTTCCTAAGACTACAAATCTGACACCCTGCCAAGTAAATAGTTCCCAACAAGATTATTAGGCAATCATTCAATCATACATTCATCAACACAGTATTAATCAGTCATAAACTAAGAATGTAAAATATCGTAAACCTAAAAATATACTTCAAATGATATTTTCAAGCTTATGACTTTGGTACAACATGATCACTTTATCTACCTTAAAAATAATTAGGGCCATAAGTAAGTTGAATTGAAACAACACAGCCTAAACTCAACTCAAAAATTTAAAACTCAAGTTCAAATCAAACTTGATCAAAATAAGGTCAAGTTCAACTCAAAGGGTATTTGACAAACCCGAGCTCAAGTCGATTAAGCTCATTTCAACTTGATTACCTAGAAAACACACATATATATTGTGAACTTAATTAAAATAATACTAATATCTAAATTGAACTTGAATTTGAATGATATTTAAACTCAACTAGAATTTTATTAGGCTTGTAAGCTAATTAAGCTAAATATTATCAAGCTCAATCTTGAATCAATAAACTATTCAAGTAGCTCGAATTCCAGCCCAAAGATGTGGTCAAACACAAGAAGTTAGCAAGTTTATCTCATTTACACCCATCATAATAATGAATGAAGAAAAACCTCACCAACCTTGACCATCTTCCAGAGACAAGCCATTATTCTTCTGGTCAACCCAGACTTGCAATGGAACACGATCATCCTGTAAGTACCCACACTTGAAAACTTAGTTTTCCAACAGTATTACACATAAGACAAGTAATCTTTATCTCAATCCAACAAGAACTTGTCACCAAGTGAAAATGACTTAAACCATTCTCATCATCTCAACTATAATCAGAAAGCTAAATAACAGAGTTCCCTTGATGAATGCAAAACTGAATATACATGAAATGATGAAACATATCTGCTTAAAATGATACAACAATTACCTTAAAAAGGAAACAATTAGACAGATCTCCCTACCGATAAATGCAGTAACATTTCCTAACTAAGATACTTTTTCCATAACCCATTAGAGTGGGTTAAGAAAAAAGGAAGAAGAATTTCAATTGCAAAATAGGGAGATAAAGCAAATATAAATTCAAAACATTAGATTCAATGGACAGCCCGAATGATAGAAAAAGAGCTAGTATCCATGCCCTTAAAAAAATAAAATAGAAAATTGAGAACCAAGTCATAGGCAGCCCTTTTATGATTCTGATTAATGTGAAAATGATCAATCTACCCTTTTCCCTGAAATCACTTCTCATTTACAGTCAACATCTTCTAGCGTCTTTTTGAATGAAACTATATCTTCGCAGGATGTTGATTATCTGTTTTATACCTTCCGTGCTAAAAATATTTAATTTGCATAAGGGTGATAAGATGCTCTCAATTAAATAAAACCTAGTTCACTTCTTGCTTTCCTTGCCTAATCTCCTTTCAAATATAATGAACTAATGTTTCCTAAGGTATTACTAAGTATTTCAGCCACAGTGTGATGTGGAGTATCTAGTAAAAGATATAAATTGATGATTTGAGGGACCAGAACAATACAAACAGCTTCTATTGTTGAACAAATTTATTTCTATGTAGAATGTTGAGTATCCGTTTAATATCTTCCATGCAAAAAATGTTCAATTTTGACGATATGATGCTTTCAATTAAAGGAAACCTAGTACACTTTGCTAAGCACTTCCGCTCTCACCTTGCCTAGTATCCTTTCATATATAATGGACAAAGGTTTCTTAAGGCATTATTAGGCATTTCTGCCTACAAAGTATCTAGTACAAGATATAAATAGATAATTTGAGGAACCAGAACAATAGAAACTTTTGATGAAAAAATTACATGATTTCATTGAACAAGCGTGATGTTGAAAAGGACACTAATTTTCACAAAGAAAACACACGAAGGCATATGTGTTTTCTTAGCAAGCTATTGTCACAGCACACTGCACACCAAAGGCAAAAGGGAAGAATAAAACAAAGGTAAATGAACTATGGATAGCTCAACCTGTTCGGTAAAATCTTTCACTGGTTGTTTGCTGGAGCGACCATTTTCAAGTACCTGCCACTGTCCCACTAACACATCTTAACATAGTACAGGTAACGAATTGTAGCACCTTTATATGATGGTGGTATAATGCTAGGTAGTACAGTGCGCACCACATCTGCAGAGAAATATGAAAGTTGTGATATGTAAAGATGTAACTATGAAAAATCCATAAAGATACATGGACCTTCACCTACAATTGTGCTTGAAGAAGAAGCAGCAGCATCATGAAACCAAAGGTATCAAGAAGTTTACGCTTTTACTGTAACCACCCTATAAGAAAACTTCTACAAGGCAAAAATGTGAAGAATCCAAGCCATGTAAGGCAGGTTAACACTGCAATCTTCAAGAACGCAGGGGCAGGGATAACAACGTTCCAGATTCCTGAAGATTTAACAACACCACAATACTGTAGCCTGAAACACACAACCACCCCCAACAAAACACACACACACACACAAAGAGACCATGTGCATCGGCCAAGTAGAACTTAACCACATACAGAGTTTTCCAGCCTCCATTTCATGTGTTGGGATGAAATGAACATATCACCCACACGCTCCTTTGTTCTTTAAAATGTTGAGCCAATGCTCAGAACTAATATCAGGACTAGCGGAGCTATTTACACAGTTAAGGTCATGCAACATGTCTACACAGAATTCATTTAGAAGCTACTAACAAGTCTTTATTAACATTAAAAGCCACAGTAATATAAAAACTTGCACAACATAAATGACTACTAGATAAATATCACTCACAAGTTTTATCAGAACCAGGATAAACAATCTGATTCGATGCTATTGACGCCACCGAGCAATCCATAAAAACATATTCACCTGTATCAAACATCAAAACAAACACAAAAATTCGAATTTCTACATTAATAGAACCTCAGTAAAACCAAAATGCTCAACAATTCAACTATCCAAATGTCCTAAAAGCATATTCATCTGTATAAACATCAAAACAAACATAGAAATCCAAACTTCCCAACTAAAACTACTCGCTAAATTAAAATTTACAAAAACTATGATATCCAAACAAATGCTAAAGAATTAAACATTCCAATGCTAAAATCAAGATAATAAGTCACCTTTTTCACACATATTAAGCAAAAAAACATCAATACAGAGTAAAAATAAATAAGATCGCGAGAAATCAATACCTCTCTTTTGTTTAGAGTCGGGCGAGGGTTTTTGAGTAGTGAACCATTGATAATCCAATTTCTCGATCCCTTTGATCTCGAAACTGAGCCTTTTGATCAAAAAAGAAAGAGGTGAACCGTTATCCAATAAGGAATTACTGCTAATGCTATTATTAACATCGGCATTGGAGGTGGAGATCTCGATGGTGATGACGACTTCATCACCAGGTCTATAGACTTCTTTCTCGGTACGGACATTGAGCGTTGGAGGTGGAAGGTTGCGGTTACGGTTAGGTTTCTTGAAAGTCGAATCGCCGCCTCCGAAGAGAGAGAATCGCGGGGAACATTGCGATGGGAGGTGAGAGAGTGGACGAAATCAAGGATGGATTCAACAGAGCATTTTCATTTATTCAATTCAATCGGAATGCGATCGAGGGCATAGAGAGAGAGAGAGAGAGCGTGTGTATGTTACGAATATCGAAACGGATAGATCCAACTAGAATAGCAAGGTAAGAACTGATAGATCTCGATCTCTCTCTACCTGAGCAAGACGATGGTGTGGCCTTTGGAGTATGCTAGAGGGTGGGGAATTGGTCTGCGTGACGGAGGTCACGTGCCTTAATGATTGGCGTGACAAAAGTGGTTAAAAAATATTAGTATATATATTT